>JAGEMR010000188.1:0-45089 GCA_021030915.1 Astrothelium macrocarpum
GTGGAGCGGCTCATAATTTCGCTGAGGGACGGTAAGTTTGATAAAGTCGATTCAGATAAACCGCGGCTAATTCGATCCTCAGCCGTTTGATTTTCAACTGTTTGATTTTCAGCTGTTTTGTGAAGTCGTTATTTTAATCGTTCTCGCCGGAGATCAGAAGATGAATCTGATAGCGATAATGATCGTTTAAAAATCTGGAATTAATCTAATTAGAATAGAATTCAATTAATTAAATTATATTTATACCATTTTGACTGAAATCAAATGATATTCGAAATTTCTTATTTTTTATTTTATATGGCCGAATGAATAAATTATTTTTTATTATATTTTGAATCTTCTATTTGACCTCTTTTGGAATCTCATTCTTCTGATGAATTTCGAATTTCTTTTATTCATTATTATCAAAAAACGTATATAAATATACGATATATATATTCGATTTTTCATTTCGAAAGTACGTTTCGAACAATTCATGAAAATTATGATATTGAAATTCGTTCATATCGAATTCTACAGAACCAATAATAGGAATTTTGACTATTTATTTAATAATTAACTGATGAATAATAATTAATTCATTAAAAAATTCATGAATAATTATTTCCATTATTTTTTTATTATTAATTTTTTGAAGATAATTCAATAAAATATTAATAAATGAATTGTAATTATTGAAAGAATCAATATTAGAAGAATCCATTCAATTCTTTATCTGGAATAATTTGATCGATTTATATTTTAGTTCTAATTTGATGATTTCGTAATTTGGAATATCAGCATTCGTTTAATTAAAAATAGAAATAGAAATAACACGAATATCAATAATTAACGGAGAAATTGATTCAGATTATGATATCTGAAAGCCTGAGCCTGTTCGTGTCAGATCTAGATTGATATCGGTATGTGATTGATTTGGATTCCTTCTTGGTGTGAAAATAATGGATTATTGACGCTGAAATTCAGCCTTTTTCGTTCGCTGAATACGCCGTGGGCCACGAGCACTGGTAATATCACCGGCAGTAACGATTCCAGGAATAATAATAAAGCCTCCGGAAGTACGTCCGAATTGGCTGTCCACTGAAATAGGCTGTGGAGGAAATTGAATTGATGGAGGAGGTCGATTTGATGGTGAAGGAATAGTCTCAGGATCTTCAGTTTTGCAATAACGATACCAGATCCAGCCCTCGAGAATTAGATTTCCAACATATGTGAGAATTCCTAATCGTTTGGGATAAGGGCCGTCTTATGATGTTGAAAAATTTGAATATGAATTCATCTCAAAATTTTCTGTAAAATTTCTCTGAATTTTTATAAATGATTGATTATTTTATGAAAATCGAAATCCATTTTTATTAATAAATTATATGAAATAAAGGATTAAAAATATTAAAATTCTTCCAATTTAACCGAAGATTTGAAGAATATGATAAATAAAAATACATATGATCGTATATAAATATATATATTAATATAAAATAAACTAATTTTGGTAAAAAATTTGTCTGTTTTATATAAATGGTATATCAATTTATATAAAAGAATCAATATATTTCAAAAAATATCGCCTTTATGCCGATTTCTTGATCCAAAGACGTCGGCTTCTCTTTTCTTATACAAATTATATGAAAAAAAAAAATTTTTAATATTTTTTGAAATAAAATTTATTTAATATTGAGATTGATTTAATATGATCTGATATTTTATATCATTTTATTTAAATTTTCAAAATTAATTTTTTCTAAATTTTCTGAACTGATTTCGGGGTCAAGAATTTCATTCCTTTCGTTTATTCTATTTATAAATAATTCATTATCGTTATTCTAAAATTGTTCGATGATATATTCTAGTGGAATATAATTCGTTATTTTATATGGAGGAATTAACTCTCGTAATTCAGGATTCTGATTATCAATAGTCATATGGTTTAGAAGTGCTTCTCGTAGCAGGAGATAAGCATGCGTATGAGGCCGCAGCTGCTAATTGGTGTCGAATTGTTCAAATTCGAACTGGGTGGCAGTTATAACACCATTAGGCCAATCTTGATCCTGAAGCTGTTGACGACACCATTCGTATGTGGCTGGAGGAAGATCAGGGATCGGAAAAATTATGCAACATTCGAATATAATCCAATAATTCATAATTTTCGGATAAGAATGGATAAGAGAATTATTCAGAATTATTCAGAATTTTGTTTGATATCCGATAGCCGAAATTAGTTTCTGCATTAAAAAATTCTTCTATTTTATTTCTGTAAAATATTTCAATTAAAATGCCAATCAATTCTGAGGCCTCTTTTGTTATTATTCTTTCTGAAATTATTAGTATACGAAAGTACATCAAAAGAACACCTTCTGTTATTCATCAACATACCCGCGAATCGTACAATCACGAATCAAAGATAAAAGAGAAAAAAAAAATCTTTTATTATAAAATTGAAAATTGTTCGTATAATTTATATATAATAACGAATTTCTGAAATCATCTGAAGAATCAGTATAAGATTGATTATGATTCTTATATATCTTATACGAAATAAATTTCCACCGTTCAGTTTTTAACATTTTATTAAGAAACGATGGAAAATATATATGAAATGAATGAATTAGAAAAGCTGGTCTTGAAGAAAATATTTAAATAAGAGATTTTTCAACAGGCCTTAGTCAATCTTATAATCGTACGAAATCTTTCTTTTCATCTGATCGAATGGCCAGAATTCCATATTCTTTATTCTATTTTAAATCCAATAATAAAGATTCTAATAAGCGCCAAAATTTTTATTTCATATATGAAAAACCAGTTTGTACGTCAATAAAATCTCGTACGAAAGGACCTCCAATCCGCATCAATGAATATTCATTTTTCAATCGATATCTGGACCTCATCTAATAATCATCTTTTTCTGACAATCTGCGCGTATTATATGAATAAGGATCTGAAATTTCGAAAAATTCTTCTTATTTTTCGTATAATAATCAGTCATTCAGGAAAAAATCAATAGATTATTATTCGTATAATCCTTCAAGATTATGAAATAACACATAAAATTGGGACCATGATTGGAAATAATTCCAATATAAATGATATTTTTTATCGTATAATAAATAGCAATTTTGAAATATAAAAAATTTTTTAGAATCCATAAATATAAAAAATTTATTATTCAGATCATATTATTAATCTTGCCGTATAAGATTTTTTTTTTAAAAAAATTTTTGATATCATTTTTTTGGATTCGTATGATCAAGAAAAAAAAAATGGAATTCAATTAAATGAAGAATAATAAAGGAATAAAATAGATCAATTTCGTATATTAGGAATATTTGAAAAATTTTATAATATCGTTATTCATAATCGAAATTCATCAATTCGTATAAAGGATTTCAGATAATTTATAGGAAAATTACTCCCATTGGATAATCATACGAAATGGAATTCTTGATACAATCTTTTTAATATTATAATAAATTATGAATCATAGATTGATTAATATATAAAATTTCATTTTTTCATTCTTTCATCTGATCTTTTTAATATATACGATTGGAAACGTTTTTATATAATCCATGAATTTTTGGAGTCATTTTATATAATAATTTTTATATTTGAAGATGATCAAATATATTTAGATCGGATATTATAAATAATGGATATTTTATTAATATATATTAAAAGATCTTTGATATATACAAATTCATAAAATTTTATTTATATAAGAATTAATAAAATTAGAATAAAAAAAGAAAAATAGATTCAGATTTTATTATACGGATCAAATATAATTGGGATAAATTTCAGAAATATTACAAAATTTCGGACGATTCATCTTATTATGTAATAGTTTTGATATTCAATCCATATTGTCATACAGAATATATCCAAATAGTCTGGCCAGAATAATGGAAATCTCAAATTTTATAAAATATTCAATTTTTTTAAAATGAGTATCAAACAATTCATGATATAATAGAATTTCTGTCATATGATGATATCCATCCAAAAATTCCATTAAAAAAATCTTTGATAATTACGTATCATCAGATTATAGCTGATATACGAAATAAAATCATCGTATAACAAGAGAAATAAAATGAATACCAGTTATATTATAAAGAAGCCCCGTACGAGATTGGAGAATTTTCAGTTTTACGATAGTGATGTCAAGATCAATAACAAAATAAATATCCATTTTTTTCACATTTTGTAATTGAAATATTTTCTATTCCGGCTATGAATGATGAATCGGAAAGAATATTCTCACAAATTCGTCATACGATCTTTTGAGAACGTACAAAATTTGGCCCTGAAAATATTGAAAGAATTGAATACTTAAAAAGTTGGATCTGAAGCAGGATTTCAGACTTTAATTCATATAATATTGAGATAGAAATTTGATTTCTATATAGAAGATATTTTTGATAGATTTGGTATTATACAAGATAAGAAGAATGATTTATGTTAGCAAAAATAATCATTAAATCTAATTTGGTTAGAATTTTTGCATATTATGTATAATTCGAATTAATTCGGATATTCATCTTTATCCATCCAAAAATAGGATTTATCCATCCTAATTCAATTCATTAATTTTTCCGATCCCTGAGGAAGATACGCATCAAGATCTATTCAGAATTAATTTCGTTCACCGCTATTTGTTTATCAATAGCGGTGAGCTCATTATATTCGCCTATAACTTCTCGCCATGAATCAGTTACGCCAGATTTAATATCGATTCGATAATCCTCTATATTATTCGTAGTTAAATGGGCCCATAAAAAGGATGATTTATCAGAAATAATATAATCCTATCGCTGTTTTTGTATTATATGATTATTCCAAATTCTCATAAAATTATAAATAATCTGACGAATAATAAAAAGATAAATAACTCGTAATACAATTCGTTCAGTAGAGTTATTATAATATAAACTATTTTTCTCGAACCATTTAAAATATATCCTCCATTTATTCGTAGAAATTTTAATAAATTGATTCCATCAAATTTCAATTCGTTGATTTATTTTATTAATATCGTATCAAATAATATCAATAAAAAGAAGATCATGTTTATTAAGTGAAATTCGCTGGATTTGATAATGAATATCAATTATCATCGCTGTCTTTATATTTTGATTATATCGAATAATTTCAGACTGAAATTTATATTCATTTATTATATCGAAATATTATTTATAGATATTAATTTGAATAAGAGTGTTTACGTCAATGTATATCCAAATAATGAATCTTAAATACAAATCAATAGCAGTATATACCTCTATTCCGTATTGCCTCAGTTTATAATAAGCGTCAATCGACCAAATACGATTCGGGCCATCAGAAACGTAAGAAATTCGGTTCATATTACGCTTCTGATTACGGCGTTAAGATCCGTATAAATAGATTCGATGAAAAGTATTCCAGAGACGATTTCGTAAAATGGATATTCGTAATGAGGAGCGAATATATGTGTACAGTAGCCCACGACTGTAATCCTCGATATGGCCCTATTATATCTCGTGTCTAATAATTTATTCGATTTGTTGATCCTTCTATTCAATATCTTCATTAGCAACTCTTCGGCGAATACCCCAGAAACATTTTAATTTTTGAAAATAATTTAATTTCAAATAGAAGTCGTGTTATTGAAGAATAAAAAATATCTCCTCATCAGACCAATTGAGGTTGAAATACATCAAAATCACAAATATATGGATTATTAATTTCTTCTTCGAATCCATTTTTGGCTGTTTCAATAGGTTCCATTGTTTGAGCCGTTTCTTTAATGTACTAATCGATAGTGAGTTTAGTCCTTTCTGCTGTTGTAGCCATTTTAATATCTCTTCGTTCGCTGATCCAGCTTCGTAACGGTCGATTATTTCGTGGCGAAAGTGCTCGAGAGGTAATGGAGAGCGAGGCATAAGGTGCTGTAAACGCTCTGAACAGAACAATTAGTAAAACACCAAATTTTTACGCGCAGAAGCTTCATACTTTCCGAATTAGGCAATAAGAGCTAGAAATGCGGATTTGCTTTGATAAATTCTCACCACCATGTAAATTTGGTGGGGATTTGTGTGTGCGGAACATTTTCGGCGAAATTATGAGCCGTTTTGAGCCACTATCCGTTATGGCCGACCGAGGGTAATCGTTACCACACAACAGAGCAAATTCCATCTCAACAGCCATTTCTTCATGCGCACATGGTCATAGCGGCAGACAGGCCACTTGCCAGCACCAAGTGAGCTCCGGAAGAGAAGCATGAATCGATGAAAGGCCTTGTATCACCAACAATGCGTATATTCGGACCGAGACACGCGGAGGCGCTGTACGACCAGCCTAACGCATGTTTAATACCTGTGACGAGATCGGCATTATCAAGGATCTTTAGAGGGTTGGGAGTAAGTTTCAAAGACACTTTTTAAATTCAAGACCAAATGGGGGACATACGATGAGTAATGAAACCGTAAACATATCTATCAGTGCCTTAAAAATGGTTGGCCTTGCCTCATTGTGCCTGCAGCGTATTGTCCAGCTCTTTTCCAGTATCCCCAGCTCGCGACGTTTTCAGTCCTTCATTGTGCTTCTGATTCTTCTTATCTTTAGTAGATACTAAACACGCTCGGCCACTTGCATCCACAAGATAATCAAAACCTATCATGCTTGTGTTGCCATCTTTGCAAGACCAAGTCGTAGAACTTAGACAGCCAATATCTGCAGCCTTGGAGTCTGCTGGGATGTCAAGGCCAGAGGATTGCTCAAAGTCAATCAACCCGAATTTCACGCCGTCGGATATTTTTGCACCACTTTTCCCGGCATGGGGAAAGATCAGCTCATCCGACTCGGAACGGACCACGTTCCATGTATACGCCTGCGGCCCGCCAGCAGCGACATAGCCGGTATCTACTTGCTTATCAATTATCCCAAATCTATTCTCAAACGGCAAGTTGAAAATATACATCCCTCGCGCTTCTTATGGTCGAGTTTGAATGCTGTACCGGTCTATTTAATGATTCGGTATAGGGAGCGCTAGAAGCATCTTGGAACACTTACCTGTTTGGTATGTCCGTAGGCATCATGTGTAGGGTCTATCTCAATGAAACGGAGAAAGGGACGAAGCGACGCAAGCATATTTTCACCAATATCATACCTAACACTGGTCAGCGCTAGTCTACCAGACGTGATACAGATGGGATGTAGCAGATGCAGCAGAATGAGAGACAATAGTGGATGACTGCAATGAAATTGTGATTTGAAGTCTTCGATCAACGAACGTTGGGAAAACGTCTCCCTCTAACAACAAAATGTTGACTTCCTCGCGAGCCAATGCCGAGGCTGCATATGAGCCAACTGGGCCACCACCCACTACTAAGACCGTACAACTCTGTGGAATAGACTTGGTCTTTTTTTGAGTATCTATGGAAGGGGCAATCAAAATGTAGTGTATTCTCACAGTAGTGAAAATAGAGGATTGAGGCAAAGTTAGAGCACAGAGCAGAAATTTGTCCCAGATTTTAGGTTCTATACATTTACAATCCAAAGTGTTAAACGAATGTCGGTTACGGCGCGGAATCTCCTATCTCTTTTAGACATGTTTATGGGAATGTTTATATCAATTCGTTGAAAACTCCGTTTGCGGTCTTTTCCCCAGGACTATTTGAGTTTTCAGCTGTATATGGGAAACAAAATTAGGTGACTTACTTTCAAAGCAAGACTTCGGTAAAACCAGAGATTCGCAAGTTCTATCGCTATACCCAGATATTGCCACCCACACTTAACACTTGGATTTTCCGGTGAATTGCTATAGCCGAATCCGAGAACCACAGGCTGCGCCTCGCAATTGAAATAATTTCCGATACATAAGTTACCAGGAGCTTTTGCCAATCCTTCTAGTAACATGATTGAGTAGCTGAAACCATTCTCTGTAAGTTGCTAAACGCTTTTCGGATATGAGTCCTAGCTCGTAAGAGTAACGCGGGAATGCTTGAGGGGTCAGATTTGAGAACTTTGAACCTGAGGTCATAAAAATTTCACATTAGTACCGCAACAAAACGATTTACCCTCTGTAATAATACGCGTCAATCCAAATCTTTCCAATCCGGCCACTCTTGAATAAAGTTCAAAGTACACTTTAAGCAGACAAGCCAAGAGCCAGCAAATGTAAGAACGACGAGTCCCATTTCTTCTGTAACCATCCATGTTTCTTGGATCTGGTAGCAAGTTCCCAGCGTCAGACGGAGACTGTACGCAGGGACCTTTGCACTGGCAGGCCACTCAGGAAGCTAATCCTCGAAGGTTAGTCAAGTTCCAGGGGTTGCTGTCTCGAGTCTAAATTTCATCATTTTCTCCGTTATCCGGTCTACCTAATCGATGTCAATGAGAATACGCCTGCCGAGGTTTTCCTTTCCCGATCAAAAGAAAGGCAAAATTTCTTTTGTCGGGCGATTAAGCGAGCACGTGACCGTTGGACCAGTTGCCTACCTTAAGTGCTGGACGGGCAACGGGAGCAAGCCACGAAATGCAACATGTCAGTGAAGTTCAGCCGTTGCATGTGGGGGCAGCTTGGCTGGGCGGGCCAGAGGGCTATATGATGGAACCATTCTCCCCAATCCAGCCCGCTCAGCTACCCGTCCCGCCCTCCTTTTCACCTCTTTATTCTCTTTCCAACAACCTACTCGCTCCGTTGCTGAGTTCCTAGTACTCTATAGAGAGCTTCAGATCCCTACAGAGACCAACCCCATTCAAGTCAATCAAGATGCTGCAACTTGTCCGCTCAGATTCACAGAAGGTGCAGCAGTCTGTGCCGTTTGTTACCCGAGTCTGTGCTCTGGAATTTCTCCTTAAGATGATCGTTTACCAACACAGATCAGGCGTGTGACATGTGCCGTCACAAGAAGATTCGGTGCGACGTGGTTTCAGATGTCTGTGCCCAATGCATCAAATACAACACCATGTGCCATTTCACACCCGTGAAGACTAAGCGGGCTCGAAGTCGACTAGCTAGGTGAGTTGTTCGGTCTCGAATAGGAGCAAGAAAGATAGACTGCTTGCCTGTGGCTTACTGACTTAAATTAGAGACAAGCGCGTTGAGGAGCTGGAGAGGAGGTTGAAGTCGATGGAAGATCAATTAAAGCGTACTGTCTCAAATTCACAGCCCGAACCCAGTCCTGTTGAGTTAGGAAATGACCCCAAGGGGCTAGGAACACCCTATCCGTCAGATCAGTTGAAGAGCGGAGCTTCTGGATCTTCTGATTCGAGTCTTAGCGTGGATTTATCTTCTACCATGGTCGGAGAAGATTTTCAGGCTTCAATCCAGGCTTCAAACTTCGACAGACCCCAGCTGGATAGTAAGTTAACGCAAGTCACCAATTTCCCACTCTAATTGTTCCCAGCGTCTCTCCCAGTGACCCCAAGTAATCAAAGGACGACCATTCTCCGAGCTCCTCTCTTCGTTGATAATATGTTCCAGGGTCGAGCAATCAAATCCCTTCCACCAAAAGATCAGGTAGTGAATCTCGTCGAAAAATCATTCCAGGGGTTTTCACCGGCATATCCGCTGTTTGATCGGACCAGTTTCATGTCTATATTCGATTCGCCAGACATGAGCATCAGTGATCCAGGCCGGTGGGCGTGCCTAAATGTTATATTGGCTCTGACGTTCCAATTTCGGTACGCGACAGTTCAAGACATAGAAGAAGACCGGGATACCGATGGTTACTTTCAAAACGCTTTTGCCGTTGTTGGCCAGCTTACAACGATGTATGTCACCCTCTGGTCCGTGCAGGCATTACTCGGAATGGCACTTGTAATAAAGGGTACGCCAAAGCAAGGCCAGGCGGCTTTGTTGACCTCGGCAGCGATCAAATTAGCACAAAGATTGGGTCTACACAGGCGGTGTCAGAATCCAAATATGAGCGCCACCGAGGTAGAGCAACGAAAACGGGTCTTCTGGATAGCGTACTCTCTTGATAAAGAACTCAGCTTACAGATGGGGCATCCTTCGGCCCAAGATGATGATGATATGGATGTAGAGCTGCCATCTGAAAATGATGGTAGTCCGACTGATCCTGGAGATTTGATCAATGCCAAGTTCTTCAACTTTCGGGCTAGATTGGCTATAATCCAGGGGCAGATATATAAACGACTCTGCTCTGTAAAAGCCACTAAAATGCCCGTCGACGAGCGAGTTGCAGTGGCGAGGGAGCTTGAGACTATGCTTCAATCGTGGAGAGCAAGTGTTCCGATGGAATTCATGCGCGAGTATCAGGGATCAGCCATCCAAATGACATCTTCGGGTGCCAGCCAGCAACCCCTCATTCTCCAACTATCTTATTTTCATTCTCTTTCCATCATCTACAATTCTCTACCCGCATTCCCAAGACACCGGGGCTTCGAAAGAGATGCATACCCTACTGAAATTCAGCTCTTCTCCGTTCCAGTGATGTACACAAATGAGGCCAGAAAGGCAATAAAATTGATCCAAGTTACTCCCCAAAAGAAGTACGCATGTGTCTGGTAAGACGAATCTATGACGATATTACCCCGAAACAAAATGATGACAGCACTAGGGCCGTCCTTCATGTATTCGTAAGGGCGACGAAGACTCTGCTATCAAGTATTATTGACGATCCCTTGAACCCTATGGCGTTATCGGACTTCACGTTAATCGAGCCATTACTAATACTTCTAGGCATACTGGCCAAGAGTTTTAAGGCCCAAAACAATGAAAGATTCACTAGAATGTACCAATCTTGCATGGAACTGTTCCGGAGGGCAAGCATGGCCGTCGAAAGTACTGGTTTCGCCGGCATTAGTTGGGAGCAGTGCTTGACCAATGGTCAGCCGCAAGCAAGAGAAAGCGTGGAAGACTTTCTTCACAGGATGGAGAAAATCGGCTCGGGAGAGGATCTAGAACTTGACTCATTTCCTTCAAGTGTTTCGCAAGAGTTCGCGTCCATTGTTGAGCAACAGTTCCAGGAGAGAATCTCGATGTAAAGATACTATAATGGTCATTCCAATGTGAGAAAAGTCATCACAGGAGATTCAGATGGAGTCGACAGCGTTATGGGTACGAGCCCGATCCAGGTAGGTTATATACAGCGAAGGAGAGACAGGAGCTTTTCGTATGTGTCTGAACACACAGATCTTCCCAGCACGGATATCCTATGAACTCAAGATTTTAGAATTAAAGCGAATTGGCGATTCCATCTTTCTCAACCAGAACAATCTAGGCAACATGAAATTACTTTTACCCCACGTTTTTGACAGAGGTCTGTTGCTAAGGACCCTGTGTTTTTCCCTCCGCCAGCTCTAAATACAGTTTTGTGTGCGCGTCTCCATCAACGCCAAATGCAGCTGAGCCATCCCTTTTCCGCCCATCACCATAGTAGAATCTATGTCCATTAGTCATTTTGTTTGCAAACACGTAACAAGAATTGCATACTCAAATCCGCAATTTTCGTATGCCGAAGCTGCACATTGAACAATATGCGTAGTCGCTGACTTGCCAACGCCGAGGTCCAGAAGTAGAGGTATAATAGTAGTGTTTAGAACGTTCCTTGTATAAATAAATGTTCATGATGCTGAGTCAGAGAGTTGGGAAAAGCCGATGGCGACTTGCTGTGCTGCAACAAACGGGCTAATTGTGTTGATATTAAGGTCTCGATTAAAGTCGTCCAAAGATAGCACCAGCTAGAAAGACTTAGTGAAACTTATACAACCAAAGGCATTGATACACATCGTTATAAACGACTACACTTGGGATACCTAGCTGTGATTTAACTTTGGTAAAAGCATCTATAATACCACTAGGATCTGAAAAATCGCTTTGAATATGACTTTCATTGGCATTGTGAGTCTCTGTTGCTTTTGTAGAAGCCAAAGCTACGCGATAGCCTTTTGCAGCAAAAGCTCGGCCCACAGCCTTACCAATATTGGGCCCGGCACCGAGAACAAGGATGACCAGCGACGGCCATGATGCTAAGGTAGCCTGTTTCGTGGGGTTGTGGGGTAGCGGCCAACTTTACAGTAGTATTTAAAGAAGTTCCAAAGGCATTGTACCCCTGTCTCGTTACGTACATACGTGCGACTCTGGTTGTGAAACCCAGCATCTTAAGAAAGGTAAACAACAATGCTATAGTTTTCTATCCCATCCTCTATCATGCGAAACAGAGGAACCAGATTAGCTCTGATTCCAGCTGGACTTTCTCCCCGTTTCCACAGTAGCAAATATCAGGGAAATGGCCTTGTCTCTTGAAACAGTATGCTCTGAATAAGTGGCAGCAAAGAGATTGATTGAGTTGGCCACATTACGCGTCTGTCATCAGGCTGCGCAAATATTACCATAATCATTTTGACTTATAGTCAAGGGCTGTCACAAGGCTGCAGAATGTGCGACATTGAGCGGTTTCCATCTCCACAACTCACATAATGGAGAAGGTTTGATCGTGCGATACGCCCCGAACCTCGTATCCACGGGATGGAAATAAGCGTAAATCGGCGATACCGCCTATCCTGCCGGTCCCTACACCGCATAATCATTGACGATGGCAGGTGAGACGACTCGGAGTATTCCTAAACATTCCAGGCTGAAAGAAAGTTTTCTTTTTCTGCTCAGTCGTAATGATCCTCCACAGATCATACCTGAGGTAGTTTAGCACGCTGACTAACCTTACTTTACCCCTGCACACGGAGCGGAGTTTAGAAGGGCTCCGCAATTCTAAGCACAATCAATAATCTTGTATACTACTACCATTCCGATTATAGTCTATGGTAGCTTGGAAAATCCATCACTCCAATTAACCGTTAGCTTCACTAAAGCCTGGGGCAAAGTACCATCGACCCTGCATTGAGAAAAGTCACTGGTGAAATAATTCCGCGCGAGTGCGGTATGGTAGAAGTGGAGCTAAAAACACGTGTTCCATGGATATTGTCACAAGTGCCATCTCTTCACCGGTCTATGACATCCTTTTTCGCCCTTTGCTTAGTTTTGTTTACCTTCGACAAAATCGTGCCAAGGATGAAACAGTGGAAGTCGCTTTCTCATGCGTGACGTTGCAAATCCCTTTACACAAAAGAGAAGATCTCACGTTCGTCTATCACGAAAACTCAGTAGTAGCTTATTTGAAGTAGCTGTTAACTAGTGTATGTTGTTGCAATCCGCTGTGGACTGCCAAAAACACAACACATAAGGAGCATTGCTGGCACGCCTTGGACATAAACACTAGATTATTTTGATGGTACATCTGCAGACTGGATGGAAAATCCCTCAGTACGTAAAAGTGGCTTCAAGCCTCTTGCTGATCTGGAGATTCCGTAGAATTTACAATGGGCAAAAGATAAACGACTGATCAACCTCAACAGTCAAACAGCGCAGCCCAACACCAGCGGCACGGCTGCCATCTTATGTATGTCATCTCGCAAATAGGCCCTGAAATGCATGCAGGAACGGAAGAGGTCACGGTAGTTGTCCTCAATTTGAGCGGGAGTTCCCGGGAGAGCGTTATCGTTCCTTCAATGGCTCCTCTCCACTGAACATGGACACGCGAATGATCTCTGCTCCAGCCAATGTTCTCTCCCTCAGCGAACATTTTAGGTTATGACTACTCTAAGCGGTACAACGCTTTCAGACCTACATTTGCCGATCTCATGATTTCCTAGATATCTGTTGAGAAGGCAAAAAGACGAAGACATCAAGTTTACCACTAGGGGACATATGTGGCGACATTCTTACCTTACCCAGAGCTGACGAAATCGGGTCATCGAGGTGGCGCCCAAAGTGGCGCGTCGTGTAAGAAGGAAAGAAAGAGATTACATGTTGCGAGCCAATCAGCCTCTGCAGCGGTTTCAGCATCGACCCCCACCGCTGGAGGATGAGAAAAGCAAAACCAAACCTGTGCGACCCGACAAGGTACTAGCCGTGCCGTCTCGCGCTAGGCACTAGCAATCCGTCTAAAATCCTTCAGAGTCCGTTCTTGCACTTTAAATATTGACACAGGGACGTTTGTCCTTTAGAGGTTTAAAAGCCAACTAAGAAATTGGTCAGCCTTACGGCAAAGGTAGCTTATTCAACTTGTCTGAGGGGCATGAAGCTATGCCAACGTCTACCCCAGTTCAAACTATTTCCATTGCACACCAAGATCTCCACTCTCAACCTTCAGCTACCAATAGAAAATGGAAACCGCGCCGGCGAGGGGCATGTGGCATGTGCAAAGTGAAGAAAATTCGTTGTTGGTACTTTTACTGCTGGGGAGCCAATCAATTGGCTAATATTAGCTACACAGGCGACGGTGCAACGCCATGTTTGAACTGCCGAGTGCGTGCGGTCTCTTTCGGCGATTTTTTCCTTTTCTTTTTTATGGCTAATTGAACCGGCTAGAGACACAATCAAGAATGCCAATACGTACTCTCAAAGAAGCGACAGCCAGCCAAGAAATCTATAGGATCCGTGACTCCGGAGAAGTTCTCAGCAAGTCAATCGCATCTTGAGGAGATTAGCAGCATTACATCCGACGTCCTTGTCGCATCAAATGAGGGGCAGCTGTCGCCAGTTCTAAACCTTTCGCCAACCGGAACCGCCAGCTCTTTGAACGGATCTGATAATATTTGGCAGGGAAGGGCTTCAACCTCTGACGATCAGAGTACAGAAGCGATCGATCGCGATAGTGTACATAGCTTACCACTACCACCAACGGATACAAGAGACGTACAAGACTACAATGCATTCTCTTGGCCATTTTTCACAACAGATACTGACTGGCAACTCGACTTCGACATCCCGTTTGCAGCTGGGAATGCCGATGCATCCACAATTGCAAGTTCAACAATATTCACTGAGCTAGACATGTTGCAACCCGATAATCGATTGACCCAAAGCTTCGATTCTACAGGATCCTCGGGGGACTTTCTTGGGTTATTGAGCCTCAGTGAGAAAGTAAGCATCCGTGTTGCATTCCTGGTTCAGTAGGATAGTCTCTACACATGCTGACACAAGTTAGAGCGTCCTAGCAAAAAAGTTTCCAGGTAAGAAACCCGTTTCCAAGCTGGAAAGATAGATGTTGATCAGCTCTGAATGAAGATCCCGTACCAAGTATCAATTTCTCTCTAAAGGCAATATTCTCGGTACAGGATAGAGGGTTCGAAAGCATAAGCAGTGACAAGCAAGACGAAATAGATCGTATTTTTAAAAGAATCTCTCTTGTACAGGCTCAATTACCATTCGTAGATATTGGTGAAGAGCAATATCGTGATGGCTATGCTGCCTGGTATTGGAATGACGCAGTGTTAATGGAAAGCTGCAGAGCAGGTACGTCTCATAATGACAGCACCAGAACCAACATACGGGCCAAGTTTTATTGACATGAGTAGCATGCTTTCAAAAACCACTAGGGTATTTCACACTTCTCTCCCGATTCTGCTGAAGTAATTACTGACAACCATAGTATATCGAATTTTCTGACAGAATCATATTTCAACAATTGTCTGAAAGAAGCTAGAAACCGGCCTGAAGAGAACCCGATGTTGATATCACTGATCGACTCAGTTATGGCTTTCGGATATCAGGCCTTTTTGACAGTCACACAGCGCTTTATAGGACCGGACGAGAGAAAGAGGGTTAGTTATTACTCAAGATTGGCATTACGCTCTCGTTGTAGCGTTTTACGTCTACCTGACACGCTCTTGAAACTGCAAGTAAGTTGTACCTCCCGGCATTATTGAAAGCTCTGCACTAACTACCCAGACAATTCTAGCAATGGTCGGTTGAACTTCTCGGTTCTCCCACAATATAGCTAATCAATACCCTAGACAACTGTCTCCGAACAGATCGACGATACCATACATACCGAACTCTTAACCGGCGCAGTTAGTTGTGCCCGGGTGCTAAAACTCGAAAACCGCGACTTGATGGGCAACGTGAACACAAGCAGCAAAGAAGGGGATCTCGCGAGGAGAAGCCTATGGTTTCTATACTCAGTCGAGGTCCCTCATTCTCTGCGGCGCGGCGTCTCGCCAGTAAGAGCCTTTCTAGGGTGCATAGGACGAAGAGTGTTTTGACGATAGAGAGCAGGCACTTAATCACGACTGGATAGATCACGCTCCACCACAGGCGGGGAAAGAGACAGACTGGTTTCCACTGCAGTGCTTATATGCTACTGTTATTAGCTCCGCAGCCAATATGCTCTACAACCAGCGGGCCCTCCG
This sequence comes from Astrothelium macrocarpum, assembly GCA_021030915.1. Taxonomy (NCBI): domain Eukaryota; kingdom Fungi; phylum Ascomycota; class Dothideomycetes; order Trypetheliales; family Trypetheliaceae; genus Astrothelium; species Astrothelium macrocarpum. Next base: position 16,198 of record JAGEMR010000188.1, read on the forward strand.
CCAATCGCCTGCCGAAAGAGAGCAGAAACTGGAGACGGCGTATAAGCTCTTAGAGGGCTGGAGGGGCTACCTTCCGGCTTGCTTAAAGGATATCCACAAACATGAAATGCGGAGAAGTTTGGATGATCATCAAACACGCCACATTGCGTTATCCATGTTTCAGCAGTACCACGAGGCCATCTTTATGATTTATTTCCCGTGGACAGGAAACTCGTCGACTGGCATGGTTTCGGAGGAATGTCGCAAGACAAGCATGGAGCTGTGTGTAAACTCTGCTCAGGTTGTTTTGTCTATTGCGAATCAGATTTCCTCTCTCGATTTACTTGACAGGTAAGTTGATGACTTCCAATCATGAATCAAGCTCAAATACTGAGAGCTTGAACCACAGCAAGTTCATCAATTTGATCTCGATGTCAATTTGCATGACCTTTTTAGACGTGGCGAATAGCCCTGGTGCGAAGAAAAGCATATCATATCTGAGTATGGGTTGTGGCATCTTTGGGAGTCTAAATTTAGACAACGAAGTGCCCCTCGCCGAGGTGCTGGAATTAGCGCGAACTGCGCAGAAAATTAAGGAAAGATGATTCAACAGCAATTCGAGTTCGATGTAGAATGGTTCGAAAAGAATATTTTAATGAAACTAGACCCGAAATGGATAGTCAAGTTTGAACTAAGAGGGGCAAGCATCGAAATCGAAGGAGATATGTTTGTCGAAGTATTACGGATCTTTGACCGGTCATATCGTAATCAATGCAATAGTATTAGAAGATGAAAGAAGCTCTCTGGCAAAGAAAAGGATGTACAATTGAACACATTGATTGGATAGCCTTCCCCGGTGAAGCAGCCGCGCCCGTATTGTCGTTTTCGTGCGTAGATTAGCATTCTTCGCCCCGCACTAGCGGACCGAGATAAGCTCAGCCGCGCCTGCATTGAAGTTGCGTTCTTTGCGTTCTAGACGGAATGGCAAAAGCAATGTAAAATGCTCCATACTTTTTAAAAATTTGCCTGCAGGAAAAAGGCGATATCGGCCGCAGATACTGCCTGCTTGGTGTAGGCGCCTGTTCTCCAGTTTTGCGCCTTATGCGTCACACGGCTACGTTTGCAGCACATGATGTGCTGGTTTTGCTTCATTCCCGCCTATTCTATGATGCGGGCATCTCCACTCAAGACTGTCAGCCTTGGCATATCAAGAATTTTCGCAGTCTTGCAGACAAATTGCGCTTCAACCCGTGGCTTCCAGAACTTCGAGAAAGTGGAGTGCATGCGTTACAGTACCCGAGTACTCTCAAGTAGCGCAAGTCGAACCGTAATTCCTATTCTCGACGCTTGTTATCTGAGGAAGGAGCTGCAGGAGGGCAGCCACGTTACGATGGATTTTAATTTGGATCTCCAAACTTCTGGCAACACGTCATACCTGAACAATACTAGCATTTCTAATCCAAGTCTTATAGATTTTCAAAATAAGACTATATTATTTAAATCTATCAAAAGTATTGGAGGGTTCTTAGCTTAAGGTTAGGCTGGCTAGCAATATGGCTAGGCTATTAGAATCAGAGCTAGGCCAGTCATGGTCAAGCATAGGCTAAATGGAGTTAGACTTCTATAATCTTGTTCGGCTGGGACGTTGAAGTCAGGAACAGGCTGTTAGAGTCAGCAATCGGGACAACTTCGCCGCGCTGGGAAGTCTTGAAGTCGCAAGGGGGCGGAAGCCGAGACCAGAAGTCTGTTGTACACCATCAACGATCGAGTAAACAGCCTCAGTAGGCCTATCGCGTCTCCCTGGCGCTTCGGCCGATTTCGGGCGAGTTGAGGGTTTTATGCAATCTGTTCCATGCAGAGAGTGCATCATCTTGCATTCTGCAAAGACTTTCCGCGCTGGAACGGGACGGAAATAAGCTACTTAAAGTGTGGTGTTGATATGCACGCCACACGCCGGTACTTGGGCTTGCAAAACGTCCAGAACAGTAATAACATCCATGGCCAATTTAGATGGGGACCTTGGACTTTAGGTACACAGCATGCTTGGCATTGGACAAACATCTATGATGTGATGCAAGTTTGACAAAATGCTGGCAGGGCCGCGTCAACTTTGTAGGCATGGCCTTGATCAGAGATGCCGGCTCAGTGCTATGAGCAGCAACTATATCACTTTTCAGACAAGAATGGTAGAATAGTAGAAGGTCAACGGCCTCGATTCTTTCACACTAACTACATAGTAACTAGTGTACATTGTGTGCCACTGTGCATTTGATCAACTTCTTCATTGCCTAGCCTAAGCTAGCCCTCAACTAAATCCTCCTTGATGGCAGAGGGAAAACCTTGGGGTGCATCCATAGTCTTGCCTCGCAGCGAGGCAGCCAGCAGCTTTAGGTGGAAGCGAGGTTGCCGGGCCTTGGGAGAAGAGTTGAGAGGTGGGGGGAAGGAATTGAGACGTGGGGGAAAAGAGTTGAGAGATCGGGGATAACTGAGAAGTGGGGGTAGGCAGTCTGGTGACAGCTTGTCAAAGCTGACAGCGGCTGCAGGTATGGGGGTCCACAGAAAGTCCACAGAAAGTCCCACAGAAAGTCCCACAGAAAGTACGTGAACGCAGATATTCGGTCTACGCAGATATTCGGACTCATCGGCTCGGTCGCTCGGTCGGCCATAACCCATTACTCATCTGCATCCTTCCATCGTATTCAGCCGCATCCTTGTGTGTCACGCGACGACCACAGCACTGTATGCATCAGTTCCTAACGCTTCCAAGTACTTGATAAAAGTTTTTAGACGTTCAAGACTATCTCACACAACCTTCACCGCCGTAATTAGCTGAATGTTGAGCTCTTTGTCTTCCACACGAGCAAACCCTCCACCAGTGACACCTCATCATGCACATCGAACGTCATTGTAGCACTATATAGTAGTGTCTGATTGTGGCTTTATATTTCTGTTTGTAAAAGCATTGCTGATTCTTGCATGACAAGTCAATCCACCTTGCTCTATCTTGATGACACTCTTTCCCAATTTCGGAGAATTGTCAACGAACAAAGTGAATTGATCCTTCAGTGCAGTATCATCGGACCCTGTTATGAGATGCATACCGGAGCCTGAGATCAGGTGTTTGTAGAGAAAGGACGCAGCATGAAAACTTAGATTTACAGCGGGACGAGAGAATTCCTATCTTTTTGATTCCAGTCCTCAACTTGAAATTAAATGAATAACAGCAATTTATTTCCCAATGCTCTTGATTATGCAAGGAACGATATGTCTATAGAAGTATTGAAAACGTCGTGGCTGCCTGCTTTAACAATCAGTGGATCCATGTTTGTTACTTGACCGACAAAGGTCTCACGAAAGGAAATACAAGAAGTTCTCTGATCCTACATACCTTCATTATTCTGTGTACTGTATTATCATCTTCGAATTCTATCGCCCAGGCTTGCCGGTCTTTGATCCAATCCACCAACTCCCTCCTGTCCGTGTATACAGGAATTTCAGGGAGTGTGTCGGCTGAAGCTCTGGCTTTAAGACTCATTCGTCTTACCACTCCCATAACGCAGTTTAGCTCACCCAAACTATCAAGACCGGGGCAGGAGCAACAGCGGTCAAATTTAACATATAATAAATTAGTTTCTAACGATTTATTTAGCATTCTTATTCAATCGGAAATGGTGAGCGAAGAGGAGTCGCTCTCGATTCATGAAATCCCCTATATTGGGTTGATTTTCACGATTATCAGCGCCAACGTTCAGTCGCGCCTTGCTGCTGTAAGTGATATACGTTCGTACCAAATCTGGCCTGAGCTTGACCGGCTTATTGGACACTTCTAGTACCCCCTAGGACACACCTGTGGCAATCACTTGTTTTCTCGAAAACCTTTTACTATTTCATTAATTATACCCATAATAATCCCACATCACTCCTAAAAAGATAACTATCCAACATGTAACAAACAGCTTAGCGCATGTCCGATAGCTCGAACCCTGTACTATAAACTACAGGTGTGAGGTGAGATTACGTGGAATCATTGGACGATACATCGCAGATGCGCAGTACGAAGCCTTTCCGCTTCAATTGTCTTCTTTGCTTAGGCGGTCCGGTATCCAAGGAACATTACCGACTCGACGGCCGAGTTGCTTTCTTTTGCGCTTTCTCATTCGCGTGGAACTTCTTCCCACTTCAAGCACCACGTTTTCGACTTGCTGCTGTACGCTTTCTTGTACAGGACCACACGATGACACAATGACCTTGACCACTGTCTGGGCTTCTCGTTCGGCAAGCCTTTGTGATAACTGGTACAGGGAGGCTCTACATCGCGATGCGTCGTCTGCAGACATGGCTCCCGTATCGGCGATGATGTAAACAAGTTTGAAATTTTGAAGTACGTCACCTAGGATGCTCAAATAGTCGTCATCAAAACGGGCCTCTAAGAACTTCCGGGACTGAAGAGAGAACTGCAGATCTGTGTATGACGAATGGTCCAGGCTCAAGGCCTGAAGTAGAAGGCTCTTGAAGATCTCCTGGAGCGAGTGATCCTTGCTGTCCTTCAAGATCCATAGAGAGGCAGCCTGATTATTAACTAGCTGCTCGACGACGCTTGCACAGTAACCACGAATATCGAGCCGTTGTTGAATTGTACCCTTGAGAAGTAGTGCCGATGAAGCCGACGACGCGTTCCAACCTCGAAGCTTGGGCGACGTCCAGAACTCGGCCATATCTGACTTGAATGGCAATCGATGTCTGTCGCGTAGCGCAATGGCTGCACGGAGACTAGACCTGTGGTCGATGTTGCAGTGCGACGAAATCATGTTCAGCGCCTGAGTGGATTGCATGTCTGTTGGCTTGCAACGTAACCCAGCCCTCAGGCTCGCGTTCATTGCTTGATCCAATGCAAGATCTTCCGGCAACTGAATTCCCATAGCAGCTGAGCTAGACAGTTTCGTCGGCGCATCCTCCTGCTTCCTTTGACTTCCTCGGAAGGTCAAGTTTCGAATCTCGCGGATCTCGATGTGCAGATTGTGCAGAGCCCCTTGCTCTACCTGGCTGCTCACGACTGAATAACTGGTAATCGTGTGTGCTTCCTTCTTGATTTCTATGACCAGATCGTCGTAGTGAAACGATGCTGGCCTTGTGACAGAATGATGAGCATGACCAAGTCTGGACTGTTTGTACCATTCCATGGCGCGTATAAGGAAACGCACAATGTGAGTATAAAGTGCTGCGACGGCATGCTGTATTTCTTCTGTTGGGTACCGCAGCACAGCAAGCTCTACCCGCGGAAGGGAGTCGGCGATGTCATTAAGAGCAGTGATAATTCTCCTACCAATAGTTTCATGCTCGAAGACAGCCTGAAATTATTGTCAGTGATATTCTTACTGCTTCATTTCAAAGGACGCCCAGACCTCAAAGAGAATTTTCATAGCTCCCCAGACTAGGGAGACATGTTCTGGATGGCGCTGCACCAAAACATTCATGACGTTGTCATAATGGCATACTCGCGCCGAAAACGCAATGATATATTCTCGAATCCTAGAGCCGCTGCGTTTGCTTCGATAATACGCTTTTGCGGCAAGAGCTACATTGAGGATATCTTGCAAGCTGCTTGCATATACTTGGTCTACGCGCCATGGTTTTTCTGGATCTTTGGTCAAGATTTCTGTCAAAGCCCTTGTTCCTTCTTGAAAAGTTTTGTCTGCCGTCGCAAAGAGATTTGGCAAAGGCTTGTCTTTACAACAACAGTGTGAGAGGACCTCTGAAGAACGCGAGAATGATTGGGCCATGGGGATCTCCGGACTGTTCGGGGAGCCAAGGAGGGGTCAGGGATTCCCGTTCCCGCTGGACCACCGAAATGAGACATTCGACAGCTGTTTCGCATAGGGGGGCTTGTTCACAATATTGTCAGGAAGAGCTCCAGCAGGCAGCTACAAGTACCTTTGAAAAGGCTGATGAACATGGAAGCCTACATTGCTGCCTTGTGTGCTACGATGTCGCTAACCGAAGCCGACGAAACCAATCATTGGAGATGGCGCGTTCATGACAGCACATCGGTGCGCCCGTGGTACATATGCGGCGAGGGATGATAAGGTACCTATCTGGGCTCTACTCCTTCAAGAACCGCATCTCTGTGAGCTCGCTGTCATGGCCAGAGACGATAGGACGTGTCTATGGAAGCATCCAGGAAGTCTCTGAATCCGAGGCTTTCGTCTTATTTTGACAACCAATACGACTCCGAGACCATTGTGGATATACGAGAGCTTCGCAGTCTTCACTCGTCACCCTCAGCCTCGTCAAATGACGCTGACAGCACTCGTAGGTTTGCGTTTAAGCAGCTTCAAAAACGTTGCGATACTGACTTCTTGCTGGAAAAGCTCCATACTTAGACTCTGCTACCAATTCACAACGCAGTAGGGATTCCTCGCAGTTGCTGGCTCGTCGACGCGCTTGTGACTCTGAAAGATCGGGGCCTTCAGACGTAGATGATAAGACAAAGTCGAGAAGAAGGCAGAAAGCAAGAAGCAGTCTTGACGAGCTTGAACGGAACGAGTCTGATCGTGAAGAGGCCCATTTGGACGAATTCTCGAACACTGAAAGTTCTCTTTCTGAGGACGACTCGGAAGAGGAATCAAGCGAAGAGTCTGTAAACGAAGCATTTCCAGGCGAAGGTCTTCTGGGCGAAGCTGAAGAGCCTGCAACCGAAGGGCCTGCGGGCGAACGCAAAGAGGAGACAAGAGACACCGTGTACCCCCGTATAACCCTAGCCCCGCCCAATCTGGAGAAACTCGTTGGGTACGTTCAGTTTTGCCAGAGTAAAAACCTAAAGGTGCTGATTGTTGAAGCGATCCTGAGCCAGACTTCCACCATTCTATCACCATATCGGATGATCAAAGCGAGCTTCAGAAAGTCGAAGAGCGGACTCTTCTTGCTCTGAGAGATCGGAACGAAATTGTAAACACGCGCCCACCTGTGATTGTCGTCCGAGGTGGCAATCACGCCTTGCAGGATTATCAGATGCAGCTAATGCTGTTGGAACAACAGAACAAGAGAAGGTTGCTTATGGCTAGACAAGAACAGGATATGATGACAGATCCCAGCGGCATGGCAGGACCTGTTCGGATGGCGGGACCTAATGGGGTGCCAGGGCCCAGCGGGATGGAAGGTATTGCTATTGGACAATCTGCAATGACCAATGGGTCCCATAGTAATGGCTCAAGACAGAGCAGCGAAATCAATCTTCTAAGCCTCTTGGACAATGATATCTCGAAAATGGGCACTGAGGAACTTCAAGATTATTTGCAAGGCCTGCAAGCGAGAGCGAAACAACTCAAATTCACGCAGGAGGAGAAGAAGGGGCCTACATTCAGACATCAGATTCTCTACCGCATCTTGCAGGAACAGGTAACTACGCAGAAGAATGGCCCCGCCAGAGCCCAGAGAACCCTCAGTCCTCCTTTCCTCGACCCTCCAGAACAGATATATGGTCAGGGAAAAAACCAGAGTCTGCGATGCAACGTTCCCATTCAGAATTTCGAGTTATTCCTCGAGCAGAATAAGGACATATCGTTCATTGTTTATAAAACGTACACGCCGAATCATCAGGACCAATCAACCACAGGGAATCTACGCAGCCGCCACAATCAAACCCTGGATATCCCCCCTCAGATTGAAGAGTCGGTTCGACCAGTCGCGCAAGATCTTGTCGAGGCATTAGAGATAATCCTGGAGTCTCGAGAAGAGTACGCCGGCATGCTGCAGCATTTTCGGGGATCGTTCGAGTTGCATGCGCCCTACTTGTTCATGTACCATCACCGCAGCGACCTGGACACGCTCCGAGGTAGGCTGAAGCAGCAATCGAAGGAGCATTTCACGCTGTTCTCGAACTTTGTCATTCAACAGCATGGCTCCACGTACGCACGTGCAGACTCGATGATTTCGCAGGGCAGGATATCGACTGCGTACATTGACCATCTCTTCAAGCCAGAGGACGTCTTGATTTCACGGCACAAAAATGGCTACAGAGGGTGGGTCGCCTCTTCTTGGGCAAAGAAAATCTTCACAGAACGTGTTCCACGTTCAACCGCTCAAGCTAACAGGAAAGGCGAACCGATGCATCTGTATAACTCGCGTGCTGCATCGAAGAGACTGGCGAACGACACGGTTCTAGTTCACCATTTCAATATCGAGGCATGGTTCTGGGATTTTGATGGCAATTTCCAGCGCAAAACCGATCTTCTGAAATTTACCATCCAAAGTGAAGAAGAGCAACCCGAATTTGGGAAAGAATTTGGATCGCGTGACTATGTAAAGGTTTCAGATGAGGTCGACCAAGCGAAAGATGATGGAGTTCCAATTGCAGAATTGGACGTGTTCCCGATCAGCTTTGCATCCGCTGAAGTCGTCAAGCAGCTTCGACAGCGCGGAAAAATATTCTGGCAGTGTCGTGTGCGACGATATGTGTCGTATTGCGAAATGGACGCAGGCACTATGCGGAGCGTAGTAAGTTTGAGGCATGCACCTCTGATAAATCTCAATGTCTGATCATCAATGAAGGAGAATGAACGTTACATGGTCGATCTCATGACCTATCGACGTCTCCATTCGTATCAGCACCCAAATGCACTGAAAGACGAGTTAGGTCCGGATGCTCTTGCACGGGATGACCCGCCAGACGAGCAATTCATGTTGCTGTTTCCACTGAAAATTAAAGGCTACAATTTACGCCGCAAGAAGTGGTATGACCTCGCTGTCGACCGAATATCTGACGTTCAGTGGAACGTGGAAGCTTTCCAAAAAGTTGTCATCGACCAAAAAGCAAAGGACCTTATAAGAGCTTTGGTCAGCAACCAGCTCGCAATGGAAGTATCAACCGATCTTATCGAGGGAAAAGGTAACGGCCTTATCTTGCTACTTCATGGGAGCCCCGGAACAGGCAAGACTTTGACAGCAGAGAGCGTCGCCGAAATCGCGGAAAAGCCACTCTACCGTGTCACGTGTGGAGACGTCGGAACAAAGGCAGAGGATGTGGAAAAATACCTCGAATCCGTGTTTCATCTTGGGAAGCTTTGGGGCTGCGTTGTCCTGTTGGACGAGGCAGATGTGTTCCTCGAGCAACGCAGCCTCGAAGACTTGCAGAGAAACGCCTTGGTCTCTGTATTCCTTCGCATGCTCGAATACTACGAGGGCATTCTGGTCCTTACAAGCAACAGAGTGGGCATCTTCGATGAAGCATTCAAATCTCGGATTCAACTGGCCTTACATTATCCTAATTTGGGACCCCATCAACGCCTACGCATTTGGGAGAACTTCATTGATAGGCTTGCATCATTCCACGATGACTCGCTCAACATTGCAGACCTCCGCGACAATCTAGAGAAGCTAGCAAAGGAAGAAATGAACGGCAGGCAAATCAGAAATGCCATTACCACTGCAAGGCAGTACGCGAAGTGGAAGAAGACGACGCTTACCTATGAGCATCTCAGAGACGTCATTAATGTCTCTGGTCGTTTTGATAAATACATCAACCAGCTCCACAAGGGCTTTACTCAAGACCAACTCGCAGAGGATGAGGGAATTCGTTTAGCTTGAATGACTTAGGCGCTGGGACTTGATTTACCTATCCCCTATGAATATCTTTTTGTGGCGACCCAAGGTACGAGCACTTTCTATTTATCTATGAAGAGGTCTGGAGCCTGTGTGAGATTGCGGAAGACCTTGGAGCAATGTCCGAGCGCACCTCAGCCAATAGTGCTCATAAAAGACAGGATTGAGTGATTGTAGAGATTCTCGAAGCTCAATTATGTAAAAGCTTTATGGTAAATTATGTTCTCGGAATATACAACAAATTAGTACAGGGCTCCCAGTCCGGTTTTGATGCTATTGCTTTGACATTGATCCATCTTAAGGAGAGGAAAGGTAAACTGTTTGAGGTCCCTCTGACTTTGGTATTGAACGTGATTGCGATAGCTATATCCATAGTAGTTATTGAAGGTGATTCAAGTGTTCTGTCTGATCCACAAGGCTTATTTAAACTCGATGTTGGCACTTTACCCGGTACCTTTCCACGGTGAAACGCACACTTTATATTGTTCACAAAAATGTATAAGAGAATGCCCTCTTGAAGGACGGTCCGCATTACAGAGATTTTTGCTATAAATGTAAAACAAGCAGGGCATTTATCCCAGTACTGAAGCCTTGCCTGAAAGTATTGTCTACAATGGTAGCGAACGCAGCTCAATCTCTGTGTTTACCATCCTGCATTTATGTGATACGACACGGTAGATGCCAGTCCCTCAATCAATTGACGTGCGGAAAACTATCCGCGAGGACGCTTTGTGGATGGGCGAGCCCACTGTACGGTTCTGCGACATTCCTGGATATACTTAGTAGATAGAGGGTACGCAAATCAATAAACCACGGGAGTGATGCCCCTCTAGGTCTAGATCTGTCTTACTGGTGACTAGATGGAACATCTGTGACACTTCTTGTGTCTTTAATCTCCTTTTTCCGCTCAAGCACTTGCTCAAAGAGGTTGTCCATGGTTTGCAAACTAGATTTATCGCTAAGGATTGGCCAAAGCGATGGACGTGCGAGGTTCATTTCATCATGTCTAGGAATAAGTGGAACGGGTTGGTAACCGCTATTAACAACTTTATAATTAAGATAGTTTTCGGGTTGCACGTCTGTCCATGGATGGAAGTCCGCAGCTTCTATTGCACGTGGAGTCAGCACACAGTCCAGGGCTAAAAGTTGGATTCAACGCCCCGCAAACATATCTACTCACCACCATCCCGATAGTTTCTTGCTTCGATGGGTACATCAAGGAAAGAAACCTCAAACGGATTCTCGTGTCTTAAAGATTGTTTGGGGCGTAATTATTGTTGCTGATGCGCCGTTTGTGAAATATCTTCAAGGCCGATTTCAGTTCCTTCTTGAGGGACAATTTAATCCATCAGCAGAAGTTTTTCCTTACTCCGCCGTTCCTCGGAAACATCATCAGGTCGCTGTGGTATGAAGTCAGGAACGGATGATCTTCTCCTCGGTACTCTTCGGAGGGCTTCAGGAATGAAAGTCTGTGCCTCAATCGCATGGAATTTTTGTGAGTGCTGCTTTTTCGTCTTTGCTGTTGAGAAGCCTATGACGGAATAGTCACATGTAGGCTCTTCGCACCTGAATCGAGGGGCATGAATGGCTGCATGTCTATCGAGCTCTTCCGCCGATTGGAAACCGAAGCTTGAGAAACGGCATGTAGGTAATTCGCAGAGAAAGGCCGACGGCCCAAAACAAGCCTTAAAGTGACATAGAGCTTTAACGCTTAGGCCATCAACGTGCTCAGCTCGAAGAATGCGATGAACGACGTCGTCATATTTTCGAAGTATCCGATGATGAATCGATAGAATTTGGACAATATCGGGGTCTGTACCAGTAGCTACGTTAGACTGGTACGATGAGGACCATGTAAGTGACGTACTATCGCGATCTCGATTCTGGCATTTTGCTTCCTCCCTGGACACTAGAATGCATCGAACCATGTTCTGCAGGTCGGGAAGTCTCACGAGTAGCTTTAGCTGCACCTCAAGTTTTGCGCCTGCTGGTCCACATGGCTGGAAGGGAACAATACGGTTTAAAACTTGCCAGTAAATTCTATGTACTTGACATAAAGTTGTTAGCTGCACGTTTAACGGTGTCAAGACATCGGAAGTGAGTTCTGGATCCAATGCGGCGTAGTCGAGGAGGTGCTCGTGCCAGAAAGCATAGCAGTAATGCTGTAGAGAATGGAAGCCTTCCCCAACTTTGATCATGCAAATTTTGCAAGAATTGGCGGGGTCAATGAGCTCATAGCTCTTTTTCAAGTAAGTTGTGCAAGCGAAGAGAATGTTATTCTGAGCAGCTCTTATACAGAGTGCTGGCCCACTGATCTCATTTCGTAAACATCTATAAGAATTAGCGGCTGTGATGGCATGTGATACACTTAAAAATACGCACTCACTAACGGACGAGTGTATAAATACTATAGTTTGCTGCGGACCTTGTTCGACAAGGGGGCGACAGATGTCGTAAACATTGCGAAGCGGTCTCGTCTCGTAATCGAATTCCGTATTTTCAGAGTGTAGAGTGACACCGTGCTGAAGTTCATAAGATCGTAACGGTCGTTTCGCAAACGTAATCCAGCTGAGTACTCGGAGGGCTTTTGCATATTCTTCCGTTGTGCATTGCGACTTTATATCTAGAAGAATGCGGCGATATACATCCCCAAGTTTCCTTGGTAACGAGTCAACAGCGCTGTTCAGATCCCGGATACTGTCTGCACGCTCAAGGGTCGTGAGAATGAGCCGCACCCAGAGGAACATTCCTGCAGCATGTAGCGTAAGCCGTCGTGGCTGTAGTAGTCCATAACAAGATGTACCTCTTACCGTCAGCTTTTTGGACCAGGCTAGTCTCTATCTGATTGCGTACATTATGCTCGATGACACAGTTTGATTCGTCCTGAAGAGTTTCGAATACCTCTGAAATACTAAACTGCACAAAAATCCGGATTGCATTGTCAATATAATCCCTCTCGGCGCTCAGTGAGATGACCGGGAACTTAGAGAAGGCCCGAGTGAGATGTGGCAATTCTCTGCTTGATATCAGAAGTCTGCGGGAGGAGCCTTGGCCACAGGATGACACCATTGATTGGAGCTCGATTAAAATCTTCTTGACGTGACGTGCGTCCCATTCATCAATCCCGTCAATGACAATTCGAACATTGTCGAGGGCCGATAGTAATTTTTTGAGAACCTCTGAAAGAGTTTGAATGGAAGCAGCCTTATCCTCGTTAACGTACTCATCGTATATGAAGGATGACAGTGATTTATCCGCTTCAAGCAGTTGAGAACAGAAGGATCTCTGGATGGCGTTGAAGCTATTCATATGTTTCGAACGAAAGTTGTTGCAGAAATAATATATTACCGTAGCCATAGAATCCATTTTTAAGAATCGTACGACGCTGGCGCATAAGACCGTCTTTCCTGGAAAGCTCGTTAGATGTTGAGCTTCGTCAGAATCAACAAGTGCCCACCTGATCCTGGCTTACCCTTGAGCCAAAGGTTGTATTGTTCGTTGTCTAATTGCATCCAAGCTCTCATTTTCGGATGACGTGTGAGCCAACTACAGGTACCCGGGTGACATCTATCGATTTGCTCGTTTAGCTCATCATGCTGAAGGAATTCATCAGAATCCAGCCATGACATGACTGCTTGGCATTGTCCTGTGACAGCTTCCTTTTCCTGACGAAGAGCATTCTTTAGAGCCGATTCCCTCCATTCTTTTGCCTCCGCTATATGGATTGCAACGGCCTCCTTGTCAACAAGATCTGTGTGTCTTGATAGACTGTCTAGAATAGATTGGAAATGCGTGTGGAATCTAGTCCAAGAGGAGTTGAAAAAAAGCTTCCATCCTAAAGTATTCCAGCATCAGTCGTGGGGACGTTGAGCCAGGAGCGGATAGTGATGTACCTTTTCTCCGGAAAAACTTGTATGCACGTTCGTGGAACAGTAGGATATCCGAGTAGACGCCCGCCAACACTTGTTGAAAGTCATGACTGTCCTTAAATGCGGTTGCCAATCGATCGAGCCGTGGAAGGCAGTCCGCTATCTGTGCGTAAGCTTGAACGAGACTTTCAATTGCGCTGGTGAAGTCTGAAGCCAGATGTAGCATGAGCCTCACAGGCGCCTTCAGGAGTATTAGTCAACATTGCAATATGAGCTGAGGCGTAGCTGCATACCCAGACCCACGGTAGATAGGGCGTCGTGCCGTTGCAGAGAATCTCCATTTCTTTCGAGTATTGCAGGAGCCAGTTGAAGAACGGCTCCAGACGCCGCATGTTGCGAAGCTCTCCACGAGCAGCCAGTTGACGTTCAACATCTCGAGCCGTTTGATAGACATCTTTGAGTTCCGTCGAGTTAAACAACCGCTCATCGTCTTTGGAAACCGATTTCTGAAGCCGCTCGAAGGCCTCGTTTACTGAGGTTTGCGCCTGACGAGAGGGACGAAGGGTGGGGCCCCGGCTTAGGCTTCGGTCATTGCAGCTCATTGCCCTGCTAAACCTGACCTCCTCATAAACGGTCACGTTCTGCTTTTCTATCGAGGCATGTCCACCTCGCCCACGTCAATCAAACTCTGGCAACCTTGCGTGGCCGTAATGCTATGCAGCCTCACTATCCGCTGCCGGTGTTTGGATTCGATGATGCGGCAGGAGTGCGCCTCGCAAAGGCGCAGTGGGTCTACTGGGTTCTGCCTTGCGCTTCTTTTTTGCCATGACTTGGCCTACAGTGGCTCTTGAAGTTTCATGCTTGTGAAGCTGATTTCATGTTTACCTACGAATTGAGAAGATCTCTTTAACTATTGTGGCCGAACGTTCTCGCTCAAAACTGTGTTAATGCTGGCTGGCCAGCTTATCTCCCGTCTACAGCAAATACACCACAAGTACCTTCACAAGGATATCAAACCCGAGAATATATTGAAAGGTGAAGGAAAGAAAGGCAATTAATTGTTCATCACCGACATTGGACTGGCTGAAGAGTATGGCGAGGACCAACTGCGGAATGATGATAGGCCTGGCAACGGTCGAGTCGTTGGCATAGTCCAATATGCGAGCATAAGAGCATATGCCGGCAAAGGTATTCACTGTTTCTAACGTACATGCTGTGTTCTAACGCATACTGCAGATTTGTCTCCGCGCGACGACCTTGAATCACTCGGATACGTTTTTGTCTATTTTCTTCTGGGCTCTCTTCCTTGGCAAGGACTAACAGCTTGCGAAGGGGAAAGCATAGTTGAGCTTGTTGGCAGAAAAAAGAGAGAGGTTTCGATAGAGCAATTATGCGCAAAGCTGCCAAAAGAGTTTGAACAATACTTTAAATATCTCGATCGTATCCCACTTCACAACAAGCCTGATTACACATACCTTCGCCGCCTATTCCGAGGTCTCTTTTCTGCTCGTAAATTTGAATACGATCATGTGTTTGATTGAACAGAAATCAAGTTTTTCGAGACTTATTCGACTTGAAACTAGTCTGAGAATTAAGTCGACGATCGCGCCCGTATCAAGATATACATACGCAATATGCGCCAGCAGAACATCTACACCATTACAACGTCTTCGAATCCACCAAATAGAAAAGAGTCTTGGTCCCTAGTGCACGTGTATGAACACAACATGGCCTTTTTCCAGGATTCGTAGGTACAGATCCTGCAAGAGTTGTGGTTGTTGTAGCCGCCTGGCTGCTCAGAATCAGGGTTTGATGGGAGATAGGCAGGGGAATGCAGTGCCGTAGGGTTACAGTGCCCCAGGAGATGCTATGCCGCAGGTGGTACAGAAGATTTGACGATTGATTATTTTATTCTGTAAAGAAATTTTATGTCTTGAATTGTACGCCATATGAAGTCGATTTCTACAGGGGCAAATTTCTCAAAGGGATGTAAGATCTGTAAGCCATAAAACTCCCCACAGTACAGAATCTCCTGTGGAATTGGATGGCCTATGAAACTGGATCCCATATGGAACTGAATGCCATAGGGGATTTCAGAATATGGCGTTTGTTCCAGAATCTTTTATCAATTCTCTATGGCGCACCAAGCCTGCAACTTCCAGTTCCCTTTTAGTTCTCTATGGTCTTAAAGCGATTACGGATCTTGATATCTTATGAGAGCTCAGCTTTGATGGAGCCTAATGTAAGTCAGTTAAGGGACATGGATCTTTTTGGATAAGGTATCTGATAGCGGTCGAAATTGGCCAAAACGAGAACAGATTTCTTCAAACGGCAAAAACGGACCAAAATTCCCCAGCGCAAATTCTACTGCACGTTACTTTCTCTTCTATAGCACACAATACTAGCGCTGGAGATGTCGATCGAAATCTTTTGGATCTCTGGGCTGAACGCAGAGACAGGATGATCACAATTGTTATTCAACTGGTTCTTGCCTTTTTTGGGTGTTGCAACGACTCTGATTGCGCAGCTTATGTATGGATACGTGCACAAGGCTGCAAGATTTCATCATAGCTGAACGTATCTTTTCTTTTGCCGATCTCTCTGTAGTATTCGATTGGTCGGCTTCATGATCTGATCACACCACACTACTGCAAAACCCCAGTGTCCTGTCTATCTGCTAAAGTGTTGAAGACTCTGGCTGCGTGGTTGCTGGAAGTCTAGATTCTATATGACCCAATGAGAGACCAATCTTTTTATTACGAATCAAAATAACACAGAATTACGAGGTTTAAGGGATCGGCGATGATGGCAAGCATAATCTCTAAACCGCTTGTGGAAAATGGACCGTTCGTTTGTGGGAAAGTTCACGAAGCTACCTAAGAATGAAATTGTCTGAAAATTGCTTTTGATATGCGTCTGTCGTTACGCATTCCCGTGTGGCACACACTATGTAATGTTGCATGAATGTAGATCTGTTGGTACATATCGAATTAATATCTTTTAATCGTGGTTTTAGCTTTGATTTACCTTCAAGCCGAAAAGGCAGTGTAATAAAATAGAGAAGTTGCGTTGTCAATTTTTCGCAGTACACGGAGTATTACTGTAAGAAAGGCCAACTAAACCCTAGCATCAGGAGGTCGCGAGGGTCGGGCCATGGTGCGAGCCGCTCGATAGACTAGAGGGCGTATTGACCGGAGGCTCTCTCAAATTAGGGCTCTGACCCGGCTACGTATACCGTTGTCGTGCCACATGCACGTTTGCATGATGTCCTGGATCAGCCTTGCCGTCCATAGCCAGCCTCCAACCTGCCCCACTGACATTCCCAGGCTCCAAGCCCTCTTCCGCACTCACCTGCGCATGCAATGTTGTTATCCGAGCTAGCCAACTTACAAGGTCTTCCTTAATTGCAACGATTTAGCGGCAGAGAGCTTGGCATAATGGAACGTCATGCGTTTACCAGGGAGATCTTTATCGGATTGCCTGACCACATTACTCGGCGATCCCCACAGGAGGTGCCTTATACGATGGGCCCAGAACTTCATAATTCCGTACTGGGAAACAATCTCCGAGCCATCCGAGAGATTATGCACTCCGAAACACAGCAGCGGAATATTTCAGTTACAGAGAGAATCCAAGAATGGCACTTGGGCCAAAGCATATACCGACGCTTCAGACAGTCAACAATCTAGGCATTCTCTTCGCTCGACACATGCCAGACAATAGAGGCATCAGTCTCGTTTGGCGGGGATTTTGTCTAACGTTTCCGTACCCGGATCGGGAGGTCCTTGTTTAGATATATCGTAATATTACATTGGACATCATCGAACAATCTCCGAATGGCATTATCCCTAGATTTTTCCCATGCCAAAGACGCATCGCCCTGACAACTTTTCAAAGTCCCTTCCTCGACAACGAGCTCGAGATAATGTTCCTTTAAAATAGATGCAACAGCTGCAATCATTTCTGTTTGTGCAAATGCCCTTCCGGGACAGGATCGTGGTCCTTGACCGAACGGCCAATGCAAGGGACTATCAGCGTCTCGGTCTGTTGTGTCACCACTAGCATCGAGCCACCTGGAGGGGTCGAAGTCAAGCGCTGGTGACTCATGTAGCTCAGCACGTCTTTCTGTCGATATGTCATTTTTACTCCATTTACCAGGATGACGGAAGGAAGCTGAAAGATCTGGTACGCATAAGGTGTTCTTCGGAACCACGTGAGATTCACCATTAGAGTCAATGACTGTTGTAGGAGTGGTCGTTCTCCTTAATACACATTGAACGACATTGTATACACGTAAAACTTCCTTTTGAACTGCTCCAATATAACCTTGTTGGAGGGCAGCATAGTCTTGTTCCAATGTCCACTGATCCATAGGGCGCGTACCAAACTGGCTATCAAGTTCATCTTGGATCCTACATTGATGAATAGGGTAAATGGCCAGTAGGAGCAAGGTGAAAGCCATTGTATTACCGCTGGTTTCGTGACCAGAAAGCAAAGTAAAGAAGATATCGCCGAGGATGCTTTCTTCTCTCAAGGGATTGTCTGAATAGCCTGGACTTCCAGCAATAACAATAGATTCTAAATCGTATTACTGCAGCCATACTCATTCATTTGAGAATCATACTTACCAAGTATTGTTTTCTGCTTTTTTGCCGCAACTTCTTCCAGACGAGAGATCGTCCCTTCACAGAGCTCTTGCATGTATTTCGTCCACTCGATAAAGGCTGAATAGGCTTCCTTCGTAGACTTGAATGGGAGTGTTGCGAGCAGAAAGCGTGGAGTTACAAAGATGATACCTAAACGTTCAATGACAGTAAAAAGTGCCTCCTCGTAACTCATCTGATGCCCGGAAATCGCGTCATTGGAATCTTGTGACTTTGACTCCCAATTTATGTCTTTAGCAAAGAACACTGCAGATATCACATGCAACGCTAGTCTTGAGGTGTAGCGTTTAACGACTGGAACAATACCGCCTTGATGGATCCAGTGCTCGGCCAGTGAGCGTGACTGTCTAATCGTCTCCTGCCAGACAGCAGTGTTCGTAGCAGGAGTAAACGCTGCTGTTATAGCTTTACGGTGATTCTTCCATTCATCGCCTTCGACGGAGCCGATTGTCGGCCCCCAGATATCATAGAACTTCATTATGTCAGTTGGTAACTGAGTTTTCCCATGCTGAACAAGCACATGGTTTGCAACTGAGTGGTCGCACGTCCAAAGAATGTTACCTGATGGTGTCGCTAGAATGAAAGTGTCCGAATTGATGGCTTGGAATGGTGCATAGCCGGCTTTCCAAATGTTCCATACCTGTGCCATCCTGTCCCCTGTTAATGTTGAAATGCCGTCGTGATTGAGGAAGTCACTTACGGAAGCCATGGCATTTTCCATTCTTGCGGAAGTTTATCAATGATCGGAACGAGCAATGCATGGAGCATTACCCACCACGCTGAGGTGAGGTGCACGCTACAGCTTATTAAATCTTCCTCATCGAAGCGATGTTGAACTTACGGTGAGCAAAAAACCGGAAATCCAGACGTGCGTGCGACCTTGAAGTTCTTGCGCCATATCGCGATTTGGTAGGAAACTAGGGCAATGGCTAGGCAGCTGATCGTCGAAATAGTGACAGATACCATCTTTGTCAGGAGCTTCCAGATGTCAAGGAGCGAAGAGCATGAACAAAGACTACGTCTATGGCTCTTGTACACAGTAGGCTACAAGCTATTAGACAGTGCGAAGCAGAGGAAACATCCCTATAGCACTAGAAACTCGCCAAGGAAAAAAGGAGAATGTTTTGCAGAGCGAACACCGATCCCGAGCACAGCCGTAGGATAAAGCTAGCGGACGCGTGGGCTTGTAGCCGCGCCTTACGGTATAATTCTGTGGGGTCAAGTACACTCGCGCACTCTCCAGTAGAGATTGTGCTGATCGACTGATATTCTTGCAGTCATTATCTGGGCTAGAGCTGACTGCATGCAGGTGACGCCGCAGCTTGTTCAAATGGTGGTGACCCCTCGCTTGAACGACGCTCTTAACCTGCTTCGGTACTCTGCAAAGCCCTCCCATCCCTGGTGGCTGATGCTGATGATAGAGGCTGACAGAACGTTTTCTCATTCGCTCAATTGTGGGAATCCTTCACGGACAACACTCCATTCGGATTGTTGTGATCCGTACCTGTTTGAATTCATTGGATCAAGGGTATGCACCGGTCAGACGCTAGCCATCCGCCACGGATTGGCACTATATAATTCTGGTTCCCGTATTGAGGAACTAGTGCCACACGATTTAAAAAGGTGGGTCAAAGGCGCATACAGCATGAAGAAGGATGCGGAAAGAGCAAAGCGATGAGCATTGAAAAGTCTAACCCTCGAGGGTAAAAAAGCACTCATGTGATAGCCCATGTTCCGTTAATACTCCTCCCGTCGAATGAGTGTCATAGGTTAGAGAATGGCTTTAACAGCCCACCTTGTTAGAGACTGAAGGATACATCTGACGATAACAAATTAATTCTACCCGTAGATGGTAATCTATCCGTTCGGAACCAGATTGTCGTGCTTCGGCAGCCAGGATCAAACTCATTCCATCAGCGCCCGTCATGCAATACCGAAACTGAGCTGCAGAGGGAGCTCAGCCGTCTTGTCACCACACCCGCCATCCAATCAGCAGCGGCAATACTTGATATTGGACTTTCTTTTTGTCTACCTCACGGAGTGCTTGACCGCTGCCGATCGCCCCGGCTTATCAAGGCAAAGAGCGAAATTATTAAGGGCATTGCCTTGAACACTAAACCTATATTTTTACAATAGATCAAGACAGAATAGTAGGAAATGCTTATGATCTACGGCATCAACACTTCTTCAACATTACCCTAATAGATTCCCTATTTTGCAAGTCCTGGAACTTTCGCTAGTGATAGCATCAATGGCTGTTGAAAGAGTCCCGTCTGAATACACTACAGCAGTAACAACGGTCTGCGTAGTGTTTCCCATACTCTCGATATTATCTATATTGCTTCGATACAAAGCACGACATACGGGCAGATTATCGCTTCAATCAGATGACTGGTGGATTTTGGCCGCATGGGTACGTTCTGTTGATACCCATAACTGGCAAGGCGAGCTCAATGTAGCGTCTTAGGTCGTCACTTTCTCCCTGAGCATCAATGAGTGGGCGATGGGAAGCATTGTTGGATTCAATTACCTCAAAACAGATCCAATATGGGGAGCAACGAAAACGACTCAGGTACTGCTCCAATGCCACGAAAGGAGGTAATGAAACGACTCACCGTTCCAGGGTTCTTACATCTCATCAGTACTGCTCCAGCCTAGTCTCACATTCGTCAAGATCTCAATACTTCTCTTCTATAAGAGAATCTTTCCTACTCGCAAATTTAAAATTGCAGCATGGGTAGCAATAGCAGCAGTCGCGATTTGGGGCTTTATATATGAAATTGTAAGTCTAACACGAAGGTTTTCATGGTGCTAGGCTTACAGATCGGTAGCTTATTATATTCCAAGGTGATCCTGTCAGCGCGGCTTGGACAGGTAAGGGTCGATTCAGGTTCAACCAAGTGCATATGGATTTGTCACAAGCTGGGACAAGCATTGGTTTGGATCTGATCGTCCTCTGCCTTCCCCTCCCAGTGCTTGCTACTCTCCATATGCCAGCGCAAAGGAAATTTGCTGTTGCGACAATTCTCTGGCTTGGCGCCTTGTAAGCCTTGAACAAGCATCTTCAAATATCACTCAGACTGATTTACGTACAGCTGTTGTGTTGCTGCGGTTGTGCGTCTTGTTTTGCTTGTACTGGTGCTTAACAAGGTAGCAGACACCTCTGGATTTAGTAACATCGGTAAGCGCTTCAAGCTCGATCCCTCGATGTGTTGACCGCAATACTGATTAGAATGGTAGCGATCTTGGCAAAAGCGTACATTTTCGTTGTGATCGAACCCAATTGCTCGATTATCGCCGCTTGCTTGCCTTGTTATGGTCCCCTCTTTAGAGGAAGAAGCGCGGAATCGCTCGTGGCGAGCTTCAGATCGGCGGTGTCGATTGCCAGTGGAAGATCGCAGCATTCTCAAGAGAGTCAAAACCAAAACAAATCAAGAAGAACGGTCGGATATGAGAAGACGGATTCGCAGATTGAGCTCCAAGAATTGTCAAAGGGCAGTTCCTTACCAGGGCCCAGAGATCAGAACATCGTAGTTGTGGAGCCACTGCCGCACGAGGGAAACGAAATATTGGACTCGAACGATCATCACGTAATCTCTGTGACAAAGAGCTATTCTCTGCATAATTCTAGTGCCTAGGCTCTGTATCAAGTGCACAAGCTCAATTTGTTGCCAATTTCAGGCATGACTGTCGAAAGTTTGAGAAGTTGCGCCCAGGTTAGGAGTATCGGGCACTTTCTGCACGGTCCACATATCTGCACACTCGAAATTTGATCAACTCCACGAATTCAAATACGAATTACACCACCAACATGAGCCCAATTGATGTAGCAATTGCTGAAACGAATGCGTAGGAGCATCCCAATTACACTCAGATAGCCAAAAAACATGGAATCAGCCGTTCAACATTATCGCGCCGCCATAGAGGTCTCACCAGGTCCCATACAGTCGCCGTTCATGATGTTTTAGCGAAATTTTCATTATACTAAGAATCTATTCTAATTCAATGGATTAATACATTTACGGACCGTGGTATTCCGCCTATTATTCGAATAATTCGAAATTTTGCTATCAATATCAGTAAAAAAATAATTGGAATAAAATGAATATATCGTTTTATATAATATTACCGATCATAATTAAAATCAGTATTTCTCATCATATTTAATCTCATTCGAAAAAAGATAGATAATTATATTCAATTTTAATTATATTTTGATATAATATGAATTATTAAATAAAATTATTTTATTATTAATAATTTGATAAATAATGTCCAAAATGGTCCAATACAATATTTTATTATATAATATTTATAATATAAATGAAAAAGATTTTATTATGGGCCAAATTGCGAAATATCATCGTATATTTAATAAAATAATTTACGAAAATGATTATTTTCGAGAATCAGATATAAATAATTTTCGTTTATGGATTATTATTTTTATCATAATTATTATGAATAAAAAAATTTTGCCTTTTTTATTTATTTATAATATTCAATTTAATATTATTTAGAATTCATGATTTCAATATATAAATTTCATTATTTATAAATACAATTTTATATCATTTTCATTAGATTGAATAAATAATGAAATTGGATTAATTTAATTCAAAAAAATATTTAATAAAAATATCAAAAATAAAATGAATAATAATTTTAAATGAAAATTATTTATAATAAATGATCATGGATTTTATTTTATTATGGAATTTTTCAATTATTATCATGAATAATGAATTTTTGTGATTATTTATTCTTTTTATTTCATTCATCAATTTCAGTTATTAGACGTGAATTTATTCAGATTATTAATTGAATATTATAACGCCGAATTAAATGATTAAATTCAATATTCATAAAATTTATTTACATTTATCAAAATTGATTTTTTTCTATTATTCTGAAAGACGTACGAAATGGCATTTACATTTCAAAATATTGAAAATGAATAATTTAAAATAGGATTCCGATCGTTTAATTCATTAATAATATTTGATCAAATTAATATATAATATTTTCGAAGATATTCAAATCAGGTCTTTAATTCAGATTTCTCAATTATTATTTTTATAAGATATTGGCGGCGAATTCGTAAATGATTTAATATCCAATTAAATTTGACATTATAAAAGAAAATTAATAAATTTGAAAATTTTTTTTTCCAATAGAATATGAAGAATCATTTTCTGAAAGTAGAAATTTTAAATCTAAAAAAGATAATCAAAATTCAGAAATAACGAATAAATCAACGGAAGTAATTCAAAATACCTTCTGAATATGATGGAATAATATTCTATAATCCTGGTAAAATAATATTCATTCGTGAAATACAATAACAGTAGAAGAAGGCAGAATAATTTGAAAAACAATAAAAAGAGATTCAAAAGGCAGAATAATAAATTAATAAATAAATTGAAGTTGAATAGAAAGCAGAACGAAAACGCGCCCGAAAGGAAATTCAATAACAACGGAAGAAAAAACGAATTGTTCAATAACAGCAGAAATAAAAGGCAGCTGAATAACGGACGGCAAATAAACAGCTGAAATCAGAATCATAATAAATTAAACGGAATCAGCGAAATCAGTAGAAAATATCAAATGAGGATTCAGAAATTGTGTGTGTGGATAAAAAGGCATTAAAGGAGATAAAAGTAGTTTCTTATTCAGATCATTCAGGGCGTCATATACAAATTCCATTACGTTTTAAAGATAAAATTTAGAGAATCAAATAAAACGTACGAATTTGGGCTATCGATTTATTCTGATTTCATTTCATTATTTATTGTTATTGTTGAGATAATCAAATTCGCATATTTGGTGGTGAGAATTAATTCGGGTGTGCAGATATGTGGACCGTGCAGAAAGTGCCCGATACTCCTAGATAGTTTGATATTTCTCGGCAACACTGCCTTATTTGTCTTACACTTTGTGCGTGGGACGGAAGCTACTTTGCACTACTTAGGAGCGTTGACATTGACTAAGGAAGGCACAAATAAAGAGTATCAAGCCCATCATGCTCCAGCATGCTGTAGACTCGTGTAATACTACGCAGCTAAGCGAATAAGCGAAAAACGAATACTGGTCACAGAGACGCTGATGTTCCCAGGTTAATTTTCATAAGCTTGAAATCAATCAAGAGATTAATCTGTGATTTATTTCGTAAATAAACACGTTCAATACCCAGTTTCGGGGCGCCCCATCGTTGAAGTTTCAGAAAGGGCAGCTTCCCTTGTCTCTCTCTTTAACAAGGACCTCATCCCAGGGCCATGGAAACAAGTACTCGTGGAGGACGATGTTTCGTGGTCTTGATTGCCCAGCTTTAAAGGCAAACTCATACTCTGTAAGCAGCTTGACAAACACCATTTTGAGGAAATGGCTAGCAAAGAAACGACCCGGACACGCTGTCTTCCCGTAACCGAAATGGAGAGTGTGTTCATCAACCGAGGTGAATTGATAGTCTTGGCTATTTTTGTTCATCTGACGAAGTCGATAATACCGTAGTCCGTCAAATTGTTCTGGATTTGTAATAGCTTGTGAGTCTTTGCCAATCTCATATGCTGGCATGCAGACGTAAGCACCCTTGGAGACGCGCAGACCGTTAGAAAAGGTGTGAGAAGCTTTGAAGAGTCTCTTCATGCCAAGAATTGAGGGCGGAGACAATCGTTGCGATTCACGGAGTACGCTGTCGAGTTTTTCAAGTCGTGAGTATGATGATGGATTCCAATCTTGTTGACACACATCTAGTATCTCTCTCCGGACCTCTTCGAAGCAAGTTGGATGAGCCATAAGATCATATAGAACATTAACTATCCGAATAAGTGTGGTATGAACTGATGCAAGGGCAAGTAAGACTTCCACATGTGCAAGCGTCTCGGGATCTCTATCATCACCCTTGGCGATCTCGATCAACCATTTGAGGGCATTGTAGTCTGCTTTATTGTCCGGATTCCATGCTTCATCCTCACTTTTATGAAGCATATCGGCTATTATTGGACACAGCAACGACTTCGCGGACCGAAAATAGTGCTTCCACTTCCAGTAGTAGGGTAAAAGGAGGCTAACAGGTGGATGAAGCCAACTCGGAAAGAGTCTGAGGAAACAAACCGAACGGAATACTTCCAGGAGTCAGCTCCGGTTCATTCATCTCATGAGGACGACTCACAATACTCAGTGTAATTAATGGATATGTCCAGCCAAGCAGGATTGCGACACAAGTCAGGTCCAACCATGACTCGCGCAGCAACCCTTGCTGAGACCTTTGCCAGAACCTGGTACAGCTTGATTTTGGTCCAGTTCTTACACGTTGGAAAATTGTCGTTGAATGCACCCACTAGCTCATTCTCCAAGTCAGGGGTTAGGTAGCTCAATTTCGGAGTAAGTCTTCGTTGCACGATAGAGTGATGAAGACGGCTCTCAACGATCAAATTGAGTCCAGTATATGAACCTAGAAGGTCATGCTCAAGCGCACCAGGCGAGCTAGCAACTGACTCTGGTAGAGAAGCAAGCTCCTTCAGCATGTGCTGGGGCAAGACTACAACGATGCCATCATTGCGAGTAAATTGAAAACCTGTGGATCTAAGCTAGTGAACTTCAGCGAAGTGTCTCTGGCACAGATCAAGGTTACATACCTTCTGGAAGCCACTTTTGAGTAAACTGGTTCCCGAAAAGGCAAACAAAAGATTATGGACAAAACGCGGGATGCCAATAGATGAGATACTTTTCAGTGGGCGGGCTCCTTGCACTTGCTTGCGAGATTCAAAGATTTCATAGGAAAAAAAGAAGGCGATGATCAAGAAGTAGACCCAAAGAACAGACATCAGAACTTCAGGAATAATGAGCTCCATGGCTTGAGGGTGACTCGTTCCCAGCCTGTGCAACTGTGTAAACTGTTTAAGAAATGTCCAGTCCTGGCGTGGCTTGCCAATGCGGCGAAGATTTTCGAGCTATGATTGGGAGGCGAAATGCAAGGATAGCCGCATGAATTTCATGCTATGAGAGCGCTACATGATTTTGGATGGAAGCTGCATACCTAGGCAATGCGCGCTTGATCGCCTTGCTGGAGAGCTCGAACTCGTAAAGGGAAAGAAATAGTGCTTTTTTCAGCTTTGGAGGGCTTTCTGCTCAATGGTCGGATTCTTGTTGCTTGCTGATTTCGTGCATGACATGATGAATCTACTGCAATGCTTGGGCTCCCCTGCATGGTGATGATAGACTTGGTACTACAGTCAAGCAAAGAGGGTTGCGCAAGCCAACGAGTGGGGATGTAGATGAAGCGATCGGCATGTCTTCCGAATGATAGTTTCCGTGATCCTGCGGCCGCGGACTTGGAATATGTTAGCTTGATCAATGGAAAAATCGTACATACAAAATCGTGCCTGAGAATTCGGTGCAGCATACTTTTTGGAGAAAGGCGACTGTGGATTTGGGTTGCATCAGAGAGCCTGCATACGGTTTGACCTCAATGGCTTGTGAAAGCCGGCGCTAAGGACGTATCTATGCACTGCCGAAAGTGGATTCAAAAAACTTTCAGCTCGTGATGGCTTCATGAGAGCCTGGAAAGAAAAGCCTGCATTGAAATAAGTAAAATACCTTACGTAAGGTAATGAGCTTCGCCCACCCTGCCCCAACACTTTTTCCGGCCTGCTGCCTTACGCGTGCAAGCGCTTCAGAAACTAGCTTTACGATCAGCTTGGAACCTTAGTCCATCTACCTTGACGATGCTCGTAAACAGCAGGCTGCATGCATGCATTGAGTCTGCCCGAGCCTTAAGGAACCGGGCCCACGATCAGCTAGGCAGTCTTCACTTTCCCGTGCCGTACGAACCTGCATGTACTAAGTCTACCTGAGCAATACAGATCCTCCTTTATCACTTTCCGTCCCATTTCTTAACCCTGTGTATGCACTATACTCTGGCGCTACGCTTACATGCGTGTGACCAGTCCTCGGCTCCCTGCGAACTGATGGAGCCACCCTCCTTTAGATAGAGCCTTTTTCTGGTTGTAAGATGGTGCCTTTTGCTCTTTCAAGGGCCATCCAGGCATGCTATTGCCATTACCATCGGCGGAACCTCTTTACGACGGTAACATATCATGCCTGTCGCTTTGGCGCAAGATAGCTTTGAGCTATGACAGGGGTCGGAAGGATCATTAAGGTATGGCATCATTATGCAGGATTCTGGATTATTTGGATAGCATAGAATAGTATAATAATCCTGGATTATCCAAAGATATATCCGATAATTCCGATTTTTATTTAATTGTCAAAATTTAATTTTAATATTAAAAAATTCTTTTATTTGATTTATATGTAAAATATTTTATTTATAATGGATTTTAATTCCGAAAATTTTTTTTATTATTTTTTTTGAAATTTTTGATATATAAAAATTTGAAAAAAAGATTTCAGATTTTCATCAATATATTCACGATTCATATAAAAATAAATTAATTAAATAAAATAAATAATTATTTTTTTATTATAATCAAAAGAATTATTTATATATATCAAATATTAATATAAATTTTTGATATTATATTACGATATATAATATCATTAATAAAATTCGTATTTTTTATATAAAAAAAATTTTATATATTTA
The DNA here is from genome assembly GCA_021030915.1 of Astrothelium macrocarpum. NCBI lineage: Eukaryota > Fungi > Ascomycota > Dothideomycetes > Trypetheliales > Trypetheliaceae > Astrothelium > Astrothelium macrocarpum. Next base: position 43,914 of record JAGEMR010000188.1, read on the forward strand.
ATTTATATAATTATATAAAAAAATCATGAATAATATATATAAAATGAATAAATTTGAGATTTTGATATTGAAAAGAATTTTTAATAAAAATATTTTCAGAAATATATTGATTAATCTGATTATTATAAAAAATCTTTTATTTTAATTATTTAAATGATCAGAATTTTATATCAATTTTAATAATTCATTTAAATGATAAAAATTTTTTTTTTTTTTATTTAAAAATAATATAATTATTAATAAAATATTATATAAAAAGATTTTTAATTTATATTTATAAATATCCATTTTTTAATTAATATCTGAATTTTATTGAATAATTTTTTTTTTTTTATAATTTATATTCATTATATGAATAATAAAATGAAATTTTGGAATATTTTTTTTATTTTTTATATAATAATTCAATATTCAGAAAAAAATTAATGAAAATTCATTTTTTTAATATTTTGAAAATATAAAATTATATAAAAATTTAATATTCTGATCATAAATAATTCAAATATAAATGATATTTTTTATTTTATGATAAATAAATATATAAAAGAATAAAATATTAATTAAAATTAATAAAAATAAAAAATTCGTTATTAAAAATATGTTATTAATTTCGTTATATAAAATTTTTTATTTAAAAATCTTTTTGATCTAATAATATTTGAATTATATAATTAGAAAAAAAATAAAAATATAAATTTAAATGAAAAATAAATAAAAAAGAAAATAAATCAATTTTATATATTTGGAATTTTTAAAAAATTTCATAATATTATCTATAATCGTAATTTGTTATTTCATTCAATCAAATTTAAACGAATAATTGAAAAAATGATTTTATTGAATAATTATATAAAATGGAATTTTTGATTTTTTTTTTTTTGATATAATTTTGAAATATGAAATTAATATTAATAAATATATAAAATTTCATTTCAATATTCTATCATTTAATATTTTTAATATATATAAATAAAATTAATTTCGTATAATTTATATTTTTTTGGAATTATTTTATTATATAATATTTGAAATATAAAATCATAAAATATATTTAAATAAAATTCTTTTAATTTTATTCATATATATAAAAAATTCTTTAATATAAAATCTAATTTTATTTATATAAAATCTAATTTTATTTATATAAAATCTAATTTTATTTATATAAAATCTAAT
>JAGEMR010000189.1:0-45053 GCA_021030915.1 Astrothelium macrocarpum
TAAATTCTTCGTATGAGAGTGCGGAAAAGTGGCCAATCCAATTGGGTGGCCAACTCAATTGTGTTGTACGTTATATTATAAAAGATTAAATCAATTTCTTCTTTTAAAATAGATATTTTTAATTATTTGAAAGAATCATTAACGATTTCTAAAATATTATCATTCAAAAAATTCAATGAAAATTTTAAAAATAATATATCAAAATCCAGAATTTCAAAAATTTCATTCGTCATATTCTATTATATAAAATTTATTATTTTATTAATATAAATTTTTTTTATATTTTATATTTTTTGAATAATAAAATTTTATTATTTTTGATGTAATAAATTCATTTATGAATTTAAATGAATCATTTATATGATAATTTTTTATTATATCCGGATATTTTTTTATATTTCATTTTATAATTGATTCATTTGAATATTGATTTTTTCAAATATCCAATCTGAAATTATTAGATCATAAAAAACCATTTTTTTTATATATTCGGTATATTTTTTTGAATTCTAAATCAGATAATAAGAATAACCATTTTGGATACAATTCTAGTAGAAACGTATAATGAGAAAAATAGAGAATAATTTTAATAGACGTTATATGCGGCGAACAAAAGAACAAAAAGAACGGGATTTGGAGATATAAGAAGGAGAAGTCATGATGATCTAAAGACATATCATCATAATATATAAAACACATGAGGTCACGTGCCAGAAAAGAGGGGGGATAATGTTATGATTATTGAGGGGACCGTGTGCATATTTATGTACCACAAACCTTTGGTTCAGAAGGCTCATGTTGTGAGCCCGGAGAGCCAATCTTTGGCTCAGAAGACTCATATTATGAGCTAGGAAATATTGCAAATATATAAAAACGCAACGCGATCATTATAACCTCGTTATATTCAAAACCATTCTCTAAACTAGTCTTTGATAGCGTTTTCAGTAGAATTTTGAATTACCAAATCACATTATTTTTTACTAGTTCAGTCCTTTACCGATTCACTTCAGAAGCCACCTTGATCCCAGGTAGACTTGACCCCAAGGATACTTAGGATCATAACAATATTAAATGAATTATCATAAATATAGTCAGAATTATATAAAAAAATTTCCATATTATATAAAATAGATTTTTTGGATTTTTTATTATTGAAAAATTCTTTTCTAAAAATTATTGAATTTAATAAATTAAATAAAAAATTCACAAAAATTTTGAATAAAAATAATATAATTGATGCGCCGATAAAATATTATATTAAATATATAATATAATTCTATGAATTTCAAAATATTATAATCATTATTATGGTCAAATAATTAATAAATATATCAAAATTTTTTGATAAATGAAAATGTAATATTAAAAATAAAAGAATCGAATTAGAAGATATTAATATTTATACGATTAAAAATATATTATGAATTATCAGCGTATCAGAAATAAAATCATATACGAAATACCATCATGAATATTCTATAAAAATTATATCAAAAAAAGAAGAATCGGAAGAGATTAATTATATATCTAATGATTCTTCAGATAATTCAGATTTAGATTTGGAGTTGTGAATAAAAAATGTATGAGAATCACAGGTTGATCGCCTGCGGAACGAATATACAGCGTGCGCGAGACAGTGGGGTGCGCGAGATCACCGTGGTAGACCCTATATTTAATTTTTTTTAAATTAAAAAAAATAATTTTTTATTCATTTTTATCATAAATTATTTTAATTAAAAATTTATTATAAAATTTCCGTTTTTTTTAAATTATAATATTTTTATTAATTTATATAAATTGATATTTTAAAATCACGTTTTTTATTATAATTTTTTTATATTTCTAAAATAATTATTAATTAATAATATCAATTATTTTTATACAAATTAGATATTTTATTCTTTTTTAATCATTTTCTAATATATCTAAAAAAGAATTTTTTAAATTATTTGAATTAGATTTATTTATTTATTTTAATTAATTAAACATTATTTCCATAAAATAATATTAAATTTATTTTAAATTAATCATTCATAATATTATATTTATTAAAGATTTGAATAAAAATAAATCAGAATAAATCAAAAAAATTTTATTAAAAAAAATTAAAAATTCTATCAATAATTTCTATTCAGATCTTTAAATATTATAAATATCGAATAATTAATGAATTAAATAAATTAATATTTAAAGATTATAATCAATATATTGAATATAATAAAAATATAATTATTAGAATATAATTTTTAATAATCCAATTAAAAAATCTGAAATTTAAATAATTATTATGACCATTTAATCAGAAAAATTTTCAATATCTATTATTTCCAATCTTTTTATAAATCATTTTATTAAAAATATTAATTAATTAATTAAATATCAAATTTTTATTTATAAAATCGAAAAATATATTAATAAAATAATATTAATATTAATTAAATTTAAAATCTTATATTTATATATTCTAAAAATCTTTGATATTTTAATAGATCAAAATTGATAAAAGAAAGATATTATTTATATAAATTATTATAATAAATATAATTCATATTCTATTATTTATTTATAAAAAATTTTTAATATAATTTTATTTAAATATTGATATCAAAATAATATATTTAATTTTAATAATATAATTCTAAAAAAAATCCTTTTTATTCATATTATAATTATTTTCGGATATAATATTATATTTTTAATCTTTTAAATAAATTAAAAATTAATTAATATAATTATTAAAACAGAAAAATTTATTTATAAAATCAAAATATTTTTTCAATTTATATCAATTATTTAATTTTTTTTAAATGATATTAAAATTTTTAAAATAAATTGATATAATTTCATTTTTATGATTTTGAATGAAATATCTAATCTAATTAATTTCAGATCATTTTTCATATAAATTAGATATAAATACGCGTATTATTATTAATATAAAAAGAATTTCTAAATCAAAAAATCTATTAATTTTATTTATAAAAAATTTTTTTATTTAATTATTAAATAGATTTTTATTTTCATTAATTATTTTAATTGAAACGATTTTCTTTTATCAACAACGTAATAATATGAAACGATTTATTCCATATTCTTTTACAATTTCAATAATATTAGGAATTTTCTGCAAATTCAAAATTTCAAAAACGAATTCAATTAATTACATATTGATGGAGATATACGCATTTGAATTTAATCAATTTTGGTGGTGGTGAGCGTGCACGGTGCCGTAGCGTGCACGATCACGTGAAAACTCCTACTTGGTCCGCCCCGCACAAGAATACGTCAAATTCTACAGAGAATCTTTTTTTGAACCCTATCCTGGACCGAAATCAGAGATCCATTTCTATAATATTCCCCGGGCCGGCCGAATACTCAACCGAAGTTTTTCCATTTGTGTCTTCCGGCTTTAATTAGATTTAAGAGGGGTACAATATAGAGCTTTTCCCACCCCAAGGTAGGGCGCGTATGTCTCGAATGAACTACGCCAATTTTCTTGATCTATACATGTCCTTATGATGCAAGTTCTTTTGTTGATCTCTTCGACTGTTCTCGTGGCCGGTAGAGCCATATCCATACCTCGCGAATTCAGTCTACGGCAGTCCGTCATTGAGACAGTAAAATTAAACGTCCCCAGTTCCCCCACAATAGGGCGACAAGTCGTTGATGCTGCTTTCCAATCCTATTCAATTGAATTTTCGTATATGGCTGACTATGCCGGCAACGATTCGTATGCGAACACCAAATCCTGACAGATCCATTGGAAAGGAAGATTTTTGCTCAACGTGCTAGTGCAGATACCCCAATGAGTTTTCGAAACGAATGTTACAGAATCTCCGGGGTATTTCCGGTGCATATCCTATCATCCGCGCAGGCGGAAGTACTCGAAACCGCGCCATTTGGGTTGAAAACCAGACGGAGGCAATAATAGAGACGATTGCTCCGGGTGCAGATCAACCTTCTGCCTTGACAATTGGCCCTGCATGGCTACAGTCGTTTCATTAATTCCCCAATGGCACCCAATATATCTATGGGTTGAGCTTCCAAAATGGTTCAGCTGGCTTAGACCAAGTCTTGCAGGAAGCTGTGCCAGCCTTCCAGTCTCTTGGGGACAGTCTGTATGCATACGAGATCGGCAATGAAGTGGACGGTGGGGCCACCTGGCTTAAAAATTGAAGAAACAGCCGCTAATCGAGATAGGATTCCCTGGCGACCGAAGACCAGTAAATTGGACAGTACAGGAGTATGCAACGCAATGGAAACAGTATGCTGCCGCTATCGACGAGAAGCTTCGGCCACTCTCTGATGGCCGGAAATACGAACCTTTGTTTCAGGGAGGAGCTTTCGAAGCTCCCCGGCATCTGAATAACCTATCCTACTTTACTGTACAAACTGCTGAAGAAGCCGGAATCGCAAGCACGGGAAAAGTAAAGACAATGGCTGACCATGACGTGTGTATCTTTCTTAGTCTCCAGATCATTTTGATGTTGACGCACAAGCAGTACATGGGCTCGGACTGTGCGGACAACACTGTCCCCGCCGAGCTTGGCCCCAACCTCCTAAATCATTTCCATATGACATCGCTAATGTACTACCATAACTTTCTCTCCAATTATAGCGTTGCACAAGATATTCCCTACGTAATTGGAGAAACGAATTCAATATCCTGTCAAGGCGAAGCCGGAATATCTGATGTTTTCGGCGCCGCCCTTTGGAGCATAGACTATGTTCTCTACGGCGCGACACTAAAAGTCTCTCGGATGTATTTCCACCAAGGCACACCATACCGGTACTCTGCTTGGCAGCCTGTGAAGATCAACGATACAGCTGCTCATCCCAAAGCTTTGTACTACGGCAACTTGTTCACGTCAACTGCGCTTGCAGGTGGCAATAAGCAGGTCGATATCTTGGTGAATGAGACTTCGTTTACTGCTTACGCTATTTACGACGCTGTAAATGGGACGAATTCAAGCATGGGAAATGCATCGCAGCTGAATAGTATTGTGTTGGTGAATCTGAATATGTTTAATTCTACACAATTAGAGAGCGAGAGACCATGCATTGCGGTTACACTGCCGAATGTTACTTCGGACGCAAAGGTTAGGCGGCTTACGGCGCCGGGGGTTGAGGTGAAGGATGGGATCAGTTGGGCCGGGAGGAATGTGACTTACGATGGGTACATTGTAGGACAAGAGGTTATCGAGAGTGTGAACAATGGACAGGTTTCCATTGGAGCTGGCGAGGCTTTGCTGATTTCAGTGTAGCTCCTCACATCCTGCGATTTCCATGCAGAGTTCTCAAAGTTTGCATAATACAATGCAAAGGTTCTGCGCTCGAATGATACTTTGCATATGCATTATTCAAACTTTGCATTAAGTATTCGTATTCTTATGCGACTGATTCATGAGAACCCTGTTTCCATGTAATCTTCTACTGCAAGTACAATTTCCCCTTGCCTGAGACTACGACACTTGGTCCTTGTCACCCGCCGGATTAATTGCTAAGTCGGGTGATGCGGAAATGGCCCACCCCCCGTAATGGCCCACCTCCACCACCTGATTTCGTCTCATTTAATTTCGCTAAATTCGCTCCACCATCCACCACATTGTTCCAATATGGCTCTCCGCGATGAAACAATAGCTTCTATTATCGCTGATTTTGAATCTGGAATTTTTTCTTCAATAAATCAAACGGCTGACGCGTACGGCTTGTTCAGAACCACCCTCAAAAGACGCATCCGAAATCAGCAAAATTCTCATATAAATCACGAACATCAACAATGATTGATTTCTCGTCAGAAGGAATTCTTTATATAATGGATTATTAATAAAAATGACCGTGGATTTCCTTCTAATCATGTTCGTTTTTATAAAATGACTGTCCGAATTATTCATACTGATAGAAATGATAATCCAATTAATAAATGATGAATATCTAATTTCATTAAACGAAATCCAGATATTATTTTTATGATTAGACGAAAATTGGATATTAAAAGAATATAATACGTATTAAAAGAATGAATTATCGTATTTCTTATTTCTGTGAAAAAGACACGTAAATAATTGAATATTCAATTAAAAGATATATAAAATATAAATGAATAAAATATAGATTTAAATATTTATACAAATTCAATAATAATTATTCGTTTATTTAAAAAATAAATTCATAAAAAAATATCATAAAATCGAAAATTAATTATCATTATTGAAATTATTAATTCATTTGATCAATATATTAATCTATTTATCATATTTAAAAAAAAATATTTTCAAATAAATTAATTCATTTTAAATGAATTATTTGATTGATATTATATTATCTCATTAAATGATTGGATATTAAATAAAATAGGATTTGACTGATTAATATATATTTTTGATCCATAAATATATTCTGATAATAATGAATATAAAATGTTAATTCTCGATAATCATAATAGTCATATTAGTATAGAATTCTTTTACGTTTATAAAATTCAATTAAAAATCGAATTGATATTTTTATCTTTTCATATATCTTATATTATTCAGTCATTGGATTTATATGATTTTGGTCCTGTCAAAATACGTTATTATAATTATATCGAAATTTTTATTTATTTAAATGATATTATTATTATCAAAAAAGATCGTTTTATTTATTATTATAATCTCGTACGTCAGAAAAATTTTATCAAAATTAATATTAAAATTAGATGAAAAATAATAAATTTGATATTATTAAATTTCATTATTTTATATAATTCATCATTCATTTTCGATATATCTATTTCATTTTCCAAAAATATCATTTTTTTATAATATAAACGCATTTATTCTGATTATTCGTTTATTTTTGAAATACCTCAGAATAAATAACAATTTCAAAATATTATACGTATAATTGGAAAAATTATTAAAATGAATCGAAATATACGACATTTATTTTACAAAATAGACAAGATATTAGAAGGAATAATTACAAAATATATAATACTGAAGAATAAAAATAAATAATTTAAATTTCAATTAAAATAAATGATTAAAAAATTAAAAATAAAAATTATCAAAATAAATGCGAATGAAAGATTTGCGAATATTAAAGAAATCAAGTGAATTGTTGATGAAACCGTTATTGATGAAGCGGCTAAATCAATCAAATCAATTCCAAAACAAAAAAAAACATCTACGAACGTTTTTACGCAGCCTATATTTACTCATATATATACACAATTCCAATCCTAACTGTTGTTATTGAGATAATTACAAATTAATTAATGAGATGACATGGTATTGTGTGGGCCATTACGGGGGGTGGGCCATTTCCGCATCACCCGACTTACTTAACAAGGTTTCCGACCATTCGGTTGAGGATGATTCCGTGCAACTACCAAATTCCGTTTTGCTTTCCTCATTGTCTTGTGGTACAACTTGCGTGCCGTCCGTGTCTACGGCCACTCAAGAAAGTAAATTGCCGTAGGTACAAATGCTGATCATCTACTGTCTTTTAGGCGACTCTTCATCAATAGTAATATTGTCGCCGTGCGCTTATCATCCCATCCTACTAGAGACAAGTACGTTGAAAGCCACTTAGTTTACTTGAGAGGAACGATCGCATTAGCCACGATATGACCTACTGCACGACAAAAAAACAGAGAGAATTTCCAGTTGTGAGGCCTGTACGGGCGTAAAGTTTAGCACAACCCTAACACAAAACAAGGCTTGAGTCGAGATTGGGGCTTCTTTGTTTCGTCAATTGTTCTTTTCCCAGTGTCAGAAGAATCGTGTAAAAATTTCTTAAACATGGATGGACATACGAAGCCACTTACAAGGTCAGCGCGTTTATTTGCTGATAACATTTTATCTATTGAGTTCTATCGATCAATGCTATTGGTAAGTGTATACACCCGCACAACTTATACGTCCAACTTCTGCTAATTACATGTTAGACGCCGCTCGTCTCGCTTTTTCTGTAAATCGTCATAAAAACCTTCGACTATTCACAATTCTCGTCATAGGCTGCCAGCTTGACAGGTTCGATGTAAATTTCCCTTCGCAGACTTGAGTGCAAGCTTCCTTCCCGTTTCCGTGGCAAATCTATTACAGTAGATCCTTTGTTTCTTGACTAGCCACTTGGTGGCTCCTTTATTGAAGAACAAAAGACTGTCGTCTATCACCATGAGTAATTTGGCCTTGCAAACACATCAGACAATACACACAAAGCGCTTGCGCACCACAAACCACGACTGATTGCGAACAGTGAGATACGTTTGTGGGTAATGGCAGTTTGTCACTTTCCCTGGAAGGTTTAACCAAAGACTCCATAAACATGTCTATGGCATAATATCTGTTTCTTGATGTCCATTTGCGATGAACAGATTCGTCATATTCCATGTCCAATTGTTAGCAATCCCCTCCACAGAATAGTGTTCTAACCCATCTAAAATGCCTGATTACCATTGCAAGCTCTTTCAATACGTCTTCTCTGGCAACAGTATCTTCCTACGCGAGCCTTGTCTTCGCATCGACTGCCAAATGTGTGTCGTTAGTCTCAACCGGCGTTGCCTCCAAGGGTCTACAAGCACCGCTTTGCTTAATGAGAATATACGGATGAACTCTAGAGAGAATGTCATCTTTAAGAGAAAGGTATCTGATTGTAGGCAGCCAGAAGACCAAGCACAGGAGAATGTGGTTGGTAAACATTCTGAAGACAAACGTGCGAAGTCTCCACGGGCAGGCCCCAAATTCAGGAAGAGGATCATTCTACTCTTTCGAGACAGAAGGGTCGAGTTTGCTCGATCAATAAGAGGTCGATCCAAAGTTGGCAGTGGAAGGAATTTGAGGCTCCGATTGGGGAACAGAAGAGCGAGTTTCGAAGCGCTTGTCGCAAAGATGTGTGAAGGAGAAAAGAGATGTGAAAAGGCAGCAGCAGCAACACATTTTCGACGACGCCGATCCCAATCCTCATCCGATTGACTCGCATAGAAGATTTTCTGGGCCTTGTTGATGTTTCCAGGCGCACGATCGAGCTTCCCTTCCAGCAAAGCTTGAAGATCTCCAGCGTGCGTGAACATTTTTTCCAGATACTTGATTCGGCTGACTATCATCCGCGAATTGAGTACAGTATGATATCACATTATAGGCAATCGTTTCAAAGTAGGCCGATTTTGCTTCATCCTCTTGAGATATCATCATGTGGGCTAAGCCCTTCAATAAGATTGCCAGCTAGACCGTCAAATATGGCGCAATGAGAATCCCAATCGGGGAGTGATCGTTTCAAAATTCGAGTGCGCTGGCATGTTGGCGACTTTTGAAGCTCCGGTACTTTGCTCAAAACTTGAACCAGCCCAAGAGTTCGAGAGGGGAAATAAAATTGCGGATGATAGAGTTTGCATCCCAGTGCGTTTTCTTTGGCATATGCGTGGGCATCCTCTAAATGATTATCTGGCGTAGTAGCAACTTTTGCTAGATAAGGAGACTCCTGTTGATCCGTGGATTTGCTGATCGGAACAGGTCTGGAAGTCGAGGGGCAGGTGGAGGTGGAGTCCCTACGTCTCTGGGAATCGGCTCGTCACTTGAACCTTTGGCACTTCAAAAGTGTATAAGAATTATTTTGTAAACTTTGCGACGCTTGAATTTGCCGGAAGACTGATGTGAATCTTACTCTTTTTAGGACCAAAAGGGCATCCAAATTCACTTGGATATGACAAGTCAATTCGGATTCCAATTCCAGGGCAAGAGTAGAGAGCTTATTTGAAATGTAGCTTACTGGATTGCGCTAGGCCTATCATATGACGAACATAGCAGCTTCCAGTCAAGGTCGCTTTGCTCCAGAACAGCGAAGGGACGCGTTCGACCTATTTCCAGCGTAGTGTCTGAATACTTACAAGTTTGTTTGATCTTGTAACACTGATATGGCTGAAATATCGGGGGAATTGAGACTTTTGTGTTAATTTGTAACGAAGCTAGGATCCGGATCTAGTAATGTATTGGCCTCGAAGAGATTTTCAATGATATAATCCTTGCCGGGTTAGGCTATCCAGGGAGAGCACATGCACTATATACGTAAAATCGCCGCCTAGACAAGGGGAGAATCAAGCGTTCGATGCTAAATTGCTGGGAGTACGACGAGAGCCGAAGTAGTAGGATCGATGTGATACTCAAATGAACTAAGTCAACTTGAGTTTGGATGAAATTGACAAGGAAGCAATAAGAGATGAACTTAGCTATTTGTCACCAATGTATGCTTTGAGTGGAGAACTCTAATCAATAGATTGAGATCTGCTTGGTCACACTTCATCTCTACATGCCTTTGCGTTCGAGATCTTTGCGGCTCCAAGGACATTCTGAGCAAGCTTTCATGAACTGAAGTCGTTTCTATGTGGATGACACTGCCAATATTTTGTCCTCCGAGCCTCACAAGCAGGACTGCACGTATGCGCCCATCGTCCTTCTGCACATTGCTTCTGGCCAAATTCGAGATAATACGACATCAGAATTATGGGCACTCATGGAAACGAGCCCCGTTCGAAGCGACGACGTACATCTGACTCTCAATTACGCTCTCCGGGCAATCACAATAATCGTCCCAAACCAGAGACCAGGCTTCCATTCAATGCTTCCGAACTCTCAAAACATCACTTTGATGAATACAAACCTATGTTTGCCGTTTATTTAGACCTTCAAAAACAGATTGACATTGATCATTTGAGTGCACAAGAGGCCAAGGGTAGATGGAAGAGTTTCATGAAGAAATGGTAAACTATCAGTTTTTTCCGAACTGCGGATAGCTCCAAAAGCACTGGTACTAACATTGTAGGAATCGTGGAGAACTAGCAGAAGGCTGGTATCGTCCCGAAACAAAACAAAAAGCCATTTCCTCTACCGCGCATTTGAGTGATTCTCAAGCACACCTCGAGCCTGAACGAGTATCTCCTGGACATCGGACCAACTATGCAAAGGAACTTGTTAGTGATGAAGATGACGAATATGGCCCCGCTCCACCCAAAAACAGTAGCGGTACTACGTCCAGACCAACTGTTCCAACCATACAAGATCTACAAATGCGCGATGAGATGACTGCTGAAGAGGCCTTGTATGAACGAGAAGATGTGTACTACAAGCGCAAAATTGATCGCAAGGAAGAGAAGGAACGTCTCGAAGAACTAGTTCCCAAGGCTGAACCAGGTACTAGGGAGAGGCAGTTGGAGAAGAAACGTGAGAAGTCAGATCAGATGCGGTCTTTTCGCGATAAGTCTCCAGGAGCTGCAGAAGTAGCAGACACTGAAGCATTTGGCGACGATGGGATCGAAGGGTACAAGGCAAAGAGACAGGAAATGGAGAGAAGGAAGGATGAGAGACAAATTCGGAAGGAAGAGCTTTGGAGAGCAAGAGCCCAGGAGCGAGAGGAAAGGCTTGAGGAACACCGGGCAAAGGAGAGTAAGACCATGGATATGCTTAAGGCACTGGCAAAGGAAAGATTTGGCTAGGAAGTTAGGATTTGTCGACAAAGCATAGTTTGCTACAAAACGTGCCCCGACCTTGATAGCGTCTATTAGACTACCCATTAGGATTACAACGTGCACCAGTCGATATGCACGTCAAGTGCCAGCTATTTACTTTCCTGACGCCGACCCCGTGCACCGTCAACGCCGCGTAAATGCTAGTACAAAAAGGATGATTTTGTTCCGGCTCGGACCGTCAACATATGGCATGACTGAGGCTGTCATATCTCACACTATGCCATCATTCATCATCCAGAATTGACGATGCTAGCGGTCCAAAGAATGGCACTTCGCATCGGTCTAGAGTTCCAGCTGTATGTAACGATCAGCGTGAATTTGACGAGGTGAATGCGGACTTACCGTCCCGGTAGGCTCTGAATGTGAGCCAGCCGATAAGCAATAGATCACCCGCAAAAAGTAGCCATGAGATGATGGCAGAGAAGGAGAAGACCAAATGAATCACGAAAATGACGGTAAACTACGACAGGGTTAGGACATGTCCTTGATCTCTTATCAGTATCTCCAGAACATACAAGTAACGAACTCTGCCAAGCATGAAAACGCACATAATCGCTCTTATGCTCCAGCAATAGTATCAACACGCCACCCGCCGGAGGGAGAAGCAAGTAGGGCACACAAGCCTCGAAATCCATTCTGAGCGGTAGACTTGTCTCAAACACATCCACGTCTCTTCCATTCCATCCCCTCCCCACGCCACCAATCCCACTACCAACACCACCACCGAAGTCCATACCGTCCTCTTCATCCTGTTCAGCTCGTCCCTCCTCTGCTATGGCTGGATCGTCGAAATACTGCCCAGACCCATTCTGATAGCTATCATTGACATCATCGGTGTACTGGCCTGGGCTCGGCAGCACTTCGGAGATGTTGCGCGGTTGACGCGCGGACTCGGGGTTGCGAGCACCGGGCTGGGGACTGTTGGAGAGGGAGCGTCGTGGGGAAGCGGTGCGGTTGCGGTTTGAGGGTGGTGGAGACGGGGACAGAGCGCGAACGTTTTCTGGCGTGTCGGACTGGTAGGGAGCGAAGTCCGCCATTATGGGAGCGATTGATGTAATGGAGTGGGCCTGCTGAAGCTGCTGAAGCAGCTGGAGTACGCTGTAGATGCCAGGATTGCAGGTGAAATTGGCGCAGCCGCGCGGTCAAGTTGACCTCCGTGCGCTCCAATAGCAGACGTGACTTGATATTGAAGTTACATTATCTGCGCATAAGCTTGAAGCCTTCGTCTGTTTAGCTGCATACACGGATGCAAAATGCCGTCGGTCTATCGGTCTTCGGCCTTGACTACCTTCTCCCTGCCTCGAAATCGTATGGTGTATCCCCAATCGTATATCAAGGCCTACGCTGCCAATCAATGGACGATACATTTGCTCATTTCAATATAATTTATCATCACTATGATGACCAGGTAACCCCAGACATCTTCAGGATACGACAAGAAAGAGTTTCTGTAATTACCCCAAGGACGAGATAGTATGTTGCCGGATTCAAGACAATTCTTGACCGAAGGCACCAATATGTCAGACCATTTTCCGGTGCAAGAAGATAGCCCCAATGGACTATTCCATCTTATCTATTTGTCAGTCGTCGAACTTAATTAAATTGTTGGTTCGATCCTTCCTTGGAGCTGTAGCGTGAGTTCTATTGGATGGAAGCCCTCTGAATTAAAGTCGGCCTTGCATAACTTTCCGGTCAGAGAAAATCAATGAGCATCAGAGGCAGATGTCTTGCATTTCTGCCACCCTTTCTCAAACCCCGCACACGTGGGAGTCGCGAGGCAACCCAGCATGTCCTTTTCAAGTCCAACTTTCACAAGTCAAGGATCCATAATGATATCTCTATTGATATGCTCAGCTTTACTTCGCCATGAGCCTTCTCAGCTTTCCTACAGAAGTCCTTACTCAGATAACTAATATTCTTGAAACTGGGGATATATTGAATTTGCGACTGGCTTGTTCTCTCCTGAGAAAGGTGTCCCTGCATGAATTTGGAACAAGATGCTTTGGATGGAGACGTTTCATGATCCTAGAACTTAGCCTCAAAGCTCTTGTAGAAATAGCAGAAAGCAATGAGCTTGGTCCATACCTTCACACATTGGTCCTCGGCATCGATTATCTGGCCGAGGATGCCCTGAAAGATTCGAACTGGGATTCTCATCCCACAAATCAGCAGAAGCGTATGGCATACCAACGCTACATGGAAGAGCAAAAGACATTGCGAGGATCTGGCCGTGCTACCGTCTTGCTGACTAAGGCCCTCCGAAAACTGAGAAACTGTCAAAGAATCTGTATTCACGCGCAGGAGGACGAGCGTGACGTTCAACCCATGACGACCCCATGCCAAAGAAGCTATGGAGCTGCAACCATAAACGAGATTACCGGAAAGTGGCCTCTACTAAATCCTCAGGGTGATGAGGCAATCGAATTGATTGGTGTTCCATGTCAAATTGTTCTGGATGCCATTGCTATGTCTGGCATAGCGCTGGCAAGCTTTGAGACTGAATTTCAATCTTGTCAGAGTGTGCCCATCGCAACATTTTGCATTCCCTCAAAACGATTGCAGTATTTCGAAACCTTCATTACGAATCTTCGACGGCTGCAGCTTCACACGTCTTTAATTCTTGAGGGAGCTGACCTGCCGTACAACTGGGCAGAATGGTCGATCTCGTTCATATTCCGCTTCATCAATCTCGAAGAGCTCGATTTTACTGCTGAAGCACTTGGTGACTCTGCCAGGCTGATTGAAGAACTTGCGAGTGGGGCCACAGGGACAGTAAAGTTTCCCAAATTGCGCAAGCTGACACTTCACAATTTTATCACAACGGCCAATGACGTCAACCGTTTTCTTGGAACATGCCCTGCGCTTCAGGCAGTCTCTCTTCATGGAATTACCTTGTATGAAGGGGCCTGGGTCGAGGTTCTGGAATACATTCTGAGCTCGACCTTGGCACTCTCGGAGTTCGACTTCCACTACAACTCGGCTCGAGCTTTGTACAAAGGGATCGAGACTCACAAACGTTTCTCGATGAGGACAGAAGATCTGACCGCGTTGGAAAGTCCACAGATGCCTTGGCATGCGTTTAGCAAGGATAAGGTGCGATTGTTTCTCCGCACGATGATTGAGAAGCATTATCTTGCCTGGTAATTCTCAACGTTGTTAATTCCTTTGAGGGCTTTCCAACAACATTAAATCACTAACAAACAGATGATGAATTTTCTTGAAGATTACGCAGTATGCCTGACTCATCTACACATAGAAACTCCTATGTGTGTATAGCTAGTTGTTTGGCTTATGGCTCAAATGATTATGTATTCCTACATTAAATGCCTTGAGAGCCTCCAAACAGGTTCGTTTATCTAAAGTTCATCGTTGTCAACATGTTTGATGTGCATTGCATTAAAAACCTTGACGTTTGCCTGCTGTTAATATTTCACCCGATAATTTCACCCGATAATTTCACCCGATTAGTCACATGTCAGAGCAAGCCCTGTGGACCTACTGCAATTTTATCTATCAACTCCCTACACATTCATATTATACACACTAATCCAATCCACCCGCCTCCTTCCATCTCTCCGCACAACTTCCCCCTTCCCAATCGTCCGATCGCTCCAAATACCTTCCTTTTCCCTTCTCCCCATCCCATTCTTCCATCAATTCGCACCATCGTCCATACCCCGGAGGACCGGCAATGAAGTCTACCCCCACACACCACGCCTTATCGTCATCGCAACGCTCGATACACGCATATACATCTAGGACCGCAAAATCAGTCTCACGCACAGTGCCTAGCCGAACCATATCCGGATGCACACGCCAATTCTGCTCAAGACTGGACGTGTAGTCGACAGCAGAATGGTGGGTTGGAGCAGAGGATTTAACGGCGGAGAAAGAGATAGATAGAGACTCAGGCGGAGAAGAAATGTCAAGGAGTGGTGGAGGGATGTGCAGCCAGGTGAGAACAGTGGGGAAAGAGCGACCAGAAGAATTGATATGACGGCGGCTAAGAGAAATACGAGGAAGAGGTGATGGAGAGCATAGACGTGTGACTTTGAATCGGCATCTTGGTCGGGAGCGGAAGGTGGAGGTTGGTGTACAGTAGCATCATTGGTAGAGGTTGGGATTGAATTCGATGTTTCTTCCGTCGAGGCCCTGGTAGATATGGTCTTCGCTGTTAAGGGAGCGGCTCTGCTTGAACTGGACTGAATGTTATTTGTGTGCCAGGGCCAAAGCTCAATACCGTTTAAAGATGGTGTAGGGCTGGAAGTTTCGGAAATTGAGCGATTAAGGCCACTATCTTGTGCGGTGAATTCGTCGTCGCAGCTATGAAATTGATCCTCGGAATCTGAGAGGCTCGATGGTGAATGAGTGTCATTTTTGCGACGTGAAGTAGTCGAAATTTGAGAAGGGTTTGAATGTCTGTATGCAGAGATCGTCTGCTCTGGTATGTGGGACAAGGGAACTGCATTTGAGCTTGCCATTCCTTTTGGGCTGTTATTAAGCCAAGACAGACTTTGGAATTTAGGGGGCAGGTCTAAATTCAATTGAAATATGACGGAAATGGAAGCCTGAAGCACGCAGTGTATAAGTTTGGTAACTTTCAACGTGACCATGTTGAGCATCACCGCCAGAGACACACGATCAACCCGTCATAGTAGGTAAGGCGTGACTTGAAGAGGGCCTCCTGATCAACTTTCAACATTCACCTTTGGTTTCATAGCCGGTCTACCTGTGCAGATCACGCTTCAAGTTTCGTACTAACCCATCGTAGTCTATGAGTCTTTGTAATCCATAGCATCCCCCGATCACCTCTTATTTGCACTCGAGCTTCATCTCAGGCACGTCAATCAGAAACGTCCGAAGACTGTGAGGGCGTGACGGATCATCGAGAAAAATAAGAAAATAATTCCATCCGAGCCACGTCATTTGGCGTTGACGTAAGCATTGATGAGAAAATCCGTCCACTATAGAAATCATAGGTAGAAGAGCTTCGCCAACTTCGAAAGCATGTCGTCGTGGTGCAGCAGAGCCTGTCGAGAGTTGTTTTGCTGATATATCGAATATCGTCGATTGGTTATCCTGCGGTCACGGCTTGCTGTAGCGTTAGAAAGGGCGATGAAAGCTTCCGTATGTGAAGAAAATGGAAGCACGTTCAACGAGCGCCTATGATGAGGATCTCAACAAGACTAGAACTTCTTAAAAAGACAGGTCGGGAGGAATTGGTGAGGAGTTAGGACTAAGATGAGGCCCTGAGCGATCTTCTAGGCACTGTCAAACATGAGGTTTACAAACGGGCCACTGAGTAGCACGAGCAAGAGATCCATGATGCTTGACTGGAGGGAAGCGGTACAATAACAGCGACCGGAGTTAGTAATTCGTTCGACCCGTCGTAGTAAGTGACGAAATGCGTACATTATGCCATAAGGAGACCATCCGAGAAGCTCCACGGCACCCACAGAAGATCGACAAAAATACAGGATATCAAGAAAAATGTCCAATAAGGAATAACGGGTCCAACCCAATTACCAAGCGGTAAAGCAATTGAGCAACGCAATCTCAAGATATGCAATAGAGATAGCCTCCCTCCAGTGACTTTTTCGACCTTTACCCATTGATATATCCTCAAACCGAGAATGGAAAAGACCTTACTTTTTTTGAAAACTTCAATCACCTCAAATCCACCCGATCCCTCCTTATGCCCCATTATCGAATTCGTCCAAACAAATCTTGTCCCCCATCTTCTCCCGCAAATGTTCCCATTCCCATGCCGGTGCCCAGATCGGGCAACTGTGGCGGCGGCGTCCTCTCTTCCTCTCTCGCCCTTTCCTCCAAATCCGTCACGTACGCGCCCTGCCGGAAGCCTCCATTCGGCTGCTGCACGCCATCCATATCCACGTCCATACTGTCCACACCGTCACGTGCATCGCTTGAGACGTTCTCGTCTACCGTCTCGACTCCAACACCAAGTGGCATTCCGCTCATTCGCCGTCGGAACCAACTCGCGCTCTTCTTCTTACGTAGGCCGCGCCCCAGACTGCCCGCACCGCCTGTTACACTGCTGTTGCTATTGTGGTAGTAGTTGGTGTCTTCAGTGCCGATGATGGTGGTACCGGTATTGAGGCTAGAGGTACGAGAGCGAGGTTTAAAGTTGGCAATGAAGCCTCCCACGGGGCTGAAGGGACGGAGAGGGCGGGGTGCAGCGAGTTGGGGGTCGTTTTCGTCGTTTCTGTGGTGATTGTGCGTGTCGTCATTGTTGAGGCGGATGTTGGTGTCGAAAGCACCGGAGAGGCGACGTAAGCCGAGGAAGCTGCGTTTGGCGGCGGGATCGGAGGCTCGATTAGAGGCGCCGGGGCTGGAAACGGTGGTGGTGAAGTTGGATGCGTTAGGTGACAGCATATCGTAGCTGCCAGAGCGAAGGTTGCTACCTTTGCGTGTGCGAATGCCCGGTGGTGGGGAGGCAGTGGGGGTGTGTGTTTGACTTGCAGCAGGAGAGGCGGGGAGGTTTTTCAGATCGACTGGTGTTGTGGGATGTGAATTGAGAGGGCCTCGGCCAGGTGTCGGTGGACGAGATGGTAAACGAGTAATTGGTTCTGGTTTTGGTGGTGTGGCAGGTGGTGATGGAATCGACGTGCCTTTGGTGAGAGAAAAATTGATGGGGGAAAATGGAGGGAGAAAATTATTTTGTGAAGCCATAATTATGGTCGAGTGAGACGTGCAGTCCGAATGTAGAAAGTTTGTCTCGGATACGAAGGTGGGAAGAAGGAATTGAGGGTGGTACAGGTCAAGAATTGGCTCTCAACAGATTGAGGGGCACCTCAGTTGACTTGGGTAAGAGCTATGGCGATGTCACTGCTCCTCAAACGTGGGTCGCGTCAAACGAATGCGAAGTGAGCCACAATTGACGATCCGTGTAGCAAGCAATGAAGCTTTGATCTAAGTAAGCAATTGCACAAAAAGCAAATTGGTATCAAATGACGACTGTTGTACAAAGTAATTGCAAAGCGAATGGGAAGCAACAAGATAGGAAGAAAGGAAAAAGAGGCAGAAGGGAGGAAACGAGAGAAACAAGTGGTCGAGGTCGGCAGAGTGACCAAGGTGGAGTGGAGGCACAGCTACGAAGTGCTAGCGAAAAAGAGGCCTGCAGTGAGGACATGGGACCGGGGGCCAAGCAGGCCCAGGTGGACACTCTTCTGAAGCCGGATGGCCGTTTGTTCAGCAAATTGAAGCCGTCGCCTGCCCAGACAGGGCAAGGTCCAACCCCATCTTCGGCTCCATCACGCTCTTCCCGCGAATCGCAAGCTTGCCCATCACTCGCCCTTAGCCCCAGACAGCCGTCAGTCAGTCAGTCAGTCCTCCTCCCACTCTGCTGCATCCTCGTGTCACTGGCGAACCAAACATAGCATCATCCACCGTCGTGTCCTCGCATCACAGTGCTTGGAAATCAGGGGTCTCGGTGCAGCATTTCTGCGACCCCTGCATGTGCTGACATCTCTCCACGCGGGGCGACGGGGATGCTTCCTGGTCCAATTATCCCGGCCCCCGGAATCACGGCAGACGTTTCACCACGTGCAACTCTTGACGCCCAAACACTTCTCCGACTTGATGAGAAACAATCTGGAAAAAATATGGCGTCAATTGCCGGAATGAACTGCAGCAGGTGTCGTGATCATTCTTGCATGAAAAGCCTATCTAAGGTAGTTTTACGTGTGTACTATATCTGATAGCTTTATCGTCTATCATATTGTCATCATTATTTTCGTACCGTCATCAACACTCATCGATAACGCGGCAATCTACGACTTTTTTAAGTTGTCCAGCGGCTTCAACATCACATTTTGTGATAAGGGCCGCCCACTCAGTGTATCCACCACGTCCTTGTATCTCATCCAGAACTCATTTTGCGGCCTTCGATCTTTCCAGTCTGTCTCTTCCCTCTCAATCTTTTCCATCGGGCTGAACTTAACCCTGGCACCACGAATACCAATGACCGCTGCGCTCATAGGATCCGCAGCAATCTCGTCTTTGCTCATGCCTTTTCGTCGAAACTCTTCCAGATGCTGCAAGCTCTTGACTCCAAACCGTACCGCGCGTACGCGATCCATGGGGCTGGGTGTCCCCCCTTGCTGAACGTGACCGGGCACTGCAGACCGTGATTCAAAGCGACCATTTGCTTCCTCTTTGATCATGTCGGCAATTATCTGCGTCGTATAAGTCGAACTGGCTTTTTCATTTCTGAGAATGATCTTTCCCGCTCGGTTTTGTCCCTTGTCTTTTGCAAAGCTATCTCTCAGCCATTGGATATCGTTGGCAAGCATGCGGATGTTGATGCCTTCTTCCGGCGTATAGACGGCGTAGGCACCGATAGCGAGGCCAGCGAGCGTAGCAACGTATCCACTGGCGCCACCTTGCGTCTCGATGATGAAGACCCGACGACGAGAGGAAGATGCGGATTGTCGAATTGCATCACAATACTCGACAAGAGCGTTCAAGCAGGTATCACTTCCAACCGAATACTCTGTCCCAGGCACATTGTTACTGATCGTTGCAGGTAAGATTACCATGGGAATCTTTAGTGACGCGTATTTATCTCTCGCCCGCCTCAATTCACTTAACGCAGTAAATGCTTCGAAACCACCGATCAAAAATAGAGCATCCAATTTGTAAAGCTCGAAGCATTTGGCAACCGTTTCCATGTCTTCAGAAGGCAAGCCTCGGTTGGTACCAATCTCTGAACCACCTCGGCTAGCCCATTGCTCTGCATCAAGCCAGCTGACTTCTCGAACGGCTCCCAGCGGCTTATCGTCATGGTGGCGAATCAAACCAGGGAATCCATTGTGCAGAGCGATTGGAGTATGGCCACGAGCAAGACAATACGCTACAGCAGCTCGAGTCGCTGAATTCATGCCTCCGGCGGGAGCTCCAACGTGAATGACGCCGATGCGCAAGCGCTAAAAAGTTCCATCAGTGAGAAATCGAACATGTGACACATGGCCTACTCACTTCGCTCTCTGTTAAAAGCATATCCCTTTTGTCAGTAGCAGTCATGATATCGAAAGCGTGCATGTACTCTGCAAACTCTGCATCCCTCATGTTCATAGCCTCTTCGAAGTTCTTGTTCTCTATGAGTTGAGCTACTTTGTGCGTGGCTGCGACAGCCTCAACAAGAGGTTTTCGTACGATTTTGTTCTCTATAATCGAGATCATGGGGCTAGGAGTGTCAGGCGTCGATTCGAGAACAGCGTTTACGGCTTCCACACCCTGGAGAGTGGAGAGCATGCGGTCATACGCGCAAGCATTTCCGCCTCGTTGGACATGACCGAGGGTCGTAATCCTGGTATCTAGCCCGAGGTCTTTTGAGAGGAGGTCCTTGACTTTGGATGCTTTGATTGGTTGTAATTGGCGGTCATGGGCACCTTCAGCGATGATGACGATTGTTTTTCGTTTACCCAACGCACGGTGCTGTGGAAATTAGAAAGAAATACTCGTATCAGTTCTCTCAGACTTGCCTTTGTGACAATGCTACACATTTGTTTTTCCCAATTTTCTGGTGGTGGTCTTTCTGGTAGAAAAACAAAATCCGCTCCGGTGCTGACTCCGGACATTAAAGCCAACCACCCGCAATGTCTTCCCATGACCTCAATCACAAATGCTCTCTGATGTGAAGAAGCTGTAGCGTCAATGTAGTCAACCATCTCACAAATCCTACCCAAACTCGAGTAGCAGCCAATAGTTGCATCTGTCAATGACATGTCATTGTCGATTGAGCCCACCATTCCCACAATGTTGAGCTGTTTATGTGGATCCACCTGTTCTTGGTTGAGTTCTCCCTGCTTCACCAGCTCGTCCAGCAATTCCGGCCATTCCGACCTAAACTTGTCTGCTCCGGTCAAGCTGCCATCACCTCCACATATTACCAATGCATCGATCCCATTCGAAATCATGTTCTTTGCCGCTCGCCGTCTACCATCTCGCTCTCTGAAGCTTGGACACCGGGCGGTCCCGATCAGAGTTCCTCCTTCGGACAACCAACCCCGGACATCATCCCAATTCATTTTCTTGATCATGTCTCCGCCCTGTACCAGACCCTCGTAGCCTTCGTAGATGCCATAAGCCTCACAGCCTTTTGCAATTGACATTCTTACTACGGCGCGTACAGCTCCGTTCATTCCCGGGGCATCCCCTCCGGAGGTCATGACCCCAATCCTCCGCTTGGGGGCGTCCTGGGTCGTCGACATGGTGTTTGTAGGCGGCTTTGAGAAGGTTTATCCGGAAAATGTAGAGATGCTCCAGACACAAGGGAAGCTTGTGAGGGAAAAAACAACTGAAAGGTGGAGCGACGGACTCGAAGAGAAGTGTTCGTTTCGTATGGGCCGGCCCGTTGAGATCCTATAACGGCGCTTACGTTACTAGGCTGGTCAGGTGCCAAAAACCTCCGTACAGCACCATTTGCAAATTAGGACATTCTCGGAAAAGACTTGAAAAGCGTGAGTGCTCGCCTCTAGGTAAAAGTCTACCCAAATGGCGGTCTGGTGTGGAGGGACAAGATGACTTGTGTTGAATAGCTTTCTTGGAAGCTCCAGAGGCTCTGTATCAAAGTGACATCGGAGCTCCCCAACCACTCAGGAGCCACGGTTCTTTTACCCCACGGTGCCCAACGGCACGCTAATCCATTGCTCCAATCAGATAACGTTCATGAATCGTTCTGCCCCTCCGAGCTCCTATTCGCAAAAACGAAATGCTACATTCTCCGCATAATCATATTTTGGTTCCTGCAGTAGATCCAGGGCCTTGTTGCTAAAATAATTTACCCAATCCCAGCACACATAATCACTAAATCTTACGAACGCGATTCAAGCACAGTCTTTCTAAGTCGGAACGGGTTGATGCTTTTGTGCAAGACAAGCCCTCGAGTCGGCGACGATTAGGAAATCCGAAAGACCCTCTCGTTCAACGCGAACGGTATCAAATGCTACCAACCGTTAAGGAAAAGCGGATGGCAGGGTTGAATATCGGTTTAGATGAAAGACGTTGCAAAGTTTTAGGCGAGCAAAAGCTCACAATTGCTTGGGTTTCGAGATGAGCAAGAGCTCTCTACGTCATCATCGCTCGCCTAAGGTAACCAACCTCGGCATACCTAATCTGTGACGTAGTGTATTTACAAGGCTTTTACATCTCAAACAATCTGTAAATTCTGCTGTCTGTAAATCTTTATACCATTTTGTTCTTTTCGTTTCTCCTTTCCGCCTTTTCTGATCGAGTTTTTCCAGTTTTGACGGGATTCGTCGGTGCTTTGATCTTGAAATGGAGACTTCCCCTACAGCACTGCTGAAATTACTTGGTCCTAAACTTCCAATACTATTCAAGAATGCAGTCTTCCATACTTTTGGTTTTTCGGACAATTCCTCGAAATGGGATCTCCGCACAGAACTTACTGTCCAAATACTAAGATCGTTCATGAACAATTCCAATCCACAGCCATTAGAGAAACTCCAGAGATCAACGATAAGGGACCCTGGTATAAAAGGTCCACTATGGGTCAGCAAAGTAGAAATTCTTCCACCACCAGAAGATGGAATCCGAGAAGCTCTTTTCAAGGCCGTAGACGATTTAAAACAAGACTCTCAAATATACACAAAGCCACCCCTAGCCCGTATCGAAGCAGAATGGACTGGGTATCGTGCCAATGCGCAAAAAGATAGCACACTCCCATCCATATCCGAAGAAGAAAAATACAAGTCTCTCATGTCCGAGACTACATCGGCTACAACCATCCTGTACTTGCACGGTGGAGCTTACTACCTCTGTGATCCTGCCACCCACCGGCCCGTAGTCTCTAGCCTTGCCAAGCTCAACGGCGGTCGAGTCCTCAGCGTCCGCTACCGCCTTGCTCCTCAATCCGCCTTCCCGACCCAACTCCTCGACGCCCTCTGCGCCTATTTATATCTCCTCCATCCACCCCCCGGATCCTTCCACACTCCCATTCCCGCCTCCCAAATCGTCCTCGCAGGCGACTCCGCCGGCGGCAACCTCGCCTTCGCCCTACTCCAGCTCATCCTCCACCTCCACCGTACCTCCCCCGCCCAACCTCCCACCATCACTTACCACGGCGCGTCCGTCGCCGTCCCGCTCCCGGCCGGAATCGCCTGCAACTCCCCCTGGCTCGACATCTCCTGCTCCTCGCCGTCTTGGGAGTCCAACGCCGCCACGGATTACCTCCCGCCGCCATCGCGCACCGCGGGTGTCGCTTTCCCGCGCGACCGCATCTGGCCGACCGACCCGCCGCGCGGCGACATCTTCTGCGACGTCAGCATGCTGACGCACCCGCTGGCGTCGCCGCTCGCCTTCGCCGAGCGCGACTGGCGCCGCTGCCCGCCCGTGCTGATCTGCTGCGGGCAGGAGCTGCTGGCGGACGAGTGTGCGATTGTGGCGGGCCGAGCGGCGCGTGCGGGTGTGGCGGTGCGGTGGGAGCAGTTTGAGGCGATGCCGCACTGTTTTGCGCAGGTGATTCCCGGGTTGGAGGCGTCGAAGATGTGTTTGGAGTTGTGGGCGGAGGGGATCAGGGAGATGGTGGAGAAGGGTGGGGAGGTGTTGGAGACGAGGGGGAGGTGGTGGGCTGTGAAGACGTTGAAGGAGAGCACGTTGGATGTGAAGGGGTTGGGGAGTGGATGGAGTGAGGAGGACGTGGCCGGGTGGATGAGTGCTTCGAGGGAACGGAGGAGAGAGGGGTGGGAAAGGGAGGGAAAGAATGTGCCAAAGCTGTGATAAGCGTTTATATGGGAGTTTTGTTGGGCTCTGATGGGACATCTTTGCGAGAGATATCAGATAGATTCTTGGTTTGTATGGCCATGTTTAGAGGCCAATTCCTTGCGAAGATGATGATCTAACTATTGTTCTAATGTCCGTGAGCAACTTGGAAATCAAGTCTACTGGCGAGTCATTTGCTAGGGGAGAACACAATTCGTGGTGTCGGAGTCAGTGTAAGGACCGCCTAGGTAGTAACCACTAGGCGGCGCGCTAACTATCTAAGTCCTATTAAAACTGGAGGACTGAGTGTTCAGCTTTTATTCAAAAAAGCGATTTGACATAACCAGTATTTTACGAATCCATTTTTCACATTACTAAGCTTCTCAACTCACAATACTGTGCAGATGAAAAGGCTCCCTACTCATCGGCGAGTCTATCAAAAAAGTTTAAAATTAAGACTGTAACGAAAAGACCAATGCCAACGAGCGTAAAAAGAAAAAACCCAATCCATCCAAGCACCATGGCACTAGTACCGATCTCGGTTTTGACGTAACCGTAGCTAGTAGTCTCGATCAGACTGCTTACACTTACGGCCGCGGTATGCTGCCACAGGCTCGCAAGAAGCGAAAAAACCGCAGCCGCTGCACTGAATGCAAAGCAACCGTGGATCACAGGTCTCGAAGGAAATGGCTTGACGTTAACCTCCGAGCCCGTCCGCTCATCAACTTCCTCCCGCCAGCCTGGAAATGTCGCCATTCCGAGAGCAGATAAAGCTGCCAGTACCACAGCAAGAATACTAGGTTAAAACGGCGTCTATCAGCGGTATACTCGAAGGATCAAAGGAGGTAGTAAACTTTGAAGATTAAACAAAATTCGTAGACCCACAATAGACCTGGAAAGATGACGTTATCACGAAAGTCCTTGACTGTATTGAGTAGATCAAGCGGATCCTGATCTACGTCTACAAGCTTCGATAGTTCAAAGATACTCATTCTGCACAGCCACGATGCTTTAGAAACCGATACGCAAGTAGAGAAATAGCCAGTTCTAATCTCAAGCTGCGAGTTGCTCGATACTTCTGCAATGAGAGATTGTATGCTCAAATTGCCATTTTTGGAGCTGGAAGTTTGACCTGGATTATGGTACCGGAGCGACATGACGTAAATACCCGAAATCAAAGACCTAGATGTACAGCCAGCTAGTAGTAAAGCTCAAGAGTACATTAGCAAACTAAATGGACCCTGACAACTGGATACATACAGACAAGCACAATACCAATAATGGTAGCGCAGATCAACGCATGGTTTAATTCAAGGGTTTTCCACCACGTCGGATCTTCATGACCCCACACAAGCCCTAGTGAGGTTAGTGATCTTAATGCGAGCCTTTGAAATCGAAAATGAACACACAATTTAGTATTTTAGATTGTTTGTTTTGCCATGCAAGGTGAGACTCCAGGTCGTTCTTCCTTTCGGTCATCTGGGATGTGCCTCTTAGCCTAAGCTTTTTGCGAATATTACCCACGATTCTTTGCATGAGCCTGGGGAGCATCCTCTTAGTGTCTTCACCAACATCTTGATCCTCAGGCGTGATTTCGTTGAGTTCAATTGGTTGAGATGGGATCACCACGCCTATCGTGCCATCTGTCGGTCTTCGCTACCCGTCTTTCAATGGAGTGGGAATGAATTCGGCCTCATCATTGCTCGTTTCGGTCTGCGCTCTACACTTGGATGGCGCCGGAGACTCAGCTTCAACATGTTCTGGCAGTATTCCGTCTTTGTTTTGACGAGTAGAGTCTACTGAGGGACCTGCCCTAGCATGAAGGGGAGGCCGTGAAGGTACTGGACCTACCGGAGCATGCAGGGGAGATGGGCCGCGGAGAGACGGTGGAGCGCGTTCAAGGAGATCCACATCTTGCTCGAATATTGGGGCTTGAGATATGTCACCCTGGCGCTGTGCCGTGGCAATTTTGGGGGAAGGTGGAAGTGGTGGAGAGATTCGCCGTTGGTCCTCTAGATCTGTGGGCTTGGCGCCAGACTTGATCATCGGGGTTCCCTCGGAAAAAGGCTCGGCATCAATACGGGATGAATTTATGGCTGCTAGGGCTGGGATCGGTCTCTTTTTATCAGCCATCCATTTCATTACTGGTAATTCAGCCGCTCTTAAATCCAGATTTGGCGATAGAGGAAGATTATTCGTTGGGTCCCATTGTGACGCAGATGACTGTTTTCCACTCCTTTTGTTTTTCTTGCCAAGTGGAATAATGTCTAGAGGAGACATGAAAGGTTCAAGTTCATCTCCTACGTGACTATCTGTATTCGGAGATAACGGATAATCACCTGGTGACGTTGAAGGTGCTGGAGCAGGATCCACGGGCCGCATGCGCATTTTTATCTCCCAGCCAGGCTTGATAGTGTCCTCCCACATCGAGGGGAGGATGAGATGACCTTCGGGATCCAGGAGATCATAGTGTTCATCACGAACGCGATAGCCGAGGACATCGACCAGAGGAAATGCCTCGCCTATTAGATTTGACATGTCCTGTCGTGATCCCTTAGTCTGATTTTGGGTGTTGAATAGATGAACAGAGGGATACCTTCCATTTTTGACATCTGTGCAAGGGCCATCTGAACTTCCTTCCGAGAGCGTCTTTGAGTGTTATTGATATCGTTGACCTAGAAGGAGAACGACTCTTTGGATCAGATTGGACATGAACTGGAAAACTATGAGACTTCCGTCCGTCTTCAGGCACATCTTCCGTAATGTGGCGTATCAGCGTATCGCTTTCGTCCATCGCCGTAATATAGTAGGGCGACAGCTCGGAAACGCGACGAAAGATGCTTATTCTACGTTATCCAGAAACCGTCCGTACTTCTTCAGTCCCGGCAAAAGAGGGCCAAGAGTGTTTACGTCGCTGAAGAAGAGAAGACCAATAACTCGACTTCCTCCGCTCTTTACGCATGTAGTACACGGTTTTACACGTCATTTTTCATACTCCCAGCTCCCGTCAGTCTCACAGCCTTGCTATCTTGCACAGCCTTTGCGGGACGAGTGAACACCTGTTCCCAACCGGGATAGTGTCTGCAGGTTGTTTGTTTGCCAGCCTCGTAGGGTCACGGTAACCATCCCCCTGTCGGAGAAACAGTCTCGCATAAAACTGCTTTTCGAATCCTGTGTAAGCCTGCTCGAAAATGACACAAGTACTCCGTAGCTGTTATGAGATTAAAACAATGCCAAAAACTAAGTCGTGCTAATATTTCCAATTTGTTGAAGTTGTGATTGGAATTCATGAAGAAGATATTATTGAAGTCTAGGTTCCTCAGGAAGAGACGGAACGGCTATGTACGCTAAGCTAGGACCAATCTGGTAATGGCTACCAAAGCAGAGCAGCTTCCTTCAACACAATTATCATCTGTTGTCTTTTATTGGTGGTATCGCAGAGAACCTTGATTGTAGGTACAACCTCACACAACCTGGCCCCAGCGTTGATCAGCTCACCCTCGCCAAGGTGCTTACAAAAGTAGCGCCAGCAGCCAGCAAAATTGACCCACGGATTCTTTGGTATCAAGGAGTCCTTGACGCCACCATCTCTTGGCGGCTCAAGATGAACTACCGGATCTGCTGAGCCAAAATTTACGTAATGCGCCTATCCATTGGACTTGATTGGGAACCGTTGACGTGCACGAAATCTGCTCAAAAAATGCGCTTTAAGTCTCAACTGCATCCGTCGAGGCTAAGCTGGATTATCTCTATGCTTCTCGCATGTTGTGTTGTTTAGATGTTTGACATTTATGGACTCATTATAGCAAGGAAATGCAAATGCTAATGGCGAATTTGGTCAACCATTGCTGTCGCGTCTCTGATTACTTGGACCTTAGACTTGGTGGCTGAAATGAGCTTCCCGTCATTCAATTGCCGTGAATAAAGCTACACCCGAAGCAAGTGCTTTAGACAAGAAATCTTCCAGCCTAAAAGGAAGGCGACGAGAGGAAACAGTATACTCAGTCAGAGCGTTTACTGTGGTGTATTGAGTTCTAAATCATGGTGGAAGAAACGGAAGGCTTTTGGCGGTCGTCCCGTCTCGTCAATCCTGCTGACATTCCTCTGCCTGAATCAAATGAATCTCTCCAAATACAGCCTGAGGTTTCAAGAGATGCTATTCCAGCGGATCATAACACTGTTGAGAACACTGACGCCATTCAAATTCCTCTTCCGCCTTCAGATGTCCAGTCGCCTACAGAGGAAGACCCTCATACTTACGAGATGCATAGTTCCCAGGGGGCAGAGGATCATCTTCCTAACAACATGACGCTTATCAGAAGACCCAAGACTGTTGTCCACGAACCGAAGCATATTACCTACATGGGCAGAGTGCAACGCTATGCTCATTATCTACCCAGTCTTAGTATCGTTAGTTCGGAAGTCGCCAGGTTTCCGTCGGCAGGAGAGCTCATATGCTACGATTTTGACGATCATCATAGAAGGCCAAAGCGGACAAAAGATTTAAGGGAATGGAAATCACAGGGTTCCATGGGTGATTTTCGACGAGCTGTGCTTGAAGGGATTTCACATTCAACATATTTGCGTTTGGTGCTGATACAAGACCTCTCACCGGATCTAATAGAGATTATTGGATCATTCTTGAACATGAGCCCGGAATTCTTCGAAGAGCACCTACGGAATTCCGGGTACGGGAATATCGAAGACAAAGACATGTCTAGAACTTGGGGCATTGATGCATCCCCTAAGGGATACGCTTCTATGAGCTGGTACCGTCCAGTTCTACCAAATATGCCGCTAGCTACTCTTCGTTCCTCGCTGATTGGAGGCAAGGGTCTTCGAGCTTCATGTATTTCTGGATGCGGAAAGCAACATCCAGTGAGGCCAACAACAAACATTTTCCGCCACAATTGGAATTTGTCTTCCGAGCCCAATACTGAATCTCCTGGATCGCAAAAAGCCTTCCCGAACGCGTGGGAGGAGAGGATGACCTTTTGGATAAGACAGGTTGGCAGATGCACAGTCGGTAAATATTACTAACTTCATGGTTGTTTAATACTGACTAGGTGCTTGGGCTAGTCCTTCTGCTGTTAGATCCGCTTCCGACCATCCGACAACCGCCTTGTCATACTCAGAGCGGAATCCCTAAGAAGATTAGTCCATTTTGCCACATAAAGCTCAGGGGTCCCTCAATCTTCGCTTCTGACAATTCTCTATTTGAGGAACAACAAATTGATCAAGTGAGAAAATCTCTTGTTCCGAAATCAACAATGCAAGTAATTGAAGATTGGATCAAGTACAAGACTCCCGAGGGCTCACATCTACAGCCAACGGAAGTGTTATTCACGGTGATTCACGGTGATGTGGTAAGTCTTATAGAAGTTATGAGGTCCGCGCTTGAAGACATTCGCGAGAAGAGCGCAAGCACTACAGTGTCACAAGTCGAGGAATACGTACTTCACTGGCGTTCCACACTGAACCGCTATCGCTACGAATTGTCAAGGCTCTCACGTCGATTTTCAGACTTTAGTCGCTTCGTCCACATGCGAATTGAGTCTAGGTCAGACAAATTCGACACAAAGTCATCCCGCGATCTGGTAGAAGACGTCATGCGCACAGCCAAGGAAACACTCGACGAAATAGACGGTCTCTACAATGCTCTCAGAGCCGAGATGTCCATTGCAGATAGCCGTCGAAGCATCGTCGAAGCCGAGAGTGTGTCAAAATTGACAGAGCTTGCGTTCCTTTTCATTCCATTAACTTTTGCTGCAAGCATCTTTAGCATGCAAATCCAACAACTTCAATCAACCGTGCCTCTCTCCTACTTCATCGTGGCATCAATCGTATTGCTATTTCTATCTTACTCTATGCGCCTTGGTGTACGAAGTCCACAACTTGCCGAGTTCAAGAGAAAGTGCTACAGGCTTGCACGTGAAGAAGCTGGAATACCTGATTCCCGTCCCCTTGGCACGCACGAATTGTTACGCTGGGCATTCTTGCAAATGAAGCCAACCTTACAGCGGGCAACTCTCTGGGCTCTGAAAGTTTCATTCCCAGTGGCATTTGTCTCAGTGGTGATTGGAACTCTCAGCATCCCTGTAATTCTGCTTTGGACGCGCGGGGGAAACTCTGGCTTTGCCGCAGCAATTACCGTTATTGTGCTTCCGATCAATTTTGTGGTTTCTTGGGTTTTACTTACCGCTATATTTGATGTATTGGATTTCTCCTGGAAAGAAACCTGGAGGCAAAAGAGCAAAGTGTTTGATTTTGAAAGCTCTGCAGAAAGTATGAATGATATAAACGATTTGCCGCAGCTATTCGGAAGTTCGTAGTAGGGACTTTCCCTGTGGAAACGCCGTGAAAATGAAGTTGTATAACAAGTGGTGACTCATAAATGTTCTATCTGGTCCACAAGGCCTTTTCAAACTCAATAATGCCCTGTGAAAACGCCGTGAAGATAAAATTGTATAGTAGATTTGATCCAATTACACAATGGTATTCCATTTCTCCATTCTATCAATTCATGGGGGAGGTGGCGCAATGCAATGAGGGATTTTACTGTAAGAACGCGAAGTCGAAGATGGCCGCCCTTCTCTGGCGCCTCTCCCTCTTCATTATTAACAGCTATGACTGCATATTCAATTGCTATTTCTTCCTTCTCGCCGTAATCCCCTCTTACATCTATGGATCGTAATCGCCCACCATCCCCCTCCTTTCAACCCTCTTCCTAACATTTACATCGTCAGACTCCTACCTCTCCTGCACCTACTTCCATCGCCGCCGTCTCATTGCCCGCGGCCGCTGACCCAGCGAGTATAAACGCTTTATCGACTCGCACCACATTTTTAACGGCGGTATCTCAGATACTGACGCCGCGCGACTATACTATAAAGAATTCGACGTCCCGCTTTTCAGCTTCGGCTCGAGTGATAAAAAGCTTGTGGCGAGACACAAGAGTGCGGCACAAGAGAGCAAAAGGAGAAAAGAGAGTATGAGGCAGAACGGGAACCAGAGAGATCGCAGATATAGCGGCGTCCAGAGATAGATATCAAATTCTGGAGTGGGCGAATATACCGCGCCGCCATCAAGGCCGGAGAGCCAGCACACGTCTATGATGGGTATATGTATCTACAGTCACAGCCACAGTCGCAGATGATGTAGAGAGGCAATAGTCAGCGAGTGCCACAAAGGGTGGGGAGTGTGAATACTGGGATGGGGCGTGGGTATCAGGGTGGTTATGGGAGTGCGCCTGTGAGTCTGGCGGTTGGGATACCGTTGGGGAGGGATGGGTCGTATTGATCTGGCGGGGGTCCGCGATGGTGAAATGAGGACTTCTATACAAAAAGAAATTTCGTGGTTAGGATGAGAGTAACGATCTCCTTTACACTTGATGGGGAGGCTCTTAATGGTAGCAATAATGAGATGTAGCGCTTGAAGATGATTTCTCAAGGAATGATTCGATATGTATGACTGCTCCAAATCGTGTTAGGGTTATCCCGGATACCTACACACTTAACAATCTTTCTTGCGGTTCGTGACATTTCTTGCCATTCTTGGCGGGTTTGATGATCCTCCTCATAATGCCAGGCAATTTATATCAGCTTTCGCTAATCTATGATTCAGCTTGGTGGATGAGAAATTATCTTGATTTTTTAGTAATAGATATATTCACCTTATGGTGATCTCCTAATTCCTTAATAACTTTATCTTTGGCTTGAACTACCGCAGTTGACGCTTTTAGTAATTTCGTTCCCCTCTCCAATGTTCAGAACCCTACGACTAGTCGTTGCCCCTGCTGGCATTGACAGCATCATCGTGATGAAGACAGTCTTCATGGTGAAAACTGTTGGTAAATTGATCCCCATGTACAGACCTACAGTATTTCATTTGGGGTCGTTTTATCTTCTTCAGGTGCAGATCATTTCCTACCTGGTTTGATGCAGCCTCACGCTCCAGCCCCAATGAGACCGGCGGCCTCCTTTCTTCTGTCAGCGAGGCTCAAAAAACAAATAAAGCTGAAAACTCACATGGATGTCAAAAGCTCTTCGACAAGCTCTTCAACAAAGTTATTTTCCTATCGTATTTAAATCTAGTCTCCTCTTCTGCCACAAATCCGGGAACCAAAAAAGATGGCCAATTCTCGAGACTTGATGAATAACAGATTTGCAAGGGCTGTACTTTTCGTTTCCACAGCCTTCTTTTAGGTAGCCGCGTGCGGCGGTTGATATAATTGCTCATGGATCCATTTTCATTATCAATGAGCCTTGTAGGCTTGATCACTTCTATCGAACAGCTAATTGCCGTGACTTACAAGTACGGCAAAGGGATTAAGGATGCCAAAGAAGAGATCAAGTGTCTGTGTAGCGAGCTTTTTGCTCTTAAGGCCGCATTAGAGTGTTCACGGATGATCATAGAGCCTTCAGCAAAAGTCGGTGGCGATGATGACGATGAAGAAAAAGCAGAATCACGAGCCGTACTTCGCTCCACACTCATTGGCACGCGAGAGTTCAAAGATATGTTTGAAGCCACAAAAAAATTGCTTATAGAGCTATCTGATCGCTTCGAAAAGCTGCAGAGGCCCAAACGATCTTTGGGAACGAGCCTCATCTGGCCATTCATCAAAGAAGATATACAAAAGGACGTGCAAAGACTTGAAAGACTGAAGTCGTATTTTGTGCTGACTATCACGACGGACAACCGAGAAACTTGCGGTAAATTGTATCAGGAATTTCACTACTTGGCTCTAGTTCTGGGCAATCAGCAGCGGAAGCAGGACCAGGAATCTCAAGATAAGTTTCGGAAAAGTGTAAGACAATGGCTCGCACCTTATAACCCAGCGCCAACCTATAGTGTAGCTTTAGCTGCCGATCTTCCTGGCACTGGTCAATGGTTCCTCCAGGGAGAGTACTTGCAGTGGCTTAATGGCGAAATCTCCGAAAGAGTGCTACTACTGAAGGGAAAACCTGGTATCGGCAAGACAACGCTGATATCTGCTGCCATTCAAGACTTTCAAGCCAATTATTCGGACAAAGGTGTACTCGCGTTTTATTTTTGCTCTTTCACCGATCTATCTTCACAAGATCCAGTCAATTTGCTGGGTTCTCTATTGGTACAGATTTGTACTCGGGATCCCAGCTTTTGGTCTCAGGTTGATGAATGCTATCACAAATCTGAGAAAGGCGCAGAACGGATTCGACTCACCCTCGCCGAAGTTGAGGCTATCTTTTCCGAAGTGTGTGACACTCTCCCGGCTCTGTACATCTTTATTGATGCTATTAATGAATGCGAGCAAGCAGCTGTAGTTTTTTCCACCGTCTTGAGTCTCGTTGAGAAGAACTCGAAGCTCTATGTCGTGATGTCAAGCACAGAAGAGTTCTTCGCCTTGCCCTTTCAAACTATATCCCCTAACGTCATGATAGTTAGCATGACTTCTGGGAAAGTCACAGATGACATAAGAGATTATGTCGAATCTTGGCTTGAAACTCATGAAAGACTGCGTCGCTTACCCAGCCGCTTGAAAGATAAGATTAAGTCCAAACTTGTATCGAATTCGGAAGGAATGTGAGCAACGTCCACTCGTATTTCTAGCTCATGAATTCACACATTGCAGGTTTCGATGGGTTCACTGTCAACTACAGTCGCTTGAAATGCAGAAAACATCTCTTGGTATCGAAGCAGCGCTGGATGCAGTCCCTAATACTTTGGAACAAACGTATCGCAATATACTTCGGCGAATACCTGGAGAGGATAGAGAAATTGCAAAGCGGACTCTCGTCTGGCTGGCTTACTCTGTGAGACCATTAGCATTCGATGAACTTTGCGAGGCAGTAGCGATCGACGAAAGGTTTGCTGGTGTAGACGAAGACGCAAGGCTTCTTCGACCTGAGGATCTTCTCTTCATGTGCTCCAGCCTGGTTCACATAGATTCGAGAAAAGACAAAATCACTTTAGCGCATTCATCGGTGCTTTCATATTTAACTTCAGACCAGATCAGAACCAGCGAAGTCCACGACTTCTATATCAATCCGTGCACAGCCCACACGAGCCTTACTTGCAAATGCGTTAGTTATCTTTGCGATCAGAAGCTCGAATCCGGATACTGTACAAAGCCAGAAGAGCTTGTAAAGAGGAGAGAAGAACTCCCATTATTCGACTATGCCGTCGAAACGTGGCCCCATCATGCTCGATATCTTGAACAAGAACGACCAGAAATCGATGATTGCACTGGGGAGCTCCTGTTTCGTTTTTTCAATACCAGCTTGCTTCCTCGCAGTGGAAATTTCGGTTCTTGGGTCCAATTCTATTTCTCTGGAGCTGAAGCGAGCATCGAAAACTCACCACCTATATATCACGCCGCTCGCCTTGGCCTTCTAAATATTCTCAAGATGATTATCCGCGTACAAGGCACCAAAGATCTTGAATGCCATGGCGGCCGCTTCGGCTCGACACCCCTCCACGTCGCCAGCGCGTACGGCAATGCTGAAGTCGTAGATTTTCTGATCAGCGCCGGTGCCGATGTCAAAGAACACAACAGGATTGGTCAATGCGGGCTCGAGTGGGCTTCCCGTTGCGGCTCGGACGCAATCGTACGCAGCCTCCTGCAGGCGGGCGCTGATCCGAATTACCGGAATACCAAAGGCCGCACACCGCTGTACTATGCGGCACTGGAGGGTCGGCAGGTGTGCATCAAGTACTTGCTCGAGGCGGGAGCAAACCCGGAGAATATTGATAAGCGCGGCAGAAGTTTGGACGAAGTGATGAAAGAGAAAGCTCGTTTAGTGTCTGATAAATTGTGAAAATTTTCAATTTTGGAAAAATAGATAATCTCAAGATATTTTAATTTCAAATTCTGATTTTAGGTTATTTTTATTTATCAGAATTGGAAAAGATGAAAGAGATGTTTTATCATACAAAATGAATTATATTGATGATATGAAAATTAAACACTTTGATAATATTTCAAGATTTATTAATCAATCAAAAAGCATTTGAGTAAAGCAATAAAATAGAACATATTCTTTCAAAATTATTTTAATATTTTTAATTGGGTTCTATTCGTTTTCTGACAGACTTATAGATTGTGTCCTGCACTAGCACAGCTGGAAAGACAATCAGGAAGATCTTCAAGTTACGTTATTTCACAGAGACACTCACAATGAGTACATCACAACATGGTAGCACTAGAAAATCCTCAAATCAATTTGTCAGTTAGCTGTTTCAATTCAAGATATTCAGTCTCATTGTGTCACAATGTCGACGTCGCATTTCACATACTTGATCACTTGTGAACTCAAGAACAGATCTTGCAGTGCATAGAATGCGTCATGTTTCATCGACTCGGGTTCGAGGAATTTTCCGTATTCTTTGGTCGGTAAGAGGGAGGCGCTCTGCACATACGCTCGTTTTGCTACCGCCGGTCCTGTGTCGCTATCGTTGTTCGCATCCCCGCCATCTTTATCCATTGTCCAATTGCGCGGCTCGAAAAATATTACGGGGAGAAACACGCTGTTGTATTTGTCTTGTTGGGTAGAAGGATTGAGCCAGCGCCCATGAGGACCTTCATCGAGGCGTCTGCCATTGTCGAGAAGAATTATTGCTGAAAATGGTCTATCAGCTGGAGAAGCTCGCCAAAAAAGAAAACAGCCTGCTGTACTCACCAAGCCAACCATCGCCTCGCCTCATAACGCTGACTAAAATGTTCTGTTCTATCGAGAAATGCTGGTCGTCATGAATCCATAGTGTTCGCACAATAGACTCCCCGATCAAGCCTGGTCTTAAGCCAAGATTGTTGAAATGATGCTCCAGTTCCACGTGTTCATCGTTCTGTCTACACGTAAGCGCCTGCCGTAACCCTAGCGTTGATACAGTGAGTTTAATGATATTGAGAGAAGAGGATTGGAGGGTAGGCAGATCGAAATGTTCTGATCTCGAACCAAGTTGAACGTGCTGACGGAATAGCTCTGGGTCAACACGATAACGTGCACCAATGGTATTTATACGATCCGGAGACGGATACGCGGAGGCAGAGAAGTTGACCGCAGCTGTCATGGAGGGGTTCGTGGTACATAAAGCGCTGTAATCCGTCAAGACCGCCAAAAAGCACCACGGAGCGGGGGTGATCTCGTGGGTAAGCCAGATCATGAAGCACGGCAAAGTCGTGCTCTCGCAGTTCGTATGCGATGCTTGGTTTGGAGGGTTGGTTCTGACTGTGATAGTGCCCGGATGCAAGAAATCGCGTAAAGGACCGATATTGAACTCCAGTATACAGGGTGCCGTGTCCCGAACGCGTCGCGTGTCTTGAGATGGTACTCGCGTAATCCTTTGCCCTTCTCTTCTCTCATTTATCCAGACTCTTACTCTCGATAGGTATCGACAGTTCTCGAACGTTCATCATGCCATCTCATTCAATCGAGTTCTCATTTAGACGACATCTCGTAAAGGAGTTGCAAGGCCATGATCGCTTTGTATTACCGACAGAAGGGTTCGCTATTCATGATGTACTGGAACTATCATCTCAAAATTCTGCCTTGAAGACGAGGCTGATGCTGCAGGCATCGCTGAGGCAGCGACATTGGAGCTACCGAGGACTGGGATTTAATTTGAGGCTGTATAACAGCGAGAACGCGCGAACCCAGTGACGATTCCTATTCCCGCCAGCAGGAAGGAAGTTATTGGAGGAATCGTATGCCTGACTGGTATCGAGTTCAAGGTAGCGATAGTGAGGTTTGACCGTGGAACGCAGAGCGAGATAAGGTATGTAGTCACCAGTGGATGCAATAAGAAATGTTACCGTCGACCGCGAAAGGTATCATTCGCCACCGGCCTCGTCGGGAAGACGAGGACCTCATATCATTCTAAACAATTATGAATTATGAGTAAATGCAGTGAATGATATTTTTCGCGATCGCGGGTAGAATTTCTTGTTGCAGTCACTGCACGACAAAGTGTAACTTTGAAAGCAAAGCCGCATCGTCCATTCAAATCAATCCAAAATCAAATAAATACTCTAAAAATCTTATTAGCCCACTTTCTCGGTTTGAGAGTGATAATGTTGGGCAATCCACTCTTGTAATCTCCGGCGTTAGCTTCATTATTTCCTAATTAGGCAATTAGTCCGTTAGTGTGGAGATCAGGAGAAACAGCATTTAAGGCCCTGTTTGCTGCTGTTTCCTTCTGAGCTTCCTTAGTTCAATTCCTTGCTTAAATGCGGTATCCGATCTGTTCCGTCTAATTCCATCAGGTTATGAGCCCGGCTGAAACTTCTTTTGCGTTCAGTCAGCCAATTTCTTAATTGAATTCAACCACCTCTTGTCACTAAATTAGCCGTTTGTGTGTGATTCAGTATTGAGGAGAAGGTGACCTTTTAGTTCTATATTTGATCAGTTATTAGAATATTTTTTGATAGTATGACTGGAGACGAATTGAAAGGCTTACCCGTATTTCACGGTGCTGTCGATTACAGCAAATGGGTTGATCCGGTGAATAAATTCCTCAAATCTAAAGGCTACTGGAAATACGTTTCTGGCAGGGAAACGTTAGCAGCCGATAACGTCGACGAATTCGAACAATATGATGCCGCTGCCAGTGTAATAATCTATGCATGTATTAATAAGAAAATCAAGGCCACAATCAGCATAAAGCTGTCGTCCCATCAAATATGGAAACAGTTCGAACGAACGTACGTTACATCAGATCCTGCTCTCAAGGAGACATATTGGCGCGTCTGGAATACCATAAAATACGATGGCGAAAGCAATATTGAGGAATTCATTCGTCTCTTCAATTCGGCGTATGAAAATACCAAAAATACGGGCCTTAACTGCCTCCAGAATG
This sequence comes from Astrothelium macrocarpum, assembly GCA_021030915.1. Classification (NCBI taxonomy): domain Eukaryota; kingdom Fungi; phylum Ascomycota; class Dothideomycetes; order Trypetheliales; family Trypetheliaceae; genus Astrothelium; species Astrothelium macrocarpum. The sequence goes on from JAGEMR010000189.1 coordinate 38,084, forward strand.
AGGCTGGAGACGAGATTAAAACCCTCAATTTTCTCATCGTTATCGAGGATCATTTTGAACTTCTAGTTACGCTGATCAGACAGCGCCTTCGAGAAGGATCCGAAGTCACATACGATAATATGGTACGAAATGTCATAGACACATCACGGTCAGATGAGAAATATAAAATAGCGCTCGTTATCTCAAATCAAAACCAAAATATTAATAAATTTATTAGTAAAGATGACGTTAAACAAGACAATAGACGTCCAAAATGCCCTGGCTGCAATCTTCGAAATCATAAAAAGGAGAAATGTTGGAAGCTCCATCCTGAATTCAGGCCAAAATGATGGAACGATAAGGATGAGAAGCCCGGAGGCATTTCCAATAAGAATAGTAGCATTAAATTCACAGCATTTATGTCCCGAATAGGCGAATCAGTCTCACAAACATTATTTGCTATTTTTTCGAAGTCGTTAGTGTATCTTGATTCTGGTATGACTGATCATATATTCTCTGATAAGGAACGATTTGTTGAAGGAACGTTCCAGTCAGCGTGTATTTCAATCGCAACAGCCAGCGGAAATGAGGTAATGGCAATAGGAATAGGAACTGCTCGTGTATGGCTCTTCAGATTAGGAGATTCAGTAGAACTGACGTTCCGAAATACACTATATCTGCCGAAAATACGGATTAATTTGATATCAGAAGATTGTCTTGAAGAAATGGCCAAGGTGTATATTATCGGCAGAGACAGGACCATACGTTTAAAGGATGGCGATATTATTGTTGGCCATTACGATAAAACAAATAGAATGAGAATATTCAGAATCGACATTAGATTTGAATTCAAATCAGTTTTTGCTATCACAAATATTGGCAAAATTATTATGGAGAACCTATCAAAATTGTCCAATATGGCCGGAAAGGCGAATTTGGATCTATGGTACAGGAGATTTGGCCATTTTCACCACCATGGGATTCGTATAGCCAGCGAGGTGACCTCAAATATTGACCTGGATAGCAATATTCAAGATAAAAATAATTATAAAGTGTGTCAGTTAATTAAATCCAAATAACGTATATCACACAAATCACAGTAGCGAACCGATAAGCCATTTCAAAAATTTCATTCGGATCTGACCGGCCCTATTATCAAAACAGAATGGAAAAATGAAAAATATATATTTCAGATGATGGACGATTATAATTTCTTTCGATGAATATGAATAATTCGTATTAAAAATCAGATTATGATAATTCTTATTCAGTTTCTGAAGAATATTCGGATAGAATAGGCAATCGAAATAGGGACGATTACCTTCCAAATCGATCACGGCATTAAATTCAATAAAATCAGTGAATATGGCCATAATAATGATATTATATTCGAATATTCATCATCGTATTCGCATTAATCTAATAGACGCGCGGAGGCGTCAGATTATCAAATCATCCTTCGAACGCGTTATTTCATGATCGACAGTGGATTTCCATCTGATATGTGGCCTAAGGCGGTAATAACAGCTGTGTATCTTCTGAACAGGTCGCCGACTTCAGCTAATTCTGAATACGAAATTCCATACGGTCGTATTAATTCGTCGCTATTCAATAAGGACGTGAAATCTGATATGACTCATTTAAAGGTATTTGGATGTGAGACAATATGCCATATTTCATCTGAAATTTATTCGAAAAATGATAAATTCGTTCCGACCGCTGAAATAGGGTATTTCGTAGGCTACACGTCTAGTCATTTAATCTATTTAATATGATTCTCTAAAACAAACAGAATTAGCGATTATCGAAATATAATATTCAATAAACAGATATACTATTCAGCGAAATAGAACGAAAATGAAAAACATTTTATAAAAATTTCGGATATGGACAATCTATATTCCGAACTAGATTTATCACTTTTGGAACCGAAATTACCCCATTCGGAAAAGGAACCATATTCTGCTAAATCAGGGGGTGAATTTTCTCAATCTTAACACCAAATTCAGCAAATTCAGCCATTTGACGAACTTCCATATCAAACTGAATTTGATACTGAATTTACTACTAAAGCAACTGGCGATTCAGTTACGCTCGAGAATACACTTCAGAATGATATTCAGTCAGACATTACGCAGAAAACGATTATAATACAGCCTCCAATTCCATCTGATTTACCATTAAATACAACAGGCACATCATTTAATGATAATTTCAATGATTTATCATCTATTTTAACAGATCCTACATTGCCGACAACGTCAGAAATATTCGGCCAATATACACCATTATGGAAATCGACAAAATCACACCATCGTCCACTAAAATACGATCCTTCCGATCCCACCATTTATTCACGATATACTAAAACAATCAATACCAAAAAGAAATGCTTTTATACTGAATTCAGTGACGGCATCAATATACCATCCACATATCAGAAAGCCATAAAATCATCACAGGCCAAGAAGTGGCAGAAGGCTATTGATAATGAGGTGGAATCATATAAGAAAAATGGCACTTGGGATCTCGTCCCGTTTCCTGAAGACGTCATTATTCTTAAAGATCGATGAATATTCGATCTAAAATGAGACATGAACGGCGCCATTATATGATACAAGATTCGCTAGATCGCTTATAACGATAAATAGCGTCCAGACCTTAATTACGACGAAATATATACCGCCGTTATTCGCTCCATTATAATAAAAATGCTATTCGCCATTATTATTACCGAAGATTTAAAATATGAATAAATGGACCTGATCACCGCCTTCCTGAATGGGACGGTAGACAGAACGGATATATACGTGGAGGCACCATATGGATATAATTCTTTAAATCAAATGTGTAAATTGAATAAAACGCTATACGGCCTGAAATAGTCGCCGTTATTCTGATTTAAACGATTCTCACGATTTATGAAGAAGATTGACTACATAAATTTATTAACAGATCCTTATATATTTATCAACCGCTCGAATAACAATATTATTGTTATTTATATGAATGATTTATTGTATATCGTCAAAATCAGAAGTATTATCTCTGCCGTCAAGCAGCGAATAACAGCTGAATTTCGTTCGAAAGAAATGGGCGAATTCCACCACTATTTGGACGTACGAATCATTCGAGAACGCTCATAAAGGATTCTTACCATCAACCAGACTACGTATATTCGCCGAATCCTTGATAAATTCAGCCACACAAATTCCTATTCGGTCCCAATACCATTTCCTGTCATCGACCTCTAGTCTTACGATGGCGAAGCTGCCTTAAATGCTAAACAGCACTTCCAATCCATGACAGATTCCTTAGTCTACGCCGTTTATATCACACGTGTTGATTTGGCTTACGCCTATGGACGTTTATCTCATTACGTATATAATCCTTCACCTACCCATCAAAAAACCATTGATAATACCTTCAAATATATGGCCGGCATCATACAAATGGGCTTGACGTTTGATAAAGATATGGGCGATCCGAATATATCTGGACATGGCCTGAATCTTATATATTATTATGATTCGAACTGGGCTGACGATAAAGAGGATCGACATTCGACAGCAGGATACATAATCAAATACAGAGGAATAGCAATAAACTGGAAGAATTACAAGTAGCCTTTTGTCGCTCGTTTGACAGCTGAAGCCGAATACGTAACATTTGATTACGTTATTCGAGAAATCATTTCGATTCAGAAACTACTGAAAGAATTGAGACGATATACCGAACAGCCCACACCAATATACGAGAATAACGTATCAGCCATTAGCCTCGCCAGGTCAAACAGAACCAACAATAGAACGAAACATATTGATATACGCTGGCATACTGTCCGTGAGGAAATCGAATAAAAACTCATTGAGATAATCCAAATATCAACCCACAACCAGCCAGCAGATGGCCTTACAAAGGCGCTTCATAAACAGAATCACAATCATTTCATCGAGCTACTTGGAATGATTAACGGGATGCCCATTTAATTGCTAACAGATTTACTGTGTGGATTGAAGGAGTGTGATAATATTGGGCAATCCATTCTTGTAATCTCCGGCGTTAGCTTCATTATTTCCTAATTAGACAATTAGTCCGTTAGTGTGGAGATCAGGAGAAACAGCATTTAAGGCCCTGTTTGCTGCTGTTTCCTCCTGAGCTTCCTTAGTTCAATTCCTTGCTTAAATGCGGTATCCGACCTGTTCCGTCTAATTCCATCAGAGAGATATGAAAAAGAAGTTACGTAGCACTACATTATCATTCTCAAAGTCAGCTTCTGCATCTAACCGAGAGTCGTGGTCATTCTCCTCTTCATTATTACCTTCTGTATTACCCTGTTTCTGACAAGATCATCTGGAATTCCTTGTGGGCTAAAGAAGCTCGTAAGTCACAACAACGCCGCCACCAGTAAGGACTTAGCATAGGAGAGTTCACCACCGTGTGCACGTGACCACTTAATGCACACCTGGAATTTGGAAACACCACGAATTTCAAGACGAATTGCGCCACCAATATGGGCTCAATTGAAGAAGCGATTGCAGCGGCGAATGCGCAGGAAAGTTCTAATTATTCTGAAATAGCAAAAGAATATAATATCGACCGTATAACGTTATCACGGCGCCATAGAGGTGTTATTAAGTCCAGAAAAAGCGCCTATCAAGAATCTTTAGCCAATCTTTCAGAATATCAGAAATCCATTTTAATTCAATGGATTAATACGTTGACGGATCGTGGTATTTTTCCTATTATATGTGTGATTCGGAATTTCGCTATCAATATTAGTAAATTGGTAATCGGAAAGAATTGGATAAATTGTTTTATACGACGATATTTTTCAGAATTAGATTTAGTATTTTTCATCATCTTTAATTTTACGCGAAAACGAATGAATAATTTTATTCAATTTTAATTCTATTTTAATATGATATGTTTTATTAAATTCTATTATTTTATTATTAATAATTTATTAAATAATTTGCAAAATCGCTAAATATAAAATTGAAATATATAATATATATAATATGGACGAAAAAGATTTCGCGATCGGCCAATTCATAATTTATTAACATATATTCAATAAAAAAATATATGAACGAGATCTTTTAAAAAGAATTGATATAAATAATTTTTATTTATGAATTATTATTCTTATTTCGATTTATATGGATGATGAAACGCTGCCTTTTTCATTCATTTATAACGGCGAAATAGAAATTATTCAGGATTTATGGCTTATATATATGAATTCTAAAATCCATAAATATAATTTTGCCATTTCATTTTTAGATTCAATAAATAATGAGATTAAATTCGTCTAATTTATTAAAATATTTGATAAAAATATTAAAAATAAAATCAATAACGGCCTCAAATGGCGATTATTTATCATTAATGATCATAGATTTTATTTTATAATAAAATTTTTGGATTATTGTTATAAATAATATATTTTTATCGTTATTTATTTTTTTCATTCAATTCATCAATTTCAATTATTAAATATGAATCTGTTTCGGCCATTAGCCGAATATTATAATTTTGAATTAGATAATTAAATCTAACGTATATAAAATTTAATTAGATTCAATAAATCTGATTTTTTTTCGTTATTTTGAAAGATATATCAAAAAAATTTTATATTAATGAATATCAAAAATAAATAATATAAAATAGGATTGAAATCATTTAATTTATTTATTATATTAGATCAAATTCGTATTCAATATTTCAAAAATTTTTTAGAATATTCTATAAATTCAGATTCTTCGATTATTATCAATATAAATTATTGAAAATAATTTCATAAATAATTCAATGATTAATTGAATTTTTTATAATGAAAGAAATTTGATAAATTTGAAATTTTCGTATTCGCGTAAAATACTGAAAATTATTTTTTAAAAATATAGAAATCGAATTTAAAAAAAATGATAAATATTCAGAAATAATAAAATAAACGTCAAAAGATTTTATCAATATCTTTTAAATATGATGGAATAATATTTTATATTCTGAATAAAATTAAACGCGTTTATGAATTTCAATATCAAAAGAAAAAGATCGAATAATTTGAAAAAGATCAAAAAAAGATTCAGAAAATTCAATAATAAATTAAAAAATAAATTGAAATCGAATTGAAAATTGAATATTTATATATTCAATTGGAGATTATTCGATAATGGAAGGCGGAATAGATTATTTAATAATAACGGAAATAAAAGATTATTAAATAACGGATAATAAATAAATAATTGAAAACGGAAATTCAAAATATTCAATAAAATCAGCGGAAATAATTTAAATTATCAAATCAGATTTAAAATATTATATATATGAATAATAAGATTTTAAAAAAGACCGAATTATTTTATCAATTAAATCATTTATAATATATCAAAAAAATTCCATAATATTTCTTAAATTAATTTATTTAATTCAAATTAAATACGTTAATTACATTTATTAATTCCATTTGATCCGATCTAATTATCTTTATTATTTATTGAGATAATTATATTTGAATGTGTGGTGTTGAGAATTAATTTGGTGTGCACTCAGTGGGACCGTGCACACGGTGGTGAACTCTCCTATAGAGGGTCTCCCTGTCACGTGCACGCCACCACCTCATGTACGCTCCTCCACGTCAAAATTCACCATCTTTAAATAATCATAACTCCATGAATATGGGTTCAATTGAGGTAATGTTTGATTCTTTGAAAGACGTAGAATCTTCTAATTATATTGCGACAGTTTATATATTCAAATATGACCGATTCATATTATCACGTTGTTATAAAAATATAATCGATTTAAAAATTATAATATAAAAATATAATTCATTATTTTTATATTAATAAAAATTTGATTTTATTAATTATATTAATGAATTTATTAAATATAATATTTTATTTATGAATATAATATTTTATTTATGAATATAATATTTTATTTATGAATATAATATTTTATTTATGAATATAATATTTTATTT
>JAGEMR010000018.1:0-434091 GCA_021030915.1 Astrothelium macrocarpum
ATGATTTTTATAATTATTTAAAATTAAAAAATGATATTATTTAATTATATATAATTTTATATATTTATTAAAATATTGAATTCATTTTAGATTAATTTTATTTATTATTTAATTATTATTATTTAAAAAAATAATTCAATTTTTTAAAATAATACGATTTTTATATTAATTTATAAAATGATTTTTATTTATAATTATTAAAAATGGCGGAATTATTTAATTTTAAAAATTGATATTTTAAATTATTATAATTCATTTTTAATTATCAGATTAAATTATTTTAAATTTTTTATATTAATTTATACGTATAATTATTATAATAAAAAAAATAATATTTATTATAAAATCAATTTTATCGAAATTAAATATATTAATTATATTTATATTATATTTAATTATTATATTTAATATAAATAAAAATTAATTTCGAATAAATTTGGGATTTTTATATAAAATTTTTTAAAAATCATATTTATATATAAAATATATTTTGAATTCTGAATATTATCTGATAAAACTGGAAATTTAATTGAATTTGATATAGTTATATTATATTATATTAAATTAAAAATTGATTGATTATATTTTATATATAAGATTTTAAATAAATATTTTTAAAAATATAATTCGAATATAAAATTTTTAATATATGATTTTTTTATATCATTAAATTTTTATGAATTGGATATTATATTATTTTATGATTGATATTTATTAAATTATCGATGAAGAATATTTAAAATAATTTTATAAATTTTTATAATAATTTTGATTTTTAAATTTTGATCTTATTTTAGAATTTGAATTATAAAATTTAAATTCCTTTCATTTAAAATCATGGATATAATTAGTGGTGAAGATATTTTGTGTTAAAGAAAGAAGATTGAATTGGTGAGGAAAGCGGACCGCTCGCTTGTGCGGATCGCTCGCTTATGTACCACGTTATTGTTTATATATCACGCAATTGAATGAAACTGAAATACATAGCAAAATTTGCACAGATTTTAAGTCAAATAAAGTCAAAATATTTATTGAGTATTTGGGCACGGTGGTATTTGTGAATATCAAAGGTAGGTGTGCAGGATCAGAGACTGTGTATAATCAGAGAGCACGTAGGATCAGAGAGCGCGCAAGATCGGTACGTATGGCGTACGCTCGGTGGTAGGTATACTTGCTCGATCGGTATCAAAACCTGTCCCAACGAGAACCGTTTTCCCCGAACGGCAATTCCGAACCCCAGATTCCCCAGCACAACGATTACCTGACTACACAGCCCCCAGCGTTATGGGAGTAGATCAGGGTACAGAAAGAATGTCCTCGAACATTGTCACGAAAAGGAAGAAAGCAAAGGACAGTAAGACGTTTCACATTGACAAAGATTGAAATTAACCATTTGCATTAAGGTCTAATTGTAGAGTAGTGTTGGTTCAAACGGAAGACGTTCTACCACAAATGTTTTTCTAGGCCTTAAAACCATGTATTTGCGTCATGGGACGATTTTTCTCTCAACTCCAACCTGCAAGGAGAACTAAGCCATCCCTGGAATCAAGAACCCCATCCAATGCACCGAAGTTGTATCGAAATACGAAAGTTTGACAGATCATACAACCAAATCCGTAAAATTATATGAGAAAGGACAAAGTATCAAACACGAATTTGTTTGAAAAAGCTTAGACACCAGAATCATCCTGTTTGTAGATTGCGTTCTGGTAGTACGTGTTCCAGTTGCTGCAAGTAGTCGAGTACTGCGAGCTAGGGGCAGGAACGGAGCTAGGAGCTTCCAAGAAGTCCAAGCCAAGACCTTCAGAGATGTGCCATGCGATATGGCAGTGGAAGAGCCAGGGGCCAGGATTGTTCGTGTAGAACGCGAGCGCCAACCAACCACCTTGAGGCAGGAAAGCAGTGTCGCGACGAATAGGAGTAGCCCAGTTGAGATTGGCGGCATCAGTGGAGGGATTGAATGTAACTTGAGGAGCTGAAGTAGGGTTCTGGTTGATATCACCGCTGGAGCCAAGGACAAAGAAGTCGTGACCGTGCAAATGGATGGGGTGGGTGATAAGCGGAGCATGGGTGATTTCTTGGATCAGCCAGTATGTCCAGATACCCTCGTTGGGGAGGGTGATGACGTTTTCGCCCTGTGGATAGCTGGTGTTGCCCTCTTGAAGGTAGGTACGCATCGGCTTGTCCCAGTCAACGTCAATAGAGGTGGCGTTAATACCCCACACGGTCAAATTGGCACCAGTGGTAATGCTTCCGTTAGTCAAGCCGACGTCGAGATTGGAGAAGGCGGTTGTGCTGGGCACAGGTTGGACCCAGAAAGGAGCCAAGCCCGTGGGCTCGAAACATCCGGCAGGGGGAGCAGGATAGGCAGTGCTGGTAGGGTTGGCAGTCGTGACTGTGTCATAGCTGAAAATAGCAAATTGTCCATTTGTGTTATCATTGGCAGATTGGCAATCAGTTGCAACTGTGGCTCTGAACCAGTAGTTACCAGCAGTTTGGTTAGCATTGATAACAACATCATAACGCTGACCGATTGCTAGCAAGATGGTATTATTGTAAGCGGGTTTGACGGGAACGAAATCAGTCGTCATAATCTCCATAAGATGGTTATCTAGTGAGACACGGATATTGTTGTCGACAGATGTGTTTATGAGCCTGAGACGGTATTTTTTGCCAGAAGTGATCTTTGTAACGGGATAGCTTCCGGTGGTACCAGCAGCGTTCTTGCCGGTGCCATTGATGAGAATGTTGTTAGCTGCTGGACCAGCTTGGCCGGTTTGAAGCTCATCGAGGAAAAGGTCATTGATTTGCCAAGCAGTCTGATAGAACCAGTCACTGATTGGGTATGGACCAAGATCAATGTCATAGTTTGCGCTTGCTGGGCCATTGATGACAATAGGCCCAACAATGCCATCACCATATTGAGCAGAATAGTGACTATGATACCATGAAGTACCAAATTGGGTGCAAAGGAAGGTATAAGTCTTGGTGTCACCAGGAGCGAGGGGGCATTCGGTGAGACCATTGACACCGTCCATTTCGTTGCTTTGGTACTGACGAATACCGTGCCAGTGAATGCCAGTACCATTGTTTGTCAAGGAGTTCTTTACAGTGATGGAAAGCGTATCACCCCAGTTCGCAGTAACGGTAGGTCCAGGGTATTGGCCGTTGATCAGCATGCAGTCACGTGCGCCATTGCCATCAGGATTGCAAGTGGTGTTTGTGATTTCGAAATTGTAAGAAACGGTGTTGCCGGTAGTGGGATGCTTCTGATCGAAGTCAGTAGCAATGCTATACCCATTGCTCCAGCAGCTACGAGTCAGAGGTCCATTAGTGCACGAAGGATCAGCTGTCAGACTTGTCGATGATGAGGCCGAAGAGGAACTTGATGAAGCCTTGGTCGAGGAGCTTGCAGTGGAAGACGAGGTGGTGGTAGCCCGACGGACAAGGTCGCCAACCTCGGCAGGGATATTTGCAGCTTGGGCGTGAAGAGCGAGCGTCAACAAAGACGCCGCAAGGTGTTGCAACCTCATATTGAGGGCGAGGTTAAGAATACGAATAAAAATTACTCTTTGCTCTTCGACTTTATGAAAAAAGCCCGCAACGAATGAAAGACTGCAAGAAGAACGAATGAAGCTCTCAAACAATGAATGTCAAGGCTGTAGAGCAAGATGGAGATCGATCAAATGGAGATTTACCTACCTCTATATACGTGTGCTCAACAGGCCTTGGGCTTCACAAGGCGCTGAGATTAGCAGGACTAGGCATGAGCATGGGAGCGAACCCGGTCCCAAACATCAGACCGATGATCAGACCTCCGAAGATCTAGACGAAGTTGGGCCGGCGTAGGAACAGCCATTTCCGTTCTGTATGGGTGCACCTCAGCCGTGGGTCCGTAGATGAAAGGCCGGAAGGCGAGGCAAAACAAGACCGTGTAAAGCGATGGAGGTAGACGCTAGGACAAGGCATGACAGGGGCAAGAGAAGAGGCCAAAGATGAGAATAGCATCGTCTGGACACGGACAGGATAGGAGCGGGTAGCATTGACGTGTGTCCTATGGGTCTGGGACGGCAAAGCATACGAGAAGTCTGGCACAGCACATGGAAGGGTGGGAAAGCCGTGCGGCGACATATGCAGGGCTAAGGACAACTGTCAGCATAACTGGTACCAAGCCAGTGTTAGTAGATCCGCGGGAGTGGAGAGCCCTTAGTTCATAATGACCAAGGCATCAGGATCGCAAAAGACGGGCTGACTGTGAGTGAAAACAATAGTGGCATTGAAGTTAGAGAGCCGGTGGAGGGCCGAAGATGACTGACGAGAATGCGATGTGTTTTCCTGAATAGGAAGAAGCGGCGTCGGTAAGCGAACCGGGACCAGGGGTGCCCCTTGAATCCTCCGACCAGGCACTTGCATCTTCCTGATCTTCCAAGGACCGACACCGCTGCTCTACCAGATCTGACCACGAGGCTCAACTCTTGTCCTGCTATTTTGGTCAGGTTGGCGATGCAAGTCCAGCTACGCTAGCCCATTGCGGCGCTCCCGTACAGTTACGCCTTCACCGACTGAACGAACTGACAAGGAAAGACTTCACGATTCACGGGGGCGGAGCTTTACGAATGCACGATAGCCATGCGCATCACGCGGAGTACAGACCACGAAGATCGCCCGGAACTATGACCAGTTGGATACCCAGTCTTTGGCCCGATTTGCACTTTCATCTCCACTTCCATCGTGTGTAAAGATCATACTTGCAATCTTTGATACTCTCCAATTTATGCTTCCCTTCCCGCACTTCTCAAACGGCCATCCAAAGGCAAAATGGAGATGCTCTGAATCGGGGCCCCTGGAATCGCTGTAGCTCCAAAGCACCACATGGCCTGTGGTGTCTCGACAGATGCTGTGTTCGGGAACTGTCATCATACGATACACAAATCGAGGCACGATCTGCTTAGCAGCTTATGTTCCTGCGTTTTGCTTTACGTAAACGCGACTCCGGAAATTCGATTTTCGCTCACCTCTTTTCGAGGTTCCACCTTGACCGGATACTCTGCAGCTCTTAAGCTGAACAAACGCTCTATGGCTCAAATAGCGCAGGGAGTTTCTGCAAGCGGATTAGATGATAAGGCGTCCTTTCCAAGCAAACTAGACTACTTGGAACGCTTCGGGCTGATTACGAAATCCCAAAATGATGTGAGCTCAAAAACCGCGCCAACAACAATCCTTTGTCGTGAACTAGACGATCACGCTAGAATGTGGTAGAAACAAGGCTTCGTTCGCTTTGATTGTCATTCGCATATTCAACTTTGAAGTGGCACATCCACCGTTCAGCATCCCAGTAAATGCCGCATTCGCATGTTATATGCCTAATCAGGTCGGACTTTTTCTGCAATCGTCTGCAAGCCAATGAAGTAGCTCCACTCCTCTGCGGCATAGGTTGACATGCAGCATTCTCGTCAATATTCCATGTGGTCATAATGGCCACTTTATCCGACAATCTTGAATCTTCTGCTTAAGGAATTTAATGCGATCGCTAGGTTTTTGAAGATGTCATGTATCACAGGAAGAAACCATTTATTTGAAATTGCAGCTAATTCAAAATCAAACCTTCTTACCATTTGAGGAAATTCAGAGCATGAGACGTCGCCGCTTCGTTGGTCCACTAAACTTTGTTTCTCTTAGCCCCAAACGAAGGTGGACAGTCTTTCTACCAGATGTCAAGCATCAAATTCTCAAACAACGTTATGTGAGACTTTGATTCCACTTCTGACTGACGTCTGGACCCAAGGAGACCAGACCTTAAACACCGGAGAGTCCAGAATCCAGGTTGGTGGAATATTTTTGCCTGCTGACTTCGTCCATATCGTCCAATCCATATCTTCGCATGGAGTCTAGTATCTAAGAGTAGCGTTGCCCGCGCCACAGTCCCAGTTTTCCAGGCAATTTGCTACCAGTGCTGTGGGTGACGTGCAGGGCGATCGGAATCTTGTGGCTCCCCACTATCCGGGTCTCCACTAAATGCCCGTTAAGCGACAGCCGTGTCGATCCTTGGCGCCCAATGCTTTCACCCAATCTAAGACCGGCATTCACCGACAGCATCAGCCTCACGAAACTTTTTTATGACAACAGATCATCTGCTATAACACGAGTCATGAACAATTCATAGTTGTATCATGTCAGATTGTTTTAGCATCTTTTCGGATAGCCCACCACTGCCATGACCTATCCCAAGTTCCTGGATTTCGGAGAATTTTTTCGGTTCGCAGTGTTCGGCGCAAAAAACACATCCATCGAAACGGTCGCCAACAGCGCTAGCCTACTATCGTAATTTGCTTTGTCTTGGTAACGCGCGGAAGCTCGCAGATCAGGTAGGGATCAACAGGAACGAGGTGCCAAACATAGCAATGCAGCTTCTCTGATACGATCAAATGCGACGATCCTGCCCAGAGCTCTCGTTGGTTCGTCTATCGCTCGCAGGAGGCTCCGAAGGAAGGGCCTGCGCAGTACAACGTGGCCAAATCGGCGTCAATTATCGCAAAATTGCACGGTGACCGAGTTCGTCAGCAAATTCGCGAAAGATTCAGCCCTGCGGGAGCGCCTACATCGCCTAAGCATCTCAGCAGGTCCTATTGAGGCAAGTGGATTTGGGAATCTATGCACGAAGAACGCCGCTTCTCGACTCAAGATTCCGCAGGGGCATGTTTTGACTTGCGAATCTTGGAGCTCGGCGCTTCTGTAGGCCCTCGCCACAGGTTCAACAAGGATGACCCGGACGGGATGGAAAACCGTGGACTTGGAGCTCTTCCGTGTGACGCATACTATCAGCCTTGGCTAGAGCTATTTTCAACAAGCGCTTCTGTCCTTGTTACTTCCGTGTGTTGTTAGTTCAATCGCTGATTTGCTTTGATGAGCGTCAACGGCACTCTAAAGGGGCGTCGCGCGATATCTGATCTTGAGAGTAACCGTTCCGGCCGGCGGAGGGAGCCAGAGCCTGGTCGAAAGTTGGTTTGCCTCGTCGTCAGACCATGCAATGCATCTGCATTCATATATTTCGTGATGCTCGCACATGCATTGTTTACATCTGACATCTGAGAAGTTTGCGTACCTCTTCACTCGTTGTTTGCTTTCAAGCAAAAGGTCTTTCGTTGATACTGTAATACGTCTAGTTCTTGCATACTAGCTTCCTTATTATGTATTCTTCTCTTTCCAGCAGTGCTATTACAGCGCTCAGTCTGCTCAGTGCCAAGGCTTTGGCAGACTGCGTGTCATACGGAATAGACTTTCAGAATGGGGGAACTTATTTCCAGAACTCTCTCTCTACAGATCCGTTCACATTCGTCTCTGAGTTTGATGGTTTGTGACAATGTATCTATGGGATTATGTCCAACAGGCTAATACCGCACAACAGGCTGTCAGAATGACACTGCACAAAATATTCTTGTAGACCCAACGGGGGATGAGTATCTATGCTCAGATACACCTCTGACTCCTGATCTCACCCCGGAGATGTCTACCTGGTATGTGAACAATGAAGCTATCAACAACGCTTGTTTCAAGCTAATGAAAGACAGCCCCATTGACAAGGATCAGCTTTACACTGGAGACTGGTCAGTTGTCATTGTCAGTAACGACGGAAATGCAGACCCGATCGCCTACGAAAGGGATTTCTCTCTTATCGTAGGTCCACAGCAGACCACTACATATACGCCAACGGTTACTGCTTCAGCTGTCATTACACCTGTTGTAAACGTGACAAGCACAACGACGGATGTTGTGACTACGACACTTGCCGCCTCGACCGTTACCCAGCCGTCCACTACTATCAAACCAACTGTTACAGTGACTCCAGCTGCAGTAACAACTACGAAGACCGATGTCTTGTTTACCCTTCGACCCACCAAGTGGACCGTGGAAGTTGTCAAGGATATTAAGACGAAGACAGCTTCTTGTAGCGTTCCTACTCGACCCAGTACTATCGATCCAATCGCCACTATTACGCCTACGATCGTAGCTGCTGCTGCTCTCTCCAGCAATGGCGTATCTGCCAGTATTTCTGTGGGACTCAAGCCCAGAAGTCGTGTCGACCGTCGTGTTCCCTTGGATGCCAAACAGCGCATCGCACAGCGTAAAGCCAAGATTGCTGCACGCAATGCTGAGCTTGCTGCTCTTGACAAGCGTTCTCCGGACCAATCCACTGTCACTGTTACGGATACGAACACCGCTGACTATGTTACAACGACCACGACCAGCACGGCTGCTGCCACTACCGCTACTGTGTATGCCTCTGTTACAAGTACTTCAACTGTTACTCCTGTTCCGGTTACGGTCATTAGCGGAAAGACGACTTTGCCACAAGTCACCGTCACCGCTCCCACACCTACCAAGACGAAGACCAAAATCGCTATCGCGACAAGTTGGACCACAAAGACCCTTACACAAACGTACGTAGTACAATTGCCCCTCAGTACTCCCGAAATGCTGAGTTTATGCACGTGGCTAACGAATATGCAGTGTTACTATTACTACGGAGGTTACACCAGCCGCAACTGCGTCGGCATGCAGCGCCATTGGTGGTACACTTATCTAATCGCCTTGCACAATAAAACTTTCCATAGGATTTTTTTTTCTTTTCGGATTTCTGAAAGCGTCTTCGCAAACCATCGGAGCAAGTGGTCATGTGATGGGTAAAACGGAATGTTTAATTGCGAGTCATACATCGATAGACCTTTGTATATTGGCTTCATTATGGGATCAGGGCGCCTAAAAGCATTGACTGGAGATAGGACAATGCTAGACCCAGTGACGACCTCACCTATCCACTCTCTAGGTTAATGATAATCATGATACCTCCAAGTTGAACCAACTCAATCTCCCAAAACATGTTCTAGTTCGGTCGTGTCGGTAGTAGCCACCAAAGCCTGTGGAACTCGAGCTCATGCAGCTCGACTATTGAATTCTATACCACTTCGTCTGTAGTGCCGCGCCAACACATCTATATTCATGCAAAAAAACAAAAACGAAAGCCACTTCGCCAAGTCTACCGGTCCATCGGAGCCCGTCCCGGTGGCGCTCACGAGGTCCCCATACCCGTTCTGGGGGTCGCTCCCGCGGCAGTGGCGCTCGCGAGGCGAGTCTAGCGATCAAGTCCGGGTCAGTGGCCGGCCATGCCGTTGGTGGCTTGCCGAGCTCCCGCTTGTCATCCCTGCCGCTCATCCCCTCAGTGAATCATCTAAGCTCGCGGCGCAGCATCGCAGTGGTGGGTTTTCTTAGTGGGGACCAATCGAGGAATACTACTATACTAAGGACTCAAATAAGCTCACTCAGACGACAGCTGACGTTTTTGGGCCTGCAGTGCGCCTTGCACAGTGACCCAATGCATCGTCGAAAAGTCGGTGGTTTTCTTTACGACGAACGGCTCCGGCCAGACCGAGGACCGACGAAGCGGTGGCGCGGTTGCAGGTCATTGCATAGATAGGGTGTAGCGAGCGACTAGATACGTACCCTAGGGTTAGGCAGTAGTGGGGGCGAGCGTGAAATATGAAAGCTATTGTTGCTCAAGCGGAGGCAGAGCTGCAGCTTCATCGCGCTTGGAAACGGGTACGTTGGACTGAACGAGACGAAGTGCACTACCTACCAACATCCGGATGCAGGGTCGAACGCGAGTAACCCTATATTAGTACACGTACGTCCGGACAAACGACGGACATGCAATACATTTAGGCAGACAAACCGATCGATGTCCAAGGTAAAAGAATCAGACCGAGAGCGAGCGGGCGGAAGATCGAGTTCACGAACGAATACGAATGGCCTGTCTCAATAAACGAATGTCCTGTCTTGATAAACGAATGTTTAGAAATCAGTCCGAAAGCTCCCTGTCTTCAAGCACGGCCACGTTCTCGTGTACTCGACCCCTCAACCCACGTGGGAACTAAGCATATCATCTGCCTTCTCTAATAGGTAAGGTGAGCTGATTTCACACGGTAGTGGCAGCTTTCATTCCCATCTCTCTCGACATTAATTATTATTGCCTCTCAAAAAATTTCCATCGCATACCAGCACAATGAATATTCACCTGCCAAACTTCCATCTCTATTTACACTCCGCAACTACAATACATTGCAGCGTCGGACTGCGTTCATCGCCCTACAATATTAATCCCTCTCCGTACTCAATTTGATCAGTCGTACAATTCTTGCTTCAAGAGTCCATGCAATTTCGAGTGCTCGATCCGTTGAATTCGAACTTTCTTTTGGTTTCGATTCAACGTTCCTTTCTTCGCTTTCGGCGCGTATAAGGAACGTGCTTTTTAGTAAAAATTTTTTTTGGATGATGACTAGCTTCCCATGCGTCTTTTCGGAGTTTGTACCTCACCAGACCTCTCGGTTAGCTGATATGACCGCTCAAAACTTGATGCGACTTAAATTCCTCAGAAAATCTCTCTAAATGACCTCTCAACTCGCTTTTCTGGCCTCTCAATCAATCTCTAAATTCATCAAAAAAATTTAAGAGATGATAAGAATGTGTTCTAAAATTTTGAGAGATAAAATGAGAGGTCAGATGAGCTATCTGACCTCTTGAGATAAGAGGTCGGAGCAGCTCGGGATTTTGAGAGGTAGAATCAGCCAGTGGAGAGGTCAGCTCAGCTATAACTTGGTCTTTTCGTGCGCAGACTGTCAACTATTTGTTCCGTATATTGCCGCGTCTTTCAGGAAGCGCTTTTACGCTGCGAAAAGTTGTATTAAGCAAGGACCTTATTTTGAGTAACTGCGACCCATCTGGACAAGAGCTTTCGAGCAGCAAAAGGTCGACTTAACTCTGTTCGGGAAGTGAATGTGATGGTTCACCCGATCTCGTACAATTCCCGAGCTGTGCGAGCCAAGATCAGCACTTGTCCCTCCAGAGCGAATGTCTTTCGTATTAAGACTTGATCCATTGTTCGAATGTGCAAAGTATCCGCCGTGGCTGAGAGTGCATGACATCAAATTAGCTGCACTGTTCCTTCCGATCGTTGCTCATCTCATGGCAAAAGTTTCTCGGTCACGAAACGTCGCAGTAAGTCCATAGCAAAGGAGAGCTAATCGGCCAGAATTTTGACAAACGTCCTCGGTTTAATGATGCATCTTCACATTGTCGCCGGAGAAGAACGCCGAGTCAAAGTTCCCATCATCGCCCGTGCCAAGTTCATGCCTGACCTCCGATCCGTCAACCTCGTGCAGAATTTTCGATCCATGCACCTCGTGTATGATTTTTGACCCTTGAACCTCGTGCACATTTTCCGGGGGTGCTTCGAAGATGGCAGCGCGCCCGTCAGCCTCGTAAGTCTCAAGCTTTGCGCCCGCTCCATCATCATGTGATGACAATGCCTTGGGAGCTTCTGTTCTTCTTCGTAGCCATCTCCAGTCGGGAAGACCTCTCATCCTCGAAATTGCAAAGACCGCGAAGCCCAAAACTATCAGAAGGAGAGGAATCGCCAGCCCAAGGCCAAGGTCACGAGCTATCTTCCCGAGCCTGTCTTCGTTTGGGTTTGCGGATGAAGGGTTGGAGGTAGTTGGATTTGTAGACGAGGAGGAGCTGGTGGTTGGAGCTGGAGCGGGAAAGGTTGTAGACATAACTGGTGTTGTGAAAGCTGAAAACCCCTGCGTAGAAGAAGATATGCTGGACGTTGAGATTGAAGACCCGTTGGATATGAAGAACATTCCACTGTTGAAAGGATTTAACGATTGGCCATTGCTTGCCTGAGTAATCTCAAAGTGCATAATATCTGAAGGAGGTAGATCCTCGTTTGTTTGAGCAACCCAGGCATAACTGCCCGAACCAGGATTATTGGAGACATTAGCTACCAGAGTCAGTTCAAGGAGCACCAGTATGTCCAGTGACTGAGGAATATACATACAGAGGATATTTTCCCAGCTGAAAGAGCCGTCTACGCGTCGTTGGAAAGCGCGAAGGTTGAGAAAATCAAAGTCAGCTGTCCATGATATGGTTACAGGGGAACCTGCGGGTATGTAGAGGGTGTTCGATGAATTCTGCGGCGGCCAAGCGAAGGTGTTACCCGCTACGGTTCTTGAGACATGGACAGATAAAAGGAGCGCGCAAAGGGAAAGCATTTGGACTTCAGAGCCTTGTTAACTTGTGGCTCCTCTAGGAACTGGAAATTGAGTCTGGTTAGTACAAGGCTGTAAACTTAATCGGCAAAGGCGCCAAACAAGTACAGTGTAACACAAGAGATGGTTGAAGGATATGCCGACGAGCAAAGCAATTCGACGAGAAAATGGAAATACTCGAGGATATTCAGAGTAATTCATCAAAAGAGAAAGTGCCTCATTCACTACTCCTGGATACAATGAGACGTGGTACAGCCTCGCCTCAAATTGCCATCCTAGTGAGTTGCACCAATCAGATGCGCAATAAATTGGTTTTTTATTCATATCCCAGAGATATTTCTCCTTAAGCCTGCCCAATTCCAAACCCTATCGAGAGCCATCCAAAAAGCTGTCAAACTCATGGACATCTGGGATAGATTTCTTTGTTCCAAGCCCTTCTCGTTTAAATAAACTGGCCACTGCCTATACCCTAACTATAAAGCATTGGTGTTTTCATGATGTTCAGGTACATTGAGAAGATTTTGAGCAATTGATCTGGGAACGAGCCGGTCCGCACCGCGCCAGACCCCTGGACTTTGTTCTCAGCTAGATTAAAGCAGCAAGGATGTTGGGTTGCAAAGCTAGGAGGATACGTTAAGCGAATTCGACCCGGCTCTCATTGAGAAGATCGAGAATGAAAATTAAAACTGGTAGGCACCACCCTTGCTCTCTGTGATGATTCCTCGTCTCACCAACAGTCGCCGGGAAAGGTGGTGATGCTGCATTGACGTTGAAAGTGGAGAATGGATGAGATTACTGCAGCAGCATATCGAACAAGGTAGAACAGGAAAATAGGTGAGCGGATTAAGTAAATGGTATCAAGCAAGAATTAGGCATCCGAGCTGCCCGGCCCCCAGTGATGCTCAAAGGCAGGGTCAGCGGCAATTCTTTGTAACAAAAAATAATACACCAACAACCATGGTGTACTCGGTTCTCGGTTCCCCATGTCTTAAGTCCTTGTTTCGGATGCGGACCCAAAAATAGGCGCAGACTCGGCTTCGGCCGAGGGTTCTTCCCAAAAGCCAAGGGCTAGAAGCGTTGGTGCATGTTGTTAGTTTGCGGGTAACTTTGTAGCTGTAGGACGGGAAGGATCTAGGCAGTTTGCGGGTGTTATGTTGCGAGACCGGTGAGAGCAGTCCCGCTTCGTTCTCAATGTGTCCTCTTTATTTTTATATTTTCGGATAATACGTGAGGAGAGGATGAGAGTTTCAAGGTAGAGGGTGCAGAAGGAGATGTTGTTAGTGTTTGCGTCGTTACGGGCTTTGCCTTTTCGCATAGTTTGATAGTAACCTCTATGTTTCTCGAGCTGGATGATCACGATAATCCAGATGCAATCTCAATAGCTTGGCTAATTCGAACGAATACCATCGCGCCGTCATTACATCCACATAAAAGAGTGTACACTCAAGGGCAACATCTTCATTTCATTGATCCTCATCTACCTACGTCACTCCGCTATGATCAATATACACACACACGAGTTAAAATTCACTACCATGCCGCCCTTCCGCCCCCAAACCCCCGCCAATTTACTTTATTCTTCTCCACCTTCGAGCAATTCCTGCACTTGACGCAAGCAAAAGTTGATGACCTCCTGCTCACTTGGCGCATTCGCACGGCCCCGGCTTTGTACTCTAATTCTGGTCATTGCGGCCGAAAGTTCCTTGATTCGGTCAAAGGTCGCGCGTGAAAGGAGTCGCCGACGACCTTCAGGAGGACGTACATAATGAAGCATGATGATACGGAGGCTCGAGATCATGTAGAAACCTGGTTATTGAGCTCTGGTGTCAGCCTGGATCGACTGTATTTTTGATTTTTTTTGGTGCGTTACCGAGCGCCAAGGAAAGGGGACAAATCTGCTGGAAACTCAGGACAAAGGGGAGAATTGAAGTAGCGGAAAGGCCTACAAAACATATTTTCTGCTCAGTGGGAAAGCAGGGCCGGAAGCACATATCGACGCAATGGCGAGAGGTATAGTCTCGCCCAAGCTATGTAATTGAGTAATGCATATACTGTTGGGATGGAGTGTATTCATTTGGTGTCATCGCCGTGCCCGGCCATTTGTGCAGCAGCCATGACTGGGGGTGGTCCTTGTTGGGGAGTAGCGTGCGGTGTGCCCATGTGTTGAAAGCCGCCGTTGGGAGCGCCTCGATGCTGTGGCATATTGAACTGATGCTGCTGCTGGTGGGGACCTGGTACGTAGTGTGGTTGTGGTGGATATCCACGCATGGGAGTCACTGAATTGATATCAGAAACTTCTCCACATAGTTTACGTCAGCTCATTTGAGGTATTGTCTCGACTTACTTGCTCCGGCGTGCTGTTGGTACATCATTGGAGGCGGACCACCATGTTGGGGAGGTTGCATGTAGATGACCTGTTGTGGTGGACCATGTCCTTGTTGACTACCCTGATGGCTCATTGGTGCTGGTCTGGGGCTTGGATAGCCACTTGGTGGCGGAGGTCCGCCATAATGCTGTTGCGGATTCGCAGGTACAGGTGCAAACATTGGTATGCCAGGCATGCCAGAGACAAATGGGCCTCCTGATGGCTGCTGAACCATCATATGACCACCAATAGGAGCTCCCTGTGAGTGCACAAAAGGAGGTTGTGGTGCTGCGCGATACTGCACGTGATGGTTTCCAGGGCTCATTCCGTACGGACCATGCATTGGCTGACCGTACGTCTGCTGGATTTGCGGTTGCATATTGGGATAGGCAAGTACAGGTTGGTTAAAACGAGGAGATGGCTGAATTGAGGATTGTGATTGAGAAAATTGCATACGGTGATCTTCAAAGTGGGGACCTCCAGGCATCATATTTGGTTGAGCAGGGAAGTTGCGAGGCGTGTGTTGTGGTGTATGAGCCGAGGCAATGCCCGGGCCGTTTTGCTGGAGGTGAAGAGGCAGCTGATGCTGATGTGCCATAGGTGCGTTCGCTGGAGAGTTGTGCATGGGAGAGACAGAGGGCACAGGGGGCTGAGCCTTTTCAAACATATCAACATACTTCTTCTCTTGGTTCTCAGGAGGTACATCCCAGGTGGGTGGGGTTCTGAAAGCATTGGGGATGCCGCCATTGGAAGCAAAATCTTTGGCTTTGCCATTTTCCTCGGCTTCTTTCTTCATGCGCTTAATTGGATTGAATGCATCCTTGATTGATGGCCGTTCAGATGCAGGTTTGGGCTTCTTGCCGCCAAAGAAACTACCTGCTTTTGAAGGTTTGGGTTGAGCCACGGCAGCGCCATCCATCCTTGGGCTCGATCCTGAACCTGGATGCACTGGGGTGAATGTTGATGCTGCAGGGTTCGGTCGGAATTCAAAGGGCTTAGCGCCAGCCCTGAGGGAAGCGCTGGAGGGAGTATTCGAGCTACTTGGGCCTGATGGAATGCGCATGTCTTGCAGTGCAAGAGGGGGTGGCATGGTGGGCATGGCCCCGGCAGGTTTGTGTTGTTGCTGGAGACGATGTGCAAGACCTTGTTGGCGGTTGTCACGCGATCCGCCCATTGATTGCATGCCATACTGCATTTTATTCCCACGAGCAGACTGATTGTTGAAATTCTGCTGCTGTTTGACGCGATCGCTCGAGCGATCTGTTCCTGCAGTTGGTGAGCCAACCCCGCCAGAGGGACCTCGTGCTGTCTTCTGCTCTGCCACGCTATTTTCTGTCGTGGTCGCGTTTGCTTTTCGGGCTTCCAGTTCTTTCGCTTGTCGCGCCGCTTTCTCAACAATTTCATCTTGCTTCGCCTTGTCCTTGGCCAGGATGGGAACCAAGTCAGTCGGGACTGGAGTGTTTAATTTAAAGTTTTGGGAAAACTTCTTCAAGTCATTCAACTTGACTGCCTTGTCATTGCTGCGCTGTGCACGTTGACGATCGATGACTTTCATCTTCTCGACAGCGGAAAATTCTTTAAAGGAATTCAGGAGATTTTTCTCAACATTGTCGGTCGCGTTTTGACCCTGGCCGTACTGACGCGCTGGTGTTGCATGGAGGGATGGTTTGCTGCTCGAAGCTTGGGTTGACTTTTGCTCAGTAACACCAGAATTGTCTTTGATCGTCGCAGGTGCCGTAGCAATTGTTTTGGTGTCTACATTTGCTGGTTGTGTTGTCTCCACTTGTTGTGCAATTGGAGCGGATGCTTTTGCTGCCTGCTCTGGGACAGGCGCTGCGCTTTGAGACTCTCCAGTATTTGCCGTATTTCCTGGTTTGGAGAGTTGGGAAGAAATGATGGCAGGATCAACGGGAGCTCCAGGGACAGTTGCTTGTCCGGTTGGCGCGCGTCGCGCTGGTGGGGTATATTTGTTTGGTTGGCCGGTTTGCAGTGGCGGAAAATCCCGCCTCACACCGCTGTACCTGCACTGTGGTCAGAGGACGCGTCAAGAGATGGGAAGATAATTCCTTGAACTCACTTGTCTTCCTCGTCAAGGCCAGAATCATCTACACTTCTTCCGCCTCGTTCCTCTGCAACATGGGCGTTTATTGCGTTACTGCCTTCAATCTCTCTTGCCAGCTTCTCTGCTTTTGCAGCCATCTGATTGTACTTGGGATCAGACCTGTCAATACTTGTTGTGTAGAGGTTTTCGTCGTAGCTGCTTTTAACACCATAGAGTCGTTCGTTGGCTTCAAATTGGTCCCACGGTGCACTACCGGAAGCCTCCAAAGAGAGATCTGCATTAGTATCTGCACCAGCTTCCCAGCGTTGAAGATTACGCTCGCGGACTGCCAAGTTACCAGAGATATCGGCGTCGGTCCTGAAAGAGGAGGCAACACCTAGGGAAGCGGTTTAGTTATCACGTACGTGGGGAAAGAAAAGAAACAGTCTCGGCCGAACTCACCATTTTGAGTCTTCTGGGTGGGTTTCTCAAGAATAACATCAGAGACTGCCAAGTCTACTACATCAGAAATGGACAAAGTCAAGAGATGGTCTTCGCCAATGCCTAGATACTCATCCGATGGACTCGTTGTGCCGTTCGTGCCGCTGGAAGCATTCTGGATGCGTTTCGCCATCTTCAAAACATAGTGCGAGTCTGCCGACTCCAAGTTTGCACCAGAAAAGATACCAGTGTATTGTTCCCCGTTTTTCAGTGTGATGGTAGTTGGTAAACCCTACAGATACGTATTAAATAAAATATCAAAGTTGCGGCGCTCGCCGGCGAGGAAGTATGGCTGTGTCCACAGTAATAGTAACGGTACTTACAGTGAAGTTTGCCATGATGAATAGAAGCCTATCATTGGCTTGTTTCTCTACCGCGCTGGACCCCTTTGGTTGAGATTGTGTCGGTTTGGGAGAAGCGGTGCTTCTAGCAGCACCGGCGACACCGTTGGGGGTGTTCGCGCTGGAAGATTTTTGAGTGATTGGATTTGTGCCTCCAGTCCATGCCTTTTGAGCCGGTTGCTTCCTAAATAAAAGTTTGGGGTTAGCTGAAGGTGTCAAGGCGCGGCAAGGTTATCTGTAAAGCTGGTGGGTTGGGCGAGCTGAAGGCGGTGAATTTTGGCACCAACATTGTCCCACATTGCCATTGGCAGGGACACATTGCTCCCAATCCAGGGGTCGGTGAATGTTCCAAAGTGGTTGGAAAGGTGACGGAGCGTGTACGAAAAGACTCACTTCTGCGTAGTCTCAGCAGGACTGCCATTCTGCTTGCGCACGCCGTCCATGGTCTTGGCGGCGGAGTTCATTTTTAATTGGGTGCGGCCAGCGCTCATGCTGAGCAAAAGAAAGAAGAGGAGCGAGCCAGGCCGAAGAAAAGCTTGGGCAGGATTTAATGGAGGACTCGATGGGCAGGAGGTTATGTGGTGACACGGGCGTCGCAGCTCCACCGGACACCGCCCCACGCTCTGCGGAGCCTGAGAGGACAAGCGACTCGGCCGGGTGGCTCGCGGGACGAAGAGAGGCAGAACAAGTCCACGCAGGCAGGCGGGCGGAAGAGGAGTGGAGTGGAAGAGGTAGGGAAAGAAGCAAGAGGGCACAATTGCGGGTGGACAAAAGTCGTTAGGCTGGGGAATCAGTCGACTCCGGCGCCTTGAAACGGAAGCTAGCTTGGTCGAGCCCGCCAGCCACCAGCCTATTGGCTGCGAGACAGCTCCCCAGAGCCTGGACGTTGTACCGCGAAACCCGGTGCCCACGCCCGTAATCAGTGCGCTGAGTCGGATGATGCAAGCGACGAGCCCTGCCACGGGGGGAAAGAAGGTGAGAGGGTGAGCAGAGTCGGGGACGAAGTTGTGGGTGCAGGAAACAAGAGGTGCACTGGCGGCCTCGCCCGAATGATGCACCCTCGTCACGTGCCCATGCAGCCAGCACTCCGCTGGAGCTCCGTCCCCAGCACTTCGACCTACGCGGCACCTTCGCCCCTTCGACGCGCGCCTGTGAGTTCTCGTCGCATGCGCGTCTGCTGCATGTGTTTCAGGAGCATGTAGAATCTGTATTTGCTGGTCCCTGCGCGATAGTCCCTAGCACCTTGGTCGCTTGAGGCGCCAGCGGACCGGGTTTAGCATCTCCACCCGTGCTTAAGCCGTCGGCCCTTCACCACCTTGCACCCTACGGAGCACTTTTGTTGACGTTTGCCTTCCGCTCCCATCTCATCACTGCCTAACACCTTTGATCTTCGCTGTGGAACGCCTCACTCCGGCAGCCCTATCTGTATCGACGATTACCGCCCTGCAGAGCTCGCCTTCCCGGCCTGTACCTCCGTTATGCCGGGCGAAGAGATCGTCGGAAGAGATTCATCACAGTCTACCGCTTCCGGCTCTGGAAGAGATGGACGCCCTCCGAGTCGGCGGACAAATGTGTGTGAAATCATATGTGCTAGCCAAACATCTTTTGTGCCACTCTGCTAATTCCTCGTCACACTCTAGCCCCAACAACAATTATCACAGATAGAAAAGAGTGTGACCCACCTCCTCGTCGCAACCAAGCAATTATTAGAGACTCTGACAGAATGGTCAAGAGGCGAAGCATCAGAAAACAATGTGTCCGATGTCTATGTTCGATTAGGATACGAATTCAACATTGCCTGCAGGGCCTTCACCGCTATTGGCATTGAAACTGCTGATCTGGGACCAGTGCCGGACTTACTCAGAGGCATACTGGAGGAAACACTCAGCCAAGAGGCTTCAAAGGAGAGTCTGGATCGCTTTCTGCCTAGAATAAGAGATATTATAATAAACTTGCTGCATGGATTGAAAAAGAAACAACAGAAGCTTCGACCCAGAAGCGGGCGGGAAAATGGAGTTGGCGTCTCAGCAGCACCGCCACGACAAAGCAGTGTAGCAAGCAATTCGAGTGGCGAAGGACCAGGTCCAAATTTCCAGGAAGACCGTTCGTCTAATTCAAGACCAACACGGCTGCGTGAAGAGGAGGACGGTTTGCAAGGCCCGCCTCCGCCTCCTCGAACGACGTCTGCCGTCAGTGGAAGAGACTCACCATCAAGACAAGATACGTCAGCATCAACTCGCACTCTCAATCGAGGAATGTCGTCAAGTCGAGGTACCTTGAGCTCGGATTCTTCCATGTCCAGTGAAGCAATGCAGAACATGCCTGTCATTGCTCCATATCCACAGGAAGACACAATACCCACAAGTGGGAGCTCCAGCAATGGCGCATCGTCACAAAGGCCGCCACCACCACATGGCCCCAACTTTCAACATCCACCGCCTCCACCACCAAAACAGCAGGATGCTCTGGCACAATTGCAAAAAGGAGGAGAGCTAGAGAGAAGAGCATCGAGAAGGTTTTCTGCATATCAAATTTCTAAGCATCTAGGAGCGTCGACAGGTGGCATGCCTATGATGCCTACACAGAACGGACCAATTCCGAATCGAGGTAGGGACGTTCGTGAGTCGATGAATGCTGTCCGGAACAGAGGTCCTGCTGCACCCAGTAGGCAAAGGTCGGTCCAGCGAGTAAATGAGCAATCACCATCGGGGCAAGCGTCAATGGCGTCAAGAATATCTGAAGAATCGAATCTGAGCATTGACCAGGCAAAAGTCAAGCCACCGGAAGAGCCGCAGGTAGTTGACAGTCCCATAAATAAGACTCCGGAGGACAAGCTTGGACCACCCATCCAAAATTTGCAGCAGGACAAAGCAGGTCTCTCAGCTACAGCCAGCGGACCCATTCAAGATTATGAATTGGACCAGACCCCGATCACAGAACGAAAGCATCCATTGAAACGCGGCAAGGCATCGAATCGTGGCAAAGAAAGAGAAGAGCTTCCTGAAACTGTCTCTGAATCTCCTCCGGAAAAACAATTCGTTCCGGAAGATTCTCCTCAGCCAGGGAAGGAACTCACACTCTTTTTGCAGTATAAGAGCAAGATAAAGAAATACGTTCTTGCTGACGGGTACAACGACCTCACAACAGCCAAGCTTCAACTTGCTTTTATCGAAAAATTCAATTGGAACACGCAATACAATGGAATGGATCTTCCTGAAATCTACATACAAGATCCCATATCTGGTGTGCGACATGAACTCGAAGATTTGTCTGACATAAAAGATCGTTCAGTTTTGGCGCTAAACATCGAGGCCCTTGATGAAGTCAAACGACACATAGACGATGGCATCGGCGGCCTCCGCTCCGTTGTCGAAAGTGTCCGCACTGCTCTCACGGACCAACAATCCGCCATTCAGCGGGTCTCAGACCGCCAACAAGAAGCCGCCAAAGAAATCGCCAGCATTGCAGCCGCACCCTCTCTCTCATCCAACCGCAACTCCACCTTGCGCGCGCCATCCCCCGGAATGAAACCACAACCCTTATCTCCCGACGACCGCGCCAGCCAGCTCTCCGAAGTGCAAAGCCTCCGCCGCGACCTCGCCGTCGTCCGCCAAACCTACACCTCCTTCGTCTCCGACATCCAAGCCTCGATGAAAGGCATCAAAGACAAAGCGGCGAGCGTCAAGACCGTGGCCGTCAAAGCGCGCGTGCCCTCTCTCGACGGCACGACGGGCCGCGCGTACGTCGAAGCGGGCAAGCAGACGCTCGACGGCGACAGCAGCAAGCTGGTCAACCGGGTGGACGACCTGCAGGACCTCGTCGAGGACCTGCGCAAGGACGTGGTGACGCGCGGGGTGCGGCCGCGCCCCCGCCAGCTCGAGACGGTGTCGCGCGACATCAGCAGCGTCACGGCGGCGCTTAAGAAGCTGCAGGAGTTCCTCAAGCGCGAGAAGCCCATCTGGAGTAAAGTCTGGGAGAAGGAGCTCATGATGGTCTGCGAGGACCGCGAGCTCCTCAGCATGCAGGAGGACCTCGCCACGGATCTCGCGGACGATCTGGAGAAGGCCGCGGAGACGTTCGCGTTGGTGGAGGAGGCCACCAAGCAGCAGAATGCGCAGCAGGCGCAACAGCAGCAGGCGCAGCAGCAGGGCGGTGCGGTGAACGGTGTGCGGAGTGCGAGTGGGAAGCTGAATCCGCTGGCGCTGGATCAGGGCGTCGACCCCGCGAAGGCGAAGGATGGTGTGCTTGGCGAGGTCAGGGCGCTGCAGCCGAATCACGAGACGAGGTTGGAGGCGATTGAGCGCGCGGAGAAGGCGAGGCAGCGCGAGCTGGAGAGTCGGAAGGGTGGCGAGTTTCAGGCGGAGCTGGGGAACTTTGTGGAGGAGGGCAGGCTGAAGAAGACGGGCGGTGTGGAGGAGGCGGAGCGATTGAGGAAGGCAAAGGATGATAAGAGTCGGAGGGAGGTGTGGGAGAGGATGAATGGGCCCATTGCGTCGCCGCCGCCTGAGGGGGCAGATGGAAAGCAAGGAGAGGAGGGGGCTGCGCAGGTTGATGGGCCGGCGGAGGAAAAACCGGAGGTGCTGTCGGAGGATGCTGCTGGTGCTGAGAACAGTCCGGAACCAGTGTTTGTGGAGGCGAAAGAGGACGCTGCTGCTCCTGTGGAGTAGGAAGATTGCTGCATTACCCGGTGTTTTGACTCAGATTGGTCCTCCATTTACTTGCATCAGCGCTTAACGACTCAGCTTAGTAGCGGCGTTTCTTTTTTTCTTTTTCTTATTTTTGCTCTGCTCTTTTTCGACCTTCATCAGCTTTTGATACCATTTACGATTTCTGGATGGCTTCCTATACAGAATGTTTCATAATGTATGTACTAATATCATTCTGGATACGTCACACTTCCTACCATACGGTATGCTACTTTGGTCCCAAGACACGCATGTACATGGTCATGATTCTTTGTTCAGAATGGCACAACACAAATTCACTAATTCGTTATTATCATTTTCTTTTACACAAGCGATACAGAGTATGTTTCCGTTAGCACCCTGGTGTTTTTCTTTGCATGTCTTTCTTTGTCAGCCGGATGCACAAAACGAACTTCTTCCCAAATCGGGTCCCAGGATATGCCACCTCCTTATTTCGTACTCTTTATTCACTACCTAAAGTTTCGGAATTTAGATCGTTTCTCATAACAGCTCTACCGCTTTTGCAATGGTTCATAAGGCTGCGAGTTGGCTTTACCTGATGCTCTCACTGTTGTCATCTCACATTAAGGTTAGCACGATTAGGCATGTCATGTCATGGATATTCAAGGCATCGCTAGTACAGAGTACAAAGCCACCTTGGATTTGTTTAGCCTAACAGACCCCAACCGTCCGTTTTGTCTCGCTACGCACTGGCATTTCTAGAATCAAGAATGAAGCTCGACGGAGTACTTGAGCGAGTCGAGGTTTTCATTACTGTATCTGAAGCGAGAGAAATTGGCTATTTGAGATCACCATAGCGTGGTGCGGCGATTTGCTCGATTCTTAAAGGTCGCACATATTTAGTGGCCCATGAAATGACAGCATATGCTTCCTCGACCGCACTCCGTGCATGTTTTTTAAATGATCTTGCATACTAGTCTGACTTGTTAAGTTCGTCCCACACAAGACCGACTTTGACTCCATTTTTGCTCTGAAAAGTCAACCGCATTTCTTCCCGCCATTCCCATATCTCGTCTCGATTCTCCAGTCGTTGTATTGTTCGAACCAGTCTTGCTAATATGTAAGCGTTTTCTGTGTATAATGTAATCTGTGCAGGGCAGATTCGAGGGCCGCCACCAAAGGGTGTGTAATTCCATCCGGGTCGAGCAATTTCCCAACGCTCCGGTTTAAACTCATCAGCATCTGAGCCCCAAATTGTCTTGTCGCGCATCATAGTTCGAAAATGTATTTCTACAACATCGCCCTTCTTCACCAACAGTGGACTTTTGCCATCCGGGCCACCACCAACAGGAAGAACAGTGGTAGCAAGACAGGCCTTTTGGGCCATTGTCACGAATGGAGTTAATCGGTGCGCTATGATCAACATCAGCTCTTTAGCCACTTTGACGGCTTTTGGGTTATCTAAACAGTGGTAAAGCGGGCAAGGTAATCATACACTCTTTGAGGACAAACTCTAAATATTTATGAGTCCGCAAAAGCTCGAAACTCAAAGGCTCATTCTTAGTAGGAAGTATCTCGGACCGGAGTTTTTGCCATATCTCGGGACGACAGGCCAAGTGGAACAGTGCATTTCCAAGGGCTACGGCGCCACTGTCATGGCCAGGACTGAAAACGGAGAGGACTTGGTAGCGAAGTTCGATCGGGTCTTGGGTGACTTTTGCCATTTCGTCTATGAGTCGTAGTCGTTTTGGGTAATTGTAGGGATCAGCCTCGTCCTCATTTTCGTTCTTAATCCTCTCTTGTCGTCGGGAAAGTGCCTTTTCAACATGTCGATCGCAGAAAGCATGTATTTGGTCACATGCGATGTTCCATATTCTATCATAATGGAGGAAATAGAATTTTCCCATCATGACCCGTACACCATAACCCCTTTGCAAACATGCAAAAGCGTCGACAAAGTCTTTGGATTTGGCAGACGCAGATAATGCATCCATAGATTCGCCGAAGATGAATTCACCAGAGATATCAAGATTCTATTCCAAACCAGTCCTCAGTATACCGATTATAGTGTCTATCGCATAGAATGTTACTCACTAAAAGTCGTAAAGGTGTTTGTATGTCCAAGTCTGCGCCGTCCCTCGAAAGCATATCCATGAATCGATCAACATGGCATTCCAGCCTGTCGACATTGATGTGTGTCTTCTCAAAAGATGGCCTAATGAGCGCTCTTGCGTGTGTCCACGGAAGCCCGTCAAGTTGCACAACCCCATCACCAAAGGCACGCTTTCCTTGCCGATATCGCAACGATCCAGTTCTAAAACGGTCGGAATATGTGGCATAAACGGCTTTGTTGACTTCGGGATCTATTGTTTTGAAGATGGTGTTTCCGAATTTATTGATGCTAAAGGTTGAGCCATATTTTGCATGCAGATGGGTATTGAACTCTAGAAAATTTCCTGATCTGAAAGCAGCTTTATAGGCAAAAAACAGGTCACTACCAAAGATTGGGTCTTTATGAGGATATTTAGTAGCTTTTCTAGCATTGTTCCGGTAAATTACTACATAGTAGTAGATGCGCCGTCGAAGAGTGTTGAAGACAAGTGCTCCAAAGATGACGTATGCTGCTATTGTCCAGAGTCTCATGAGATCTAGATGTCGCTTTTCTCCTAGCACAGGAAAATAATGGCCTCCCTGAGACTGCTAAGGGCCACTTTGAGCTGTTCGATTTTGTGGGCGATCAGTAGCCGTCACTGCTTGATGGCATTAATTGTTCAGCCACAAGTAGTAGCAACGATCCAGAGAAAGGCATGATTGAGTGCATCGACAGATCATTTCTCATTCCAACCGAAAAAGCATACGCATGCTGCCCTCCCTCGAGTATCGGGTACGAAGAGTACATGAAGCAACAGGCAGCTTCGGGAGATGAGCAGTCAGCCACGCATCTGCAGGAGAGATATACATCTCTTGGGCATAATATTAGGTACAAAGCTAGAGAAGTTGCGAGAGGGGCCAACCAATCTGAAAGGCCGGACGGTCTTCCACGGGAATTGATAAGGACTACGCCACTTACGGATGAGGAGTATACCGGCGCCGCGCTCGTAAAAAAACCACGCTTGTTTCATGTGCAACTCTGATTCTTTCATTTACAACACGAGATACATTGCTTGGTAAGCCGTGCCCACTTAACCAGCGGCAGGACTCTTGACACAGACAAAGAACTAAGCGGTGGTAGAGACGGCTGCGCCTTTGGTTGTATCGAGAAAAGTATTACTCTGATCTCAACGAAATACAAGAAGATTATCTCCGAGAACACCTTGGTATGTACGACCCCAGGTATGCAACGAAACATTTCCGGGCCATTGATTAATAAGAGTGATACTGCCCAAACAGATCATTGTATTGAAACCCTTCGTACCTCTGTCATGTGCTCGGCAGACACGAGCTTCTACACATTCTATTGGCCTCATCCCCAGGTAAATCGGCCATCAGCTAAGAGTGCAGGTCAAAGATATCGCTTGGACTGGGAGGCTTTTGACGGATGGGTAAGGGGGCGCGCTGTGGATGTAAATCCATGGCTGGTTCGTCCAGGTATTGGCGACGATCGGGTCCATATGTAAGGGCGATTTTTGGAATATGAAATTCGATAGTATCGTATGGAATGTCTGTCGCCATGTCCATGAAGCTCAGAAAGCAGAGAACGGTCTTTCAAGTCCATATTGTACTCGCTATAGGATTAAGCACTCCACAATACATAGATTTGATACGTATTCTCTGCTGAAAAAATCGTCGGAGTGAGTCTCAGTATAAGATTTTCCCTTTTTGAAACATTGCGCTTCCCTCGAAACTATTGGACAGAATGAAAATAAATTCTGTGAAGGTGTGTTAGCCTAGCCGGAGTATACAAACTTTGGCTTTGAATATTGTACGAGACAATAGCGGAATGCCTGAACTGGAAAATGAAGAGACATGCTGTTTCCGTTGTTAACGAGATCAGCATCGAGGAGACCTACGGTGAAGAAGACCTGCAGACAAGTCAATGGCTCAAAATCCCTGATTGAGGGACGGAGATTGGTGATTGGGACTAGGTTTCATAGAACAGACAGGATGCACAAGGAAGAGAAGGTTGTAGCATGGGTGCTTCACATTGGCCAATCAAATTTCTCAAAAATCGATGACATAAACATCTCGTTCATTCGACACCACTTTCGCTCCACCATCTACGTCCACTTTCCCCTAAGCCTCTCCCCAAATCGGTCAATTGCCAGGCTCAAGGATGCTCACAAGGCCAACTGCATCATCCAAGGCGCTGAGAAGCCTTCAACAACGGGTTGTGCCCGGCGTCACCTCTGCATCACGACTCTCACATCCCTCTCCATCTCCACGGCAGCGTCGGAACCTTGCCACTGTCCAAGATGGCACACCAAAACGTACCCACGGAAATCTCCCTGATCAGGATCGGATATTTACCAATCTTTACGGACATCATGGAGCAGATTTGAAGAGTGCAATGAAGTATGGAGATTGGTACAAGACAAAAGAGATTATACTTAAAGGACATGATTGGGTTGGTTACATTATTGATTATAAACACATGCAAGCATTGACTCCGGTACTCTAGATTATATCAGAGATCAAAGCCTCAGGTCTACGAGGAAGAGGAGGAGCTGGCTTTCCCTCTGGCATGAAATGGGTTTGCCATCCCCACCTCACAATCCACAACACATGCTAATACAACGTAGTCCTTTATGAACTTTAAAGACTGGGACAAAGATACCAAACCCCGCTACCTCGTAGTCAACGCGGATGAAGGTGAACCTGGTACCTGCAAAGACCGCGAAATCATGCGTAAGGATCCACACAAGCTCGTCGAAGGCTGTCTCGTCGCAGGGCGCGCCATGAACTGCACCGCCGCTTACATCTACATCCGCGGCGAATTCTATCACGAAGCTACCGTTCTTCAGCGTGCCATCCAAGAAGCCTACAAAGCTGGTTTCATCGGCAAGAATGCCTGCGGCACCGGCTACGACTTTGACGTGTTCATCCACCGCGGCATGGGCGCGTACGTATGCGGCGAAGAAACCTCACTCATTGAATCTCTCGAGGGCAAACCCGGCAAGCCGCGGCTGAAGCCTCCTTTCCCTGCTGCCGTCGGTCTCTTCGGCTGTCCCTCCACCGTCGCCAACGTCGAGACTGTCGCCGTCGCCCCCACCATCTGCCGCCGCGGCGCATCATGGTTCAACTCGTTCGGTCGCGAACGCAACTCCGGCACCAAACTCTTCTGCATCTCCGGCCACGTCAACAACCCGTGTACAGTTGAGGAAGAAATGTCGATTCCGCTCCGCGAGCTCATCGACCGACACTGCGGCGGCGTGCGTGGCGGCTGGGATAACCTGAAAGCCATCATCCCCGGTGGCTCGTCCACACCGATCCTACCACGCCGCATCTGCGACGAACAGTTGATGGACTTCGACGCGCTCAAGGACTCGCAATCCGGGCTGGGCACCGCGGCCGTGATCGTCATGGACCAGTCGACAGACGTGGTGCGTGCGATTGCGCGGCTGTCGAAGTTCTACCACCACGAGTCGTGCGGGCAGTGCACGCCGTGTCGGGAAGGGTCGAAGTGGACGGATCAGATCATGCAGCGGTTTGAGAAGGGCCAGGGCCGGGAGCGTGAGATTGATATGCTGCAGGAGTTGACGAAGCAGGTTGAGGGGCACACCATATGTGCGCTGGGCGAGGCGTTTGCATGGCCGTTGCAGGGGTTGATTAGGCATTTTAGACCGGAGTTGGAGGCGAGGATAAGGGAGAGGAAGCAGCTGGATGGCGGTGAGCCGTTGGCGGGTGGATGGGTGCATGATGCACAAAAGAAGGGGATGCTCATTGCGCCGGGGCAATAGGCTGGTTGATGATGTGGTAGTGATGGCGTTGTTGGATTTGGTTTATTATATGCATTGCGTGTATACACATCTTGAACGTGTGTTCCACAAGGTCAATTGAGTATCATTTCTGAAAATATTTGTTAAATATCCGAGGATGTATTTGCACAACCATGGCTGCCTCATCCCTGCCCAAACGTAGCCAGAGGAAACAAGCGGAAAAGAACCTTGGACTTCTTGTTGCGCTGTCGCTACTATTTCTAAATTCTGCACGCATTAGGTAGGACTTGACCAACGATTTCATCTAATTTTCCCTGGATCGAAAGTCGGGCCATTGATTGGATATAAAATTTGCCTGGAAGTGTAATGGTGGAGGTCCGCTGTCTGCTTTGAGTTTAACCTCCTCTCACCCCTGGATATGCTCTACTTGGCGCCGCCTTTTCTCACGCTCGCAATGACCCTCAGGTAACTGATGGGACTCATCCGAAGCTCACTCCGTCATTTTGTCCAAGCTGCACTGTCTCTTTGAACATTAGCATGTGCGGAAGAGGTCATTTTGCGCCCCCGACAGCCGCTACGTTGGGCATGTGTGCAGCGCAAGCAAGCGTCCTTGCTCCGGCCTATCAGCAGGCGCTCCCACTTCCGGGATTGCGAATTGGTACTTGGTAGGATTGAAGCCCATTCTTCATTCTCCATTCTTCTAACGACATACACTTTGATAGAACGGCGATCCCGAAATTCCTTCTTCTATTCAGCCCTCCCGGACGAGTATCTCTGTTATAAAGAGTAGAATCCTTCCTGCCGTTTCCTGCAGGGTGATTGGATTTCGATCTGGGATCGCGGCTAATCGTATCGAGGCTGAAATGTACACCAGCAAGCTCCTGGACTGGCAGTCACCTGGTCTTTCAAATCTCGCATCATCATATCTGGATCGTAGCCCGGAGCGAATTCCACGCGATATCTTTTGATCAGCGCCGCAGTTACTAGCTGTAGCTCAGCCATGGCGAGATTTCTGCCTGCGCATTGGCGATTGCCTAATGTTGAAGCTGGTTAGCCTCAGCACAACATGCGTATGTTCTGATGAGGAGGATTCTATCTCTACCTACCTACTGAAAAGGGTCCGTACGCGCGCTGGTCAAGAACAAGTTCAGGCTGAGTGGACCACCGTTCTGGTATGAATTCGTCTGGCTTTTCAAACGCTGTCGGGACTATAATGGGCCACGTTAGATATTCCGATACCAAAAAGTGGAGAGATATAAGGCCAACATACGTCGTGCAAGTACGTATTTGGGAGATGTGACCTTGACACCGCCTGGGATCCACGTGTCACCCACCCAGAGACCACCAGGCCCAGTTATGCGACCCCCACCAGACATTTGGGGCGGGACGAGCCGAAGTGTTTCCTTGATGCATGCGTTGAGGTGCACGAGAAAAGAAAGCGCGATCAGGTTCTTCTCGTCGACATTTTCGAGCTCGGCAAAGATTTTGTCGGCGTGTTGTGGATGCTTAGAGAGAAAGTACCATATGCTAATTAAAGCAGCTCGTGTGGTGTCACTGAGCTCGAGACTCTCGTTAGCCCGATTCATTGCTCAACTGTAACGAGGAGAGACGTCACCTGCCAGCCACAACAACCGAAATGGCATTACCAGATAGAAGGTTGTCACGACTCTTTTGGCTCCAACTAGATGCCAACTGGTCATACTCTTCGATGAAGTAGGACGCAATGTCTGTCTTGCTGGACGTTTGCTGGTGTTCTTGGTCAGTACCTGATTTGCTGCTTTGAAATCCGGAGGCCCACCTGCAATCGCCTCCACATATGATCGCCGCAGAAGGTCACCATTCGAAAATAATCCTGGAGCATCTCTAGGAAAGGCAAGAAGTCCATGGCGGCGCGAATTACCCAAAGCGCATCGGCAATGGGTCCCAGCGCGGCCAAGGCGCGCTCCTGCTGGATTAGGACGTCATGCCACTTTCGTGCTTCCATCATGCCAAAGTCCTGGCCAAACGAGACTTCTCCCATTGCATCAAACGAGAACCAGGCCATTACGTCATTCACATTGAGTGGACCAGAGGCGTACGATTCCACGCAGCGCAATAACTTCTCAACCATGAGCAAAAGTCTTGGCGAGTACTCTAAGATTGCTGTTCGCGACTTAGTGAGCATTCTTCGAAGAGTGAGAGGGTGAACGTCTCTCACATTTACTTGATAATGCCTGGGCCCATACCGCACGTCTTGCCTTGTGATCTTCTGGATCGCGTGTGAAGACTGAGGACCATCTCGGCCGTAACACATCAAACCAGACGTCTCGGGTATTTGTATTTTTAGTACCATCAAGTATGTTGATGCTATCCGGATGGAATATGGTGATTTCATTGGGACCTATGGAAGATGTCAATCAATCGCTCTGGTTGTATGGTACTTTGTCATTATTCCTTGGTATACGAGCCTCGAGGAGACCTACCCGTACGCACGCAATCTCCATAACGATGATGGACGTCCTGCAAGACGAGATGGTTGGTGAGAGAGAGATTTTTGAAAATATGCCAAAATTTGGACACGGCCGCGAGTTTAGGACCGGGAAATCTCCGTAGGCGATGGAAAAAAAGCCGGTATATCGTCATGCTTGACCACAAACCTACTAGATAATAGCCAAACATGATTATAGAGAGACTGAGGGCGTCCTGCACACCGGCGACTGCACTGCTCAACCAAAGATAGGCCAAGAAGGCCACAGAAGCATGGCCAACGACAATGTGGAAAACGTGAAGGTGCCATTCTCCATGAATAAAGATTCCGTGATGAGCAGCAAAACCTGCGAAACACGAAAATAACAATAAGGAGCTTCTTTCAATCATTGTCTTTGGATGACTGTGGTGAAATTTTCGAGATTCAGGAAATTTGTTCTCAATACCATTGCAAATACTTTGGCCCTATGATCCTGGAAGTCTTGGAACGATATGTCGTTTTCGCAATAAGCATGAAGGCTTGCTTGTGCCGCCGGCAAGGATCGTCCGGTGAGCGAAAAGCATGGGATAGTAATTTCGTCGCCTGGGACTCCTGCCCTGTTGCTTGCCGTGGCGCAGCCTCACTTTCCGTCTTTGATCTGAAGGGTCACGACGGAACTAAAGTTCGTCCTCACCTTCGCCGTCAGCTGAGACCGTCTCATTACCTGCTTTTCTCAGAAACTAATTGTACCAGACTTCTTAGCTGCGTCTCACGACCGCGAACTGGCGAATCAAAACAATTGGCGACTAATATGTGCTCCTATAGCAAGTGGGCTATCTCTCGACGGACGTGAATTATGCTTAACATTGGTATAGGCAAGTCGCAAAAACGCTACGCTTACATGACAGATGCATTATTCTCCTGCATTCAGTGGCTATGCGGTGCATCCCCGAAGCTATATTGCTTTCTGTATAAGCAATCGAGCCATTCAAAGCTTTCGAGTTCGGCCCCCGTCGATCAAAAACGTCTCCTTGTGGAGCTTGTAAAGACCCGTGACTAGTGGGATATCCAAACTCCAGTGGCGTCTCGAAATATGCCGCAGACATCAGACGAACGAGGATGATGTATGTTAGGGTTTGTCATATCAATCATACGTGTTAGCGTATCTGAACGCTCCAGAGCTTAAGGCGTTCCATTATGTTTCTTGTAATCACTAAGACAAGAGCTTCGGATGTCCAATACTTTAGCAAATTTGGACGTGGAGCTAACCTTATCAAGAGAAAAGGATAAAAACAATCTGACGGACCCCACTTTCTTACGTTCCTTCCCTGCATACCTCTTTAGCCGCATGTGACGGCCACGACATCCATCGCGACGTCACTAAAAGTCTGAAATAAAGGATTGGTTGAAAGTCTGTGAAATGGCCCACAAAAAGAAATTTTAAATGGTCTGGGTTTGGTTTTAGTACTATTATATATCAAAAAGATTTGGGAAAGGTCAAGAGAGCGGTGGATTTTCACAGCGCATCCAATGGACGCTCTGCAGACCAATACTATACAATGTCTAGAATCTTTTCGGCCTCCGACTACGACCTGCAAAGTCGCCCACCCTGATCCACAGTCCAACGATCACTACCAACGGCCTGGAGCGCGTACATCCGATCTTCTGGATCATATTTCGCTTTGATAGCATTCAGCCGATCATAGTTATCACCGTAGAAGACCGATTGCCAGTTTGGCTGCTGACAGTCAGCCTCGTTGAGATAAGCACCACCATTTGGGGTCAGTGCCTCAAGATAAGGTAGCAGCTCGTCCGTTATCTGGTTCTGAGCAGCAAGGTTAGCAGTCCAATTCGAGTAATCGAACGGCAAACCAGCGACAGCGTCGAAAAGAGCCTCACGCCAATAGGGATTCACTCCAATTTCGCTCGGCGGAGCCACGCTACTATTGACATTCACGGTGACCCCGGAGAGGTAGGTGCCGGCCTCGATCATGCTGCGAATCGCCGCAGTCAGAGCAGTACTGTTCTCCTCTACAAGCGATCGTGGGATCAATCGACCACCAACCAATGCATCCGAAACGTTCCACGGTGTATTCATTGCCTCGTAGCTAGCTAGGTACGTGGGAAACTCCTGCGAGTAATATGCATAGGAGATGTTAGCGCTATTTAACCCTTGCAAAGTAGGGTTAAAGAGTTGGTCTAGCCGTGTTTTCGTCACATTCGGTGCTGTTGCGGGCATGACACTGAATCCAGCCGGGGTCAAAAACCAGATGACGACGATCCCCTCGTCGACCATGGCTGGTAGCGAGTTCAAAAACGTATGTACGACGCTATAAAACGCATCGGTACCCGTATTGGCGAAGGTGATGTTTGCCGCGGCAGTCTGCATTGTCGCATAGGCTCGCACCGTGGCTGCCACAACGGCGCCGTACGTACCTCCACCACCTCCGGAGAGCGCCCAATACAAGTCCTCATTTTGCTCGGGTGTTGCGACCAGGTGGGAACCGTTGGTGGTCACAACCTCCCATTCCAGTACTTGATCCGCAGCCAGGCCGAATTTGGACGCAAGTGGACCGTGGCCACCGCCCTGCATGTAACCGCCTGCAAGTCCGACAGTTGGGCAATTGCCGCCTACGACCAAGTAGCCATTTGAGTCGGTAAAGATATATGCGTCTTTGACTGCGACTCCCGCACCCATTTTCATAGCTTTTCCAGTGTAGCTGGGACTTTGGTAGTCTTGCATTTCCATGGAAGTGAGATGATGGGTCCAGATGGCGAGTGCACCAGCTCCAGTGGATTTTCCGTTGTAATCATGGCCAGTATTGCGAATTACTAGGCGAAGGTTGTACTGCTGCACAAACGCCATTGTAGCCTGATAGTCGGATACGTTCGTGGCATTGACCGCATAACTCACATAATTGCCTAGTACGCAAGACGTATCCGGAGCCAGGAACGGATTGCAGCTGTTGTTGGAGAACAGAGCCGACATTGCAGATGAGGAAGACTCCAAGTACGTTTCAGGGTAGAACCAGTTATCCCTCAATGTATCGCATGATTCATTATTGTATGGCTCGAAAGGATCAAAATGACAAACTGCAGCGATTGGTGTTGTCGCTATCAACTTCCCCCCCAAGCTCTTGTTGAATGCATTCCAATCTTCTGTGCTAGGCCAGCAAGGGTCTCCAGGGAAACATCGACAGGTTGACGATGCATTTCCAGACGTGATTGCCGAAGCTTGAACGGCCCTGATGGACAAAGTAAAGTAAAGGATAGTCTGCAAAGCGAATGCCAGCATGGTCGAGCAGAGAAGCATATACGACAAATTAATTGTTCATAAAAGGGAACCCATCCAAATGCTAATATGTATCGCAAAAAGACTTGGTCAAGCGACGTCAAGATAAATCCCTGTCGCCACGAGTTGATGCAAGTCTATGTACGATTCTGCATAACGAAAGACATACATCGATGCTGATCCAACGGAATTATTTGGATCCGACAGGGGTAGACGAACTTGATTTCAATTCCATCAGACCAAGACCGTTCTTCCGGAAATGTAAACTATGGTGGTAAGGCCAGACGATTCGAGCCACCACACAACCGAGCATGGATCATCAACGCTTCACGCTACACTTACCCTAGTGATCATTAGTGGCGCGAGCTGGGTATATGTGGAAGCGAAAAGAAAATATGAAAATGAAATGGTAAGACAACATCCATCATCAGCTGAACGGCGCGCATCAGGCGTGCACCCGGCATTTAGCGCCTGGTGGCCTTGTCTGACATGCGGCGTTCTCTATGCCACGCCCGTTTTTTTAGCCAGACGAATAGATTGACAGTAAATTTCAGGGCCATTTTCTGGTTCTTGCGGGGTTGCGTAAATGTCGAATTTCTTGCGGTTCAGGCTTGGAGGAGCCGTTTCTTTTGCCAATCACCAACGCGCTTGACGCTACATTTGCTTAAACATCAAAAGGGGAAACTCGAATGCGACCGAGTCTCAAAGGAAGGTCTTTTTGTAAGTTGAAAGTTTTCCGTTTATCCATTCGCTTTCTAATTTGTAACAAGTCGTAGTCTCCTTGAGTCTATCACCTCAATATCCACTTGTTGCCTTCTCCAAGCTTGAACTGCGCCGACAGTAACAAGTCAGATATGCTGAGTGCTCGCGGACGGAATCTGATCTCATGGGATATCGCATTCAATGTGATTGTATTCATCGTTCTTGTTCTGAGAGCTCTATCAGCTCGCGTACAAAGAAGACGAGTCCGGTTAGATGACTTATTCATAATCGGCGCATACGTGTGTGGTCCCCAAATATCCATCTCAGTCCTGAATTTTGATAAGCTGATTCTGTTTGGTTGGTAACAAAAGGCGTCCCTTTGGGCGTTGCAAGGCATTGGGTTTTGGGGTACGCTTTTCTCAAGCCCAAAACTACTTCAAAGATCAAATCTCTGACAGAATCTTCACAAAGCAATTGAGAACAATCTAGGTGCTCATGTCGATGATGTCACACCGTCTCAAGCGGAAGCAATGCTCAAAGTACGATGCTACAAACTAATTTGGACACTTGGAATTTTGCTTACGAACATATAGATGACTTTGTCGTCAGGTTTCACCTGGACGCTTGCAACAATCTTGTGTAAGCTGTCGATTCTATGGCTATATACTATCATCTTCTCGACTCCAGCCTTTAAGCGAATAGTCTATGGCACAATGGTAGCTTGTGGCTGTTACGCTGTGGCTTTCATCCCAGTGTTTATGACACACTGCATACCGATACAGGCCTCGTGGGATCCTAATCCAGTAGTCCAAGAGACAAAATGCCGGCCCATTTACAAGCAAGAATTGTCTTCGGTAGCGATCAACCTGGTACTGGATATGCTTGTGGTCTTACTCCCAACGCCGATAGTATGGAAGCTACAAATCTCCACTGCAAAGAAGATATTGATCTCAGCCAACTTTAGTTTTGGTCTGGCGTAAGTGTTCTAGATATGACTCGATCCAATCTTGATATCTGATAAACTCTCCAGTGTCGTAGCTATAATGATATGGCGGCTGGTGTATACAGTGCAGATAGCAGATTCTCTCGACTGGACATATGAGCTTTATACCACGGCACTATTGAGCTGTCTCGAAATCTGGCTTGGAATTATTGCCGCAAGCCTGCCGACTCTGGCGCCACTTGGATCCCAGTTCCTCAGTCCGATGTACAAGCGCTACTTAAGCTCTTACTTCAGTAGATTCAGTTCCCTGGGGTCGAACGGTCGCCAAAAGACTTCGAGCAAATCCAAATCCCGCCATTTTGGCACCATAGAATCGTCAAAGAAAGATCACTTCAAGCTCAACGACTCCATTGAAGAGCCAGTGGAGCTTCTAGGAAACGGAAGACTTGACTCAGTCTATCCCAAGTCTGCCAGCTTGTCTTCGAGCTATGGAAACGTTCGCGTTGCTCATGATATCGATATTCATTTCGAAGATCATATAGTTTAAGGAAATTGGGCCAAATGTCTATCTACAGTGTTTCTGAAAACCCTGTTACTTATTATTGGGTGGCTTGCACAGCCAGTTTGCAAATCACGGAAGATGTCTCTGATATCACTCGCCCCTGTACTCTATAGACAGGGAACGACTCAAGCATTTCCTGGAACTAAATGATTTTATCCAAGTGTATTACGGATTGCTGCCCGAACTGGATTGGTGGTAATGGAAACTACCTTTTTCGGCTAGCGTAAACACAAGTAGCCAGTCGCCGTCTTTGCATTATTCTGACTACGCACTTCAGGCGATCACTAAGACATCCCCTGTAGCCTGAACACATGATCGGTCTGAGGCTGTACAAAGACCCATAAAAGGCGAAACTAATTGACTAGACCCTTTTTTTTTTAAAGTGCTTTTCATTGGCTTGATATTGTAAAGACAAAAATTTAGCGTGATATAACTTTGGGTATGCGCCGCGTAGCCACCCGATGCAGTAGAATGTTCGCTTGCGACCGATGAAACGGCAAACTGGGCGGGACGCAAGGCTAACGATTTCATTGGCACGCGAAAGTTCAGCTCCGGCGGCTGCGCTGACCATGTCCCTGTTGTAGGCAGCCAGAGCTACTCCACACCTGCCTTTGTCTGGATACAGCTTTGGGGCAGAGTGAATATTGTGCAATAAGATTCTACAGAACGTCATGATGTGACCGGCTTTGTTAATCACTGCACCTGGCCCCCTGTGGGTCCTACTGTTCAGATTTTGTAGGTGCCTATTTAAGCCTCCTCTAAGGATAGTAAGGCTGCCCAAGAACCGGTTTGTCTTCCTTCTATCCTCCTTTTTCGCCAGATCCAACACGAAGCCTGTCATTATGAAGCCTCCAGTGCCTTCTCTGACCCCAACCTGGCATAATGATGTCTATCCTGCGATTGACCCGAAGAATCCCCAGCTGACACAGGCGGGACGCACTGTGATTGTTACCGGAGCTGTGAGCGAACACCCTCCTAGACGCTTACCAAGCTGACCGGTAGATTAGGGAAGCGGCATCGGCCGGGAGACAGCCATCGCTTTCGCTGCCGCGGGTGCTGAGCACGTGGTGCTTCTTGGCCGAACCAAATCTACGCTTGACGAGACAAAGAAACAGATTCCTAGCACTGTCAAGACATCTGTCTTCGCGTGTGATGTGACTGACGAGACTGGAGTCAAGAACGTCGCTGCCTCTGTAGGAACCTGGCATGTCCTTGTGCTGAATGCCGGCTACATTTCGACTCCATCGAGTGTAGCCCAAGCATCGCTGAGTGAATACTGGCAGAACTACGAGACAAACGTCAAGTCACTCATTATTGCTGTGCATTCGTTTCTCCCAACTGCTAGCTCCTCGCGGCCCGTCGTGCTGGCTAACACGGCGGGTACTCTGTGCTTTCCGCCTGCCCAAGTCCCTGGTCTGTCTGGCTATCTATGTTCTAAGACTGCCCAGGTCAAGACGGTTGAATTTCTGGCCGCTGAGAATCCCGACAAGTTCTTCGCGAGCGTTCATCCGGGTCTAATAGAGACGACCATCTTCTCTCGGTCT
Organism: Astrothelium macrocarpum; assembly: GCA_021030915.1. NCBI lineage: Eukaryota > Fungi > Ascomycota > Dothideomycetes > Trypetheliales > Trypetheliaceae > Astrothelium > Astrothelium macrocarpum. Next base: position 37,361 of record JAGEMR010000018.1, read on the forward strand.
GGTGCCAAGGCTGAAGCCCTGCCTATGGATACAGGTGAGTCTGCAAGCCAATCGTTTGTGAATTGAAGCTTCGAATGCTTATTCTTGTGACTATAGCTCAACTCCCGGCCGCTTTCATGGTGTGGCTCTCAAAGCCCGAGGCGCAATTCCTCAATGGCCGGACCATTTGGGCAAACTGGGATGTAGACGAACTGAAGGGTCAGCAGGAGGAGATTCAGGCCAAAAACCTTCTTGTAGCTGCCTATGCAGGGTGGCCGTTTGCTCATATGGGATAGACGGGCGGATGTAGCGCAATGGCGATCTAGTTATGGATCATGTAATTAAGAGTGCCGAACGTCAATGTAGTCCAAAGGTACAACTATGCCAAGGAAGCCTCTGCTTCGACCAGCAGTTGAATGCATATTATTAAGTAGCCGAAGATTATTATTTGGTCTCCTCTGTTAACAGTTGCAAGTACACATGAAAGAGAAAAAGAACCTACTCCACGACTCCCATCAGGGCCCAAGGTCACTAAGAATGATTCCTGGAAGAGAACAACATCGTCATTATATATTTTACGGAAGAAATCTAGACTTTTCTCGAGGCTTCCAGACCCAAAAAGAACCTCACTTCCGCGTTTCCTCAGTTCCATTATCGTTAGCACTGATAAATCAGAGTTGCGGCTTCGTCATCTAGCGTCCGGCAACGATGCATTGCTTGGAATAGGTAATGTCTCCGTAGTACCATGGGGTCGATCACCTGGAAAAGATTGCGCATATTTTCCTTGCTCAAACATCGGCTAAATCGGGATCCAGCTTATGCAGCTGGTGCGGCAAAATCGAGTCAGCTGGCATCAGCTATTAAGTTGGGGGCTATCTCGTGGCGTTGGACGAGATTACTCCACTGTTATGCGAGTTAGTCTGAACGAGTCCCAGCGGATATTCTCCCCAGGCGTCAGCTTCCCTTTCGCTGTGCCACCACCGGCTCGCATATGGGGCTCCATGAGTTCATGTTTGAGTGTCTCCACAGCCTCAACGCTCCTACAGGGGCTCCCTGATATTTACTGGGACCCGCATGATGATCTCAACCAATATATTAAGGAAGGAAGGGAAGCGATGGACCTGTAAGTCATCATCATCTACAGCATTATTACCGGATATAGACGGCTTTTAGAAGCATCCACGATGTCAAGGACCATCCCCATTCATCCTTCGTCTACGAGCATCGCTTATTTGACACCCGAATCAACGCCTGCTTCGCCAGTATTGTTGAAAGGAGGGGGTCGTCCATCTCGCAATGTTTCGAGTTTCGAGAAGAGGTCATCTCATGGATGGGTCTACCGATTGAAAGAATGGTTGCTTAACGTTTGGCTCATCACTGAACATGACAACCTCACCTTCGTGATACCCAATACCGTATTCGGCATTGTCAGCGCTCTCTGCGGCCCGAGCCTAATCACGGGCCCGCAACCCACCACTTCGGCCATTCTTTGGAGGATTCCCCACGTAATTCTTTTCAATTGGACGAACCTCTTCATCTTTGATCTCGCAAATCAGAGACTGCCATCATCAGTAAAGGAAGACACGATCAACAAACCATGGCGACCCATTCCAAAGGGACGCCTGACACCAACCGACTACCGTTACATGTTGCAATGGGGCGGGCCTTTGATACTCGCCATCAACCACTTCTTTCTCGGGACGGGTGTCGAAACAGCGCTCCAGATAGCTGGCTGCTGGCTGTACAACGATCTCGGTGCCGGCGACGACAACTGGCTGTTGCGGAACGGGTGCATTGCGACAGCCTTTGCACTGTATAACTGGGGTAGCGTCAAGGTAGCCTCCGGGAGCGCGGCGCTCACGCCTGAGGGATCACGATGGATCCTCACCATCAGCGCCATCATCCTCACTACCATGCACGTTCAAGACCTGAAGGACCAGGGCGGCGACGCAGTGCGCGGCCGTCGGACGATTCCTCTCGTGATGGGAGACCGGATTACTCGGTGGTCCATTGCTGTCACCATACCGTTCTGGACTGTCTACTGCTCGGTCTTTTGGGGAAAATCCATGTCGCTGGCCGCCGTGGCTTCGATGATCTTGGGGTGCTATGTTTCGGCTCGGTGTCTATACTTTCGCAACGTTGAGTCGGATCGCCGGACGTGGCAATTATGGTGTCTATGGACGCTAGTGCTTTACTTTATACCATTGGTTTAGTGTTCATGCGTGAAGAGTCTGTTCGCTCTTCAAGATTCCCGGAAAGAGAAGTTTAGAGAGTTGATCAGCCAGGATCCGCACAATAATTTTTAAATTCTGCAGATGTATAACAGTAAAAGCCTTTTGGAACTCTACCTCATCATTGGACTCAGGTCTTCGATAGCATGACACCTGACCCTCTCATATCAAATGATTCGACACAATCGAAGACGCTAAGCGAACAGAATGCACTGAAACAGGGAAAAGTGCCTTCATATTCCAGCTTTTACTTCCCGCGAGCTCAAATTAGAGAAGCATATATCTGAAGACAGCTTCCCGGATATGGTCTGCAAATGAGTTGATGGGTACAGCATTCTGAAGAAAGAGGATTGATGCTCTCACGACTACGTTTGAGAAAAGCTCCTGAAATTGTCAGAAGGCCCAGCAAAGAAAGGTAGAGACCACGTCCCTGCTCAATATATAGAAATATACACTGGGTCTAGGCTCAGGATATAGCTCAGTAGACCTCTCGCTCAGCTGATTCGACCTCTCGAAATCTCGAGCCAATCTGACCTCCCATTCTGAGAGGTCATTTGAGTCACATGACCAATTAATTTAACAATATAAAATCTGCTCTTCTTCGAAATCCAGAATGTATTCGGAAGTGAATTGGAAATGAGAGGTCAGGTGAAGAAGCTGGGAGGCCAGATGAAGTGGTTTTACAAGAGATTCGGGTCAGATCAATTCTTGACCGGTCACATCAACTATACGAGAGGTTAGGTGAGGTATAAAGTCGTCCGGGCTCGCCCATTCCATTTTGTCCGAGCGTGGTGAGTTTGATAAATGACCACTTCGTAGAAATAAGGTTATTGAGGTAGTAAGCTAACACGAATAGGGAAGTTCCACCCATGGAACAACTGAGCCTGAGCGAGTCTCCAGCTTAATATTGGTACAAATGTGGTGCACCTCTCACATCATTCTTTAGACGCTCAGTTTATGCAGTGCTCCAGAGTTTTACCACACGATCCCTCTAATCTCACAAGCTATAATCCAAGCCAGAAGGAGCACGTCGTCCCAAGCACAAAAAAGGATGAAGCTACAGCATACCGTTCGATCGGGCCTGTTGGGATTTTGGCACTCTAACGACCATGAGCAGCTGTGAATATGGGGCTGGAGGGACAGGTCAAATGAGCCATCAGCTAAGTTGATTGCGAAACGCTTTTGAATGCCGGGGATCTATCCATCAATAGCCTAATCTGGTAGTGGGTAGAAGTTTGTGAGACTCGAAATTAAATGACATAAAACGCTAACACTGACTAGGCGATTGCCTCACATTGTTATGCCAGTAGGCTACATGGCTGTGGTTGAAGTGAAGAGCCCAACACTATGAACACGCACTTCCCTCAACAGATTTCAAAATCTCGACTGAAAACAACAAGCACAGTACACACTACCCGGAAATTACGAGAATCAACTTCAGACCATCGCTTCAGCAATATGGACCATCACTCGCATCCCTCGCAGCCTTCTCAAACCACTCAAACCACTCATACCTACAAAGACTATACGATTGGGGTGGTCTGTGCCTTGGCAGTGGAGAAGGCAGCAGTTGATGCGATGTTGGATGAAGTTCATGACCCCTTGCCTCTCGACAGCCGCGACGAAAACAAATACACTATGGGCAAGATTGGAGTCCACAATGTTGCAGTCGCCTGTCTCCCGGCCGGTATGATTGGCAACAATTCGGCTGTAGCTGTGGCAAAGGACATGATGCGCAGCTTTCCTATCAAAATTGGTCTTATGGTGGGAATTGGGGGAGGAGTATGGAGCAAGAAGACTGATATACGTCTAGGAGATGTTGCCGTTAGTCAGCCCACGGAAACCCACGGTGGGGTGGTGCAATGGGATTTTGGGAAGATGGAGAGTGGCGGTGTGTTCAGGCGAACGGGTTCGCTAAATAAGCCACCAAGGGTGCTTTTGAATGCTCTACAAGATGTGAAAGTCAAGCATCTAATAAAGGAAGACGGACTCAGCGAGCATCTGTCGAAAATGATAGCTGACAGGCCTTTCATGGCGAGGAAGTTCGTTCATCAAGGCGCCGAGAACGATAGACTGTACCTATCGACTTTCGACCATCGAGGAGGCGAAAATTGCGACGAATGCGGTACCGATAAAGGAATCGAAAAGCGGCCGCCACGTTCGACTTCAAGTCCACAAATCCATTACGGCAACATCGCGTCCGGAAATGAGGTAATGAAGGATGGATGCACCCGGGATCGGATAGCACAGAAAGAAGGAGTGATCTGTTTTGACATGGAGGCTGCTGGATTGATGGATACGTTTCCGTGCATTGTGATTCGAGGCATCTGTGACTATGCAGACGCTCATAAAAACAAAAGGTGGCAGCCATTTGCAGCGGCGACAGCAGCAGCGTTTGCTAAGGAGCTATTGGGTGTTATCAAGAAGCAAGAAGTCGAAGCTCTGGTACCGACTGGTAAGTGAGCTACTACTACTCTATGCATTAGAAATGGCAGACTGGATGATAGGAGTCGAGCTGTACGTTCGACTGGTAATGTAGACTCCTAAACCATAATGCTTAGTGCTACCATCGAATGAATACTTTCACTAACTGCCGTTAAAGACGTCGTTGACTTTTCAACACCATTTAGCCTTGAAGGAGCCCCAAAACTCAAAAAAATCATTGATCGATCAGCTGAGATGGCGAGGCTCGAAGTACTCCTCCCGAATACACCGTCTGAAAGACAAAAAATCTTTGTATTGCACGGGTTAGGTGGGATAGGCAAGACGCAGCCGGTTGTAGAATTCGCGCGACGTCACCGTCAGAAATTCACCTCGGTATTTTGGCTTGACGGGCGAACCGGAAGTCTCGTCAAGCAAAGCATTGTGAAATGTGCAAGCCGAATTTCGCAGGGTCAAATCTCAGAAAGAAGCAGGAAATGTGCCACCAGCGGGAAAGGTGATATCGATGCCACCGTTCGGGAGGTACTCAGCTGACTTGCGCGACCAGATAATACTGACTGGTTACTTATCTTTGATGATATCGACTGCGAATGTGGGTCGCGAGTTGAAGATCCCGAGGCGTACAATGTCAACTGTTATCTTTCTGGAGCTGAACACGAATCTATCCTTATTACCACTCGATTAGCCCGACTTGAACAACTGGGTGCTTCACAGCAATTGATCAAAGTCAACAACGAGCAAGCTCAGGCTATTTTCGATAGCTGGTATAAGAAAGAATACGGTAAGTTAACCGACAACAATTCTGAATACTTAAGAAATATCCGAATTTGTTTTAATTTCTACAGATCAGGTTAAAGGCGAACGTCTGTTAATTCTATTGGACGGTCTCCCGTTAGCGATCACACAAGCTGGTGCATATCTACATGAAAGCGGAGTTAGCCTTGATAACTACCCTCGGTTCTACGAGCAGCAGTGGAAGGAGTTTATGCCATTGGACGGTGACGGGGACGACCCTCGGTTTTACGAGCAGCAGTGGAAAGAGTTCATGCCGTTGGACGGTGACGGGGACGACCCTCGGTTCTGCGAGCAGCAGTGGAAAGATTTTATGCAGTTGGACGATGACGGGGACGACCCTCGGTTCTGCGAGCAGCAGTGGAAAGATTTTATGCAGTTGGAAGATGACGGGGATGTACTGCTTTAAGATTATTCGACACGAACCATTTGGACGATATGGGTCACCTCTTACAACAGATTACGGATGAAAGATGAACAGACAGCAAATTTACTCCTTTGGTCTTTTCTTGATAACAAGGATTTGTAGAGTGATGTTTTTATCGCTGCCTGTGCGAATTGTGTAATTGTCAAGAACATATTATTTGACTGGATCGGAGAAAAGGCAACAAAAAAAGTTGAATTCGCTAAGGCGATGCGAACCCTCCGAAATTACTCTATGATCGAAGTTGTCGAGAATGCAGAGGACTATGCCATTCACCCAGTGCTCCACAAATGGGCATTTCACTATCAAAGCCAGCTTAATAATCAGAACCTATTTGGTTTAGCCTTGGTCGCAGTGGGCTGGGCTGTTCTAATCTTTGAGTCGAGGAAGTCCTGGGACTTACAGCGTAGACTTCTACCGCATGCTTTGGCTTGTTTTTCACACCTCAGTACTAGAAATTTACTACGTATCTTTCATATTGAAGGGATCGATGCTATCAGCTGCAATAAAGTCGAGGAAGACAAAATGGGAACTGCAGTTTTCTTCATGGGGCGTCTTTGTAGAGGTTAAGACAAGCTGGCGAAGGCTGAAATGATGATGCAATGGGCGCTACAAAGACAAGAGTACATATTAGGTCTAACACATCCGATAATACTGCATATAGCGCATGAACAAGCCAAATCTGCAAATCCCAAAGCAAATTGGCCAAAGCTAAAGAAATGTACAAACGGGCGTTAGAAGGATTTGAAGGGCTCTACGGCTCAAAAGACGAGATAACACTTGCTACAGTTATTGGTCTTGGTGATGTTTATATTTCCCAAGGCAGGCCAATGGAAATAAAGAAATTGATTCTATGACTGTTGCCAAGACGTGAAGAGAGATCGCTTTCAAACGTTATATCGGAGTTCACTACATTTATCACGTTAGGATACCTTTATACATCTTTTATGTCGGTTAAGAAAGCAGAGATAATATTCGAATTGGCATTGGAAGGGATGGAGATGCTGCTAGGTACAAAAAACACAACAACTCTTGATACGATCAGTGGCCAGGCCAAACTCTATTTACTCATGGATAAGTTGACGAAAGCAGAGACAAACTATAAACGGGCTGTGCAAGGATATGAAGAGATACTAGGTCTGAAACATCCAGAGACACTGAATGCTGTCGAAGGTTTGGGTCATGTTTATCGAGCTCAAGGCAGACTGCAGAATCAGAGCGCATATGGGAAAGGGCGCTGCAAGCAAAGGAAGAGATGTTCGGCTTGAAAAACATCTTCACCGTGCAGACAGTCTTGAACTTGACTGTGCTCTACATAAACAACGGCAAGCTGTCTGAGACGGAGATGATTATGAATAGGGCGCAGCAAGAGTTCCTAGACCCACAATATCACTTTCGTGGTGCCTATATCGCCGTTCGATTGCACCTTATTTTATTGCAATTTTGTAAGGCTATAGAAAACGACCTACAGCTCAACTATTATTACTATCTTACATTGGAGCATTTGCGGGATATCTCGGAATCGACATTCAAAAATCCTTGGGAATTTGAGCCGATCTAGCCGCTTTACAAGGCCCCACGGTGGAAACAGTGGGAAGACAATCTATCAAGCTTCTTTAGTAGAATAGATTACAAATTGAAATTCCAATTTTCAAAATACCGCTGGAGTCTAATCCTTGCTAAATTTGTCTGACTAAGTACAGGGCCGAATGGAGTAGCAGGTCCTACAATCATTAGACATAGGGAAGTACAACCCTTGTGTAGTCGTAACCTAGCAATTTAGGACCAATGTCACTGGGAATTTTCAGCGCCCAGATTTCAAAAAAATTGTCGATTGTCATTCTTGAATGAAGACGATGGCTTTCGATGCCTTGTTTAAAACAGCCCCGCTTTTCGTTTGTGACACAGAAAAAGACTGGCTGGGGATGAGAATAGCAGCGCCATCTTCAAGTATAGCACAAGAGCATTCGACGATGAATATTTCAATACGACAGTTGCAAGAGCTGGGTGGCGGAGGCATATAAAATGATGTTCCCACTTGCAGAAAACATTATCCGTTCTGGTTGGCTCATTCAAAGATATAATAGACCTTAGATCGTGTAGGGTTATAAGCATACAGTCAAAAAATTTCAGGAAACATTTCTAGAACTCATTTAAGCATTTACAAAATTTGCGTGTTCGAATCCGCTTGAGATGAAGTCAGTCAATTGGCACGACATCGTCACGAGGGCTGTGCCTTTCCATGACCCACAGCAGTTTATGATAGCAGACCAGCCACCAATTTTCCGAACTGGCACCAGTTGCCGCACCATCATGTTTCATTAGAGCCTCGTCTATCGGGAAAAAAATTGTGGAAATAGGAAAGCTTGATGCTGCAGTTACAAGCTAATGGGCATAAAGCCTCGATAAGCGAAAACATGTACAAAACCCGGACCGACAGTGTCACCCCAGTCTATCTGCTTTTCCCTATCCTCCCATGCAATTATCTCCGCCACGCCAGAGAAAAACTTCAACCTTTTTATACGCCTCCCTATCTACTAGTCCCATCTATCCCGCCCCAATCCACTTTACCTCTCACCCCCCTACCCCCACTTCAAAACCGCCCCATTCTCACCCGCTCATCCCGCCGCCACCCGCCCAACGCCCCCCACGCAGCCAACACATCCGCACCCGCACTATCATAACTCTGCACGCTGCCCACACTGCCCACACTGCTGACGCGCGGCATCTTGCCCTCCTCGCCCACGAGTCCCTTCTCCATCAGCGCCGGACTCGGCGCACAGATCGGCAGCGCCTCAAGACTGCTCGCAGCGCGCGACGCCGCCGCGGTCGAGGGTGCGCGGTCCCGCGTGCGCAGCGGGAGCGCCTCGCTCTGGTCGGGGGTCAGCGGGGAGTCGAGGGTGGTGGCGGATGGGGTGGAGTCCGAGCGCTCCATGATGCTGTCGAAGGGGGAGAGGGCGCTGGAGCCGGGGGATGGGAAGAGGTGGAGGGAGGGCGAGGCGATGGCGATGGAGTTTAGTGGTGGGGAGGGAAAGTCCGGGTCGGGCTCGGAGGAGGTGTGGGGTTGGCTGTAGATGGAGGATGTGGTGGAGGTTGGACGGGAGGCGATGTGAGGGGTTTGGGTGGAGGAGTGGGAGGGCGAGCGTGATTTGGTGGTGTGGAAGCTTGTTTGGGGACGGGGAGGGGAGGTGTCTGCTAGTTCGGGAAGGGTGGTGGTTTTGACGTTGGGAGGTTCAGTGCGAGGAGATGTTTGCGGCGGTTGAGGTCGCATTCGGGAGATGACTGCAATTTGCTTTTCGCGTTGGCGCACTTGCATTGCGCGGAGGGCATGTCTCTTTCTTTCAGCCACTTCCTGCTCTAGCAGGGCTTGCTCCTCTGCCAGGGCTTGTTTGTAGCCTTCGGTGAAGCTGGTCTTGGCCATTGCTGCACGCTTGCGTCGCATCATAGCCAGTAGCGCCTCCTCTTCTTTGGTCACTTCCATCATCCGTGAAGACTCTTTGTAGCGCCAGGGTTCGGTGCTGACGGTGGTGATAGTAGTGGTAGGTGATGCAGGTTGAGTTGGAGTGCTGGTGTGAGAATCGAATAGGCCGCTAGAATTGTCAGACGTTGGCATGGGTTCTCCTACTTCCTGGATAGAAGAGGACTGGCTCAGATCACTTTGGTGACTGGTCTTTCGTGATCGATGCCTCTGCGGTATAGCCGAGTAATCCTCAAGATGAATGGATGGTGGTGCAATGGGTATTGAGCCGGAGGTAAGGCCACTGTGTCTTAGGTTCTCAGACTCGTTTCGCGGAGGAAGATTTCTTGGCCTTAAATTCTTGATTGACGTTTTGACCGAATCCGAGCTATTAGAGATTCGCACGTTCTTTTCTATCTTATATGTGGATTGAGTCCGTGGAGTATGTGTGTCCGGTTCTTCGTCGTCTGATGACAAGGAGAGTACGCTTTGGTTCTGAAGATTCGTGCTGGACATGGAGCCCGCTTTTGGGTTACTGGTGATACTGTTTTCGGTTTTGGCACTGGAATTCGTGCGAGACTGGCGTGTTGTATTGGAAGGCTTGGCCATATCTCCGTTTGGATTGAATTTCGAGTTTCTCCAGATCAACCTTGGGGTATCGCGATTGGGAGCTGGTGCATTACTGGAATCTTTGTATGAGATTTTCCGTGAAGGGTCGAAGCTCTGGGAATGGTCAAAGTCAGGTTCGGTTTCTGCTGCTTCGTCTTCTTCTTCGTCTATATCTACCCCATCGAACCAGTGTTGTATTCCGCGAGGTGGTTTCCTAACATTGAGCTTCGGGCTATCGAATTTGTCAGTGCCGGCTAATCTCGGCGTAGAGGTTTGACTAAGAGTTGTTTTGATTGATTCTTTTGATTTCTTGCTCCTCAAGCCCCATCTGCTTCCCTTTCCCGTCCCCGATGTTGTCGAGGAGAAATAATCAGATTTCCCTGTAAGCGGTGCTGGAGAAAGTACAAGCTGAGATGGTGACAAAGTTTTCTCCCCGTTACCCTTGATTTGAGGGAACAATCTAGACATATCAAGCCGCGAAGGTCGTTTGGGTTTGGCGTGGGCTTTGGCATGAGCTTCTGCTTCTTTCGTAGTTGCATCTTCTGACAAGCCTTGCGCCTGAATAGCTGGAGCTGTTGGTGCCATGTTAGAAGTTGACAGGCCTTTTCGAAGTGCCAGATCCCGTGATGACGACGCGGAGGTCTGCTGAGAGATTAAGAGAGGATGTCGTTTTGCGTCGTAATGGGATCGCAGAGTGGAAGAGGAGCCCTGGTTTTTAACGGAATGTTTGCCGCTTGTTGAGGAAGTTCCAGTAGGTTTGTTTTGTTTCTTGACAAGTACGTTTGATGCGGGCTTGGGATGAAGTGACTTTCCCAATTTCGACCAAGACGACTTCTCCCTACCGTCTCCTGCTGAATCGTTCATCTCTGACATGCCGTCATAGCTACCATCAGAAATGACTACGCTCATGCACTTGTTGCCAATGTCGTATACATGTTGGTGTTGCATGTTGTCCAATCCAAGAAGTTGATCAGCCTTGAGGCTATCACTCATGTCTTGAGGAGAATTCTGGTGTGGGGCCCGTCCACGAGGTTCACGTTGCGATTGGTTTGGTATGGGAAAGGAAAACTTTGAGGTACGACCCATCTTTAATGGAGATGCTCGTTAAATATCGGCTCGTCGTAGGTAAACCCTGGATGGAATTTAGGGAAAAGATAACAAGATTCCAGCTACAATTGTTCCATTAGCAAAGATCAATTGGTAGCCCTTATAGCAAGGAAAGTAACCACAATTGAAAGGCATCAAGTCATTGCAAAAATAGTCATGAGAAGTATCAAAGAGCGAAAGCGAGTAGAAAGGAGCTGGGGAGGGACTGGAGTTGCTCGGCGATCAGAAAAGAAGCGTGAAGCTACGCACTGGCATCCGGTAGATGTAATAGTTCTATACCGGTAGTAATAATTCTACCACCACCATCTTTCTCAGATTTTAGGTTGCGCTAAGAGCGCCGAGAGCTCCATGTTCACTAGTGTGGGATGCCCCGAAAAGGATTCGTTTGATATGTGGATGCCAGGTAAATGATGTAATTAGACTGTGTTTACCAGAGTGTGGTACTCCATAATGGCAGAGACACAAACGTGATGGATCCGAGTAAAATCATTCTTCCTACCTATCCATGTGATTGTAAATTGCATTGAGGGGTCAGCAGCGTGCGCTCTGCTCGTACGACAAGGGGTGAGATCCCTCAATCCGTCGCAATTGTGGCCCTTGTCGAATATCAGACGCACGGCCTGGAGGATAGAATGACAAAATCAGTAAAGCATGGTGAAGAGCTGACTCGTGTGTGCATGTGGAAGGGGCATGGCGGCAGCACGCCCCAGCCCAAAGCTCGCTCTGGCGTCAGCCAAACGAGCTTCGGTATGCATCTCCGTTCCACAATTCAGCCGGGCGACTAGGATAGCGAGCCCCTTTTGCTAGGGCTGCCTGTGTCGCCAGCTACCGAGTCCTGAGATCTGCAGCTACCAGGCACATTCACGCCAAGCAAAACCCCATAGTGTTTGGCAGTGCGTGCCATCCTACTTCATGTTGATCGCGACCCCGCAAAACCGGCAAATTGACGAGATGCATTACGGAATTCGTGTCGAATAGATTTCTCTGATCGAAGCTATCGTAGCTATTGTAGCCATTATCTAGATCCGGGTGTCTGGGTAGCCCCCACCGAACCACTTTACAAATTCGTTTTGCTTTTGCCCTTCCGTTGACACCGAAAACGCCATCTTGTCCCGTGTGTTATTACTGGGGCATTCTTTTAAGAATTGCCAATCCCTCAAGCATTCCACAATCCGTCTAGCATTAGCTCGTGAACAATCCATTTGCGCCGCTAGTGTCTGCTCATCAACCGAGCCGTGCGTCCAAAAGATAGTCATTGCTCGCCGAAGTCGTGCCATGTTGCATACCTCACGACGTTTTTCATCGTCTTGGAGGCTCTCGCCAAAGAGACAAAACCAACAGACATGGTCAATGACAACTCCACGAGACTTGTAGTGGTACTGCCCATAGCAGCTGGCATGTTGTTTTGTCTTACAGCTTCTGCATTGCATCTGCAATTTGTTAGGATCTTCGACCTTTCCGAATCGATTATTGCGAACCACGGATCTATTATTATACTTACCATTCCAGCTTCCTCCGTTGAGGACCCACAAGCACATTTTATCGGTACATTTTCAGAGTTTTGGACATGACGCTCGTTGTACCAGTCTTGGGTTGGACGTTGTTGAGTTGGATCACCACCAGTTGGTGTATCCATATTCTAATCCAATCAGTTGATTGCAAAAGAGGACTACGGTAATGCTTTCGGTGTTTTCTCACTTGGGAAACTGCTTTTAGGAAAGCCTCAGTTCTAGGGTCGTGAATGGACCCCTGTGTCGTCTCTTGGGTACTAGCATTCGGTAGCAAATGCTCTACCTGCACTCTCATTCTTTTCGTGCGTAATTCTAGCAAAGGAAACATCTCTTGGTGCACATGAAAACCATCCCTTGCTGAGACATGTGCGTCAGGTAAGTCTGAGAGTGATGTAACCTCAAACCCCTCCAGATCTGCATTTGGTCTAATACGAGCCGTGTAAATCAGATAGACCTTGATTGATATTTTACCTTGACCGTTCAACAGCAGTGCACAGCCGTTTTGCTCATGGCACTTACCTGTGAAACTTGGGAGGCGGCATGAATAAGCCTTTAAATTGCAAAGAAGGTTGTACAGCGTCGTCTGTTGATCCTTTACACGATCGGCTTTCTTGAACTCCAGTCGAATATTATGAATTTCAACCAACTCCCTTGTCGCAATCCGCTCCTCGTAGATGTGAAACTGTATGCCATGCAATTCATTCGGCGCTTGCAAGGTGATAAATATTGGCTCCTGAAGACACGCTAAGTGAGTAGACTCTTCGCTCCGTTCATAGGTTTTGGACGCTCGAAAACCAAATCACATACGAGCATAGCAAGAAGCTTTGTAGAACTTGGGGTACGGCCGGACTTCAAAACTGGCAGCGAACTGTCGTGTCCAGATTGACCTTGCTCCATGCCATTTTGAGAGCTAGCTAGAAAGGTTTCATAGGAGAGCCGCTGGTCGTTCAATAGACTGGACGGGACAAGATCGAAGCATTCAACAGGAAGGAGACTTGGTTCGCCTTTAATGATTGTTGTATCAAGGTCACGATCATATGCAAGACCTACCGTCGGCTCAATAGAATGCTGAGAACCTGGGCTAAAGCTATCTTTAGCGTCTCTGTAGCCTGTCGAGTTTGCGTCTTGGCCGCCGTGTTGGGCTGTGTGACAGTGGCAGCAGTGATGGCCATAGTGTGGCATCGATGAATTTGGATCGATGGTTGTGAGTGAATGGTTGATGGTTTCTATATCTGTAAAAGGGTAGGTACAAAAGCTGTCACGTGCACGATTTCCGAGATTAGAAATTTAGAAACATGGCCACGATCAACCATCAGGAGGTTGAACAGCAAAAGAAGCGTACATGCCGCAGACATTCGACATCTGAACAAAAATCCAAGGAAAAGATGTATAACAGAGGTGAAGTAGGGAGACCGGATGGTAGTCGCATTGTACAGAGTCCTCTGCGAAAAATCTCCCACAAATGGACTTGAGAATAAGTTCGAACAAATCATGAGCAAGAAGTTGAATGTTATATCATACGAACAAGATATATCAGATCGTACCCACAAGTACATCTAACGGGCATAACAAAAGTCGTACAACCTTAAGACTACAGAAATTGAAGAACAATCTGCACGTTGGGCAGACCCGCTTACTAGTAGCTCACATCTGGATATATTGCGTGTCAAGTTTTAAAAACGATCACGATATTCGTGCCAGATGAAGATGGAGTGCATGCTGCAGTGAGAGTTATGTATTGCCACCAATCCTAGCAGCATGCCACGGCACGGAGATCCGAAACTGCGGTCTTCTCCATCTAGCTTCAGATGGAGTTTGGTCTGCAAGTGACAGGCTGTTTTGTCTCATAAACATTACGTGGATGATTCTCCGCGTAAAATGCCGGACCATCTGGGGGTGGGCAAGGGTGAAAGAAAGAAGAGAGAGGGCGTGGAGGCAGCAAAGATGAATGAAATGTATTCTGTACCTTCAACTTAGTAACCGAGCTGGCCGAGACAATTGCGGCCCGCTGGCTTGCGTCGTGATGCCAGCCCCCTCATCGCCAACAGACGCTTTCTCACCTCGACCTTGACTGCCGCCCTTCCGACACCTTTGACGACTTGTCACGACGAGACTTTGCGCTGTTGCTTTTGTCCTGCTTCTCCATCTTGCCGTCGGCATTGTGGCTCCGACGCGTTTTCTTTGCTCGCACCTTGCCACTCTCTCCGAATTCAGCAAGTGATAGCCAAAGCAGACGACCTACCCATGCCACGCGCTTTCCTTACCTTACACACTCAAAGACACTTCCATTAGAGTGATGTTGAACACTTGGTCGCACTGTGACTCGACCGTGGTGCTTTGAGAACCACACAACGCTGCTTTCCTTGCAGCGTGGCTGCCTTCTCCGCCGCATTTCCCCTTCTCCATCTATGGCCAGTTCCATGCACGAAGGTGACACTGCAGTCGGAACTCATTCTAGTACTTCCTCATTCACTTCCAAAACATTATCAACTGCTTCGTCTCCCCGTCCGGACTCACCACCTCACAAACCCGTCAGCTGGGCAGACAAAATGAGCCAACAATCAGCTATAGATACGAGTCAATCTGTGCTTTCCTCTTCCCATAGAACCCTGGGACAGCTTTCCTATGGACCAGCTACGCAGACGACGATAGTGACCACGACTACAACCACCACAACATCTCTTGCTCCGATTGTGTTGAAGCCTTCTCGCCATTTAATTGAGCGTGATCCAAAGTTGTACCCTTTGGCATCAACATCCACCCCACAGTCCTTGAAGAAAATCTCGTTCAATTGTGGAGGCCATGAAGCATGGTTCAGAGAGGCCAACAGCCCAGAACGAGAATTTCGTGAGGTATAGCCATCTGGTGCCCTAGTAGCATTCACCAAAGGCAACATCTATTCATTTGACTAATCCAAATCATTTCGTATAGTATCATAAACTACAAGAGTCCCTTCAGTCTTCCAACGGGTCGGTTCAAACAACTCAAGAGCATAACACGCCTATTAAGACATCAAGACGTGTCTCGCAGCAATCACTATCCCGTGCGATTGCTTTACAAAAGACCGCGTCCACTACCGTTCCCTCTCGCAAGCGCCCTGCTTCGCCTGTCTCTATCGTTGAAGCAACCGCCAAAATTGTCAATCAAGACGGCCGTATGAAGAGACGTCGTTTTGCTTCAGAGGAAGACAAAATCGGTTCGTCTGAGGAACGGCACATGAGAGATTCTGATTCCTCGGGAAGGATGAAATACAGAGCGCTTCAAGAAGAAGCGTCATTACCAGAGACGCCAGACACCGACTCGGATAATTCTGAAGAATCTATACCTCCATTTTCTGCTCATGTCCGCCCCTATCGACCTTCTGAACTACAAAGAGCAAGACGACAAGCTCAGCTGGGACAAAACATCCCAGACCCCACAGCTACGACGACAGCTTCACAGGACAATATATGCCCAGAAACCTTTGAACCACTCCGTTCAACCATCAATCCCAGTTCAAGTGCGGGCATGTCTGCTACACCCCCGATAGCTGAGAATGACTTGGAGCCTGTTCCCGAGTTTGCAAACCCGGACATGGCCTTCGTAAGTAGTAACCATCCAAACACTATTGACACGAGTTCGCAATTAGATGCCAGTCTGCCAAGTCCAAGTGCATCTCCCGTGACTGCGTCAGCAAGTCTGTCGCGGAATCGTTTACGGCCCAGAATAGAGGCCGGAGGCAACCCAATTCCTTTCAGCGGTCTCCGCGGCGGTCCTGCTGTGGGTGTCTCGACTCAATTGGACGTACCTCAGTTCCAAGATTCTATCCCTCCTTGTGGAGCTACAGAGCAGCTTCTTACCCCAAATCCTCAACTTCCTACTCCAATGTTAATGGACATTCCAAACATGATTGAGTCATTCGATGCCTTGCCTCCTGAGATGCAAACTTATGTGATGTATCAGCTCTTAAAACGCAGTTCGAAGCCAACCCTGCGTTTCGTCGCGGATACGGTGAATCCCGCTCTCAAATGTGACTTCCTTGGCCTGCTTCCACTTGAATTGAGCATGAGCATTGTGAAATACTTGGACTACAAGACTATGTGTCGGGCTGCTCAAGTATCAAAGAAATGGCGACGAATAGTTGACTCTGACGAAAGAGCATGGAAAGATCTTCTGGATGCAGATGGATTCGAGTTACCAGAAGGGGAATTGGAAAAAGCGATCAAGCAGGGTTGGGGATGGCAGCATCCTTATGGTCACTGGGATTGGGAGAGGGACATCAGTGGGCCATCAACTGTGAAAAAGGAGAATGACTTTTTTGAGCGGGGATTGGCAAGCAGTCCCTTGGCAGATGCCGAAGACACATTTGCCTTTGCTCCTGCACCAAGTCGACCAAAAAGAAAGGCAGCGGCAAAATTCTTGAGCGAAGAGAAGAAGCCCATGGCTAAGCCTTCAAGTTCAAAGCGTGCGAGGCGCAAGTTTTTGGCATCGAAGAATCACTCTCCCAAATGGTTAGAGAAGATGCACGAAGCTTATGGACCAAATGCTTGTGCAAATGCAGCTGCAATGACAGTGCCTAACCCCAAAGTTGGCTTGCCAAGCTTGAAGAATCTTCATCTGTTCAAATCACTCTATCAGAGGCATTTCTTGATCCGACACAGTTGGATGAGCAACGACGTTAAGCCTCATCACATTGCATTCCGCGCACATCACCGCCACGTAGTGACCTGCCTACAATTTGATACTGATAAGATTCTCACTGGAAGCGACGATACTAATATTAATGTCTACGATACCAAGACAGGTGCTTTACGTTGCTGCTTACAAGGTCATGAAGGTGGAGTCTGGGCACTCCAATACGAAGGCAACACTTTGGTCTCGGGCTCTACCGATCGCTCTGTTCGCATCTGGGATATTGAAAAGGGAAGATGTACGCAGATATTCCAAGGTCATACTTCTACTGTCAGATGTCTGCAGATTCTTAAACCTACCGAAGTTGGCACAGAGGCAGATGGCACCCCTAAAATGATGCCAAAGGAAACGCTCATCATCACTGGATCTCGCGACTCAAGTCTCCGGGTCTGGAAGATGCCCCAGAAGGGTCAAGCCAGTATATTCCAAGCTGGCCCACCAGCACACGATACCGACAACCCATATTTCGTTCGAGCTCTTGTTGGTCACCACCATTCAGTCCGTGCCATTGCTGCGCACGCCGACACACTTGTAAGCGGTAGCTACGACTGCACCGTACGGGTTTGGAAGATCTCTACCGGTGAATTGCAATTCAGACTTCAAGGACATTCCCAAAAGGTCTACAGCGTCGTTTTGGACCATGCTCGCGGCCGATGTATTTCTGGTTCCATGGATAACCAAGTCAAGGTGTGGTCCCTCGAGCACGGAACCTGCCTTTTCAATCTCGATGGCCATGCATCCCTTGTTGGGCTCCTGGACCTCAGCCACGGACGACTTGTGTCTGCCGCAGCCGATTCTACCCTTCGCATTTGGGATCCTGAGACTGGTCTCTGCAAGGCCACGCTCAAAGCCCATTCAGCAGCAATCACCTGCTTCCAGCACGATGATCAGAAAGTTATCTCGGGCTCGGATCGCACGTTGAAGATGTGGGATATCAAGACTGGAAAATGCATCAAAGATCTGCTCACGGATTTGAGTGGGGTCTGGCAAGTCAAGTTCAATGATCGACGATGCGTTGCTGCTGTGCAACGTAATAATTTAACATATATAGAGGTGAGGAAGTTGTTGTTCGGGCGTCAGGAGACAAAACTAATTTGATCAACCTCAGGTGCTCGACTTTGGTGCAAATCGAGATGGAATCCCTCCTGAGCGCTGTGGGCGCAGGATTATTGTCGATGACAAAGGTAATCAACAGCCGGATGCTGATGACGGTGCCACGACCAGTCTCATGATCGAATGATACCATATTTCCAGTGGCCTTTCCAAACGACCCGTGTCTTGTGTTTTCTGTTTAATAATGAATCCCTCAACAAGCTTCTTTCGAAGAATATTTGGTATGATGGCTATGCTGAAGTTGCTCTGGTTGCCAATACCCTAGCGCTGTGCTTTGCTTTCTTTCCGATCGCAGAAGAATCTGTTTTGTGTTTTTGTTGAGAGATGTTTATCAGAGCATCGGTAGCATGTTACTGGCGTCTTGCAAGTTTTACAGTATCATTTGTTTGTGGGTTCGAGTATTCACGCAGCATCTGTTTTTACCATGTTTCAAATCAGGGAGCTTACATAAATTGACACGACATGGGGACTGCTAGGTTCCTATCGATTTCAGGCGTACTATCGAAAAAATTTTAACAGCATTCAGCAAGTTATTTTGATGATATTATCACACAATCCACCGTAATCTCCTAAGCACCTAAACAGGTCAGCGGTATGTTAGGCTGACTCGAGCGTTGCCCGCCTGTCTCGACGCCGACTCGGCATAGAGTCTACGATGCTCCAACAACTCATCCTCCCCAGCCAGCCTTTCTTGCTCTTTCACTAGGTGAAGATCATCCCACATGTCTAAGATTCGATCTCAGACATTTCTGCCGATCAACCATCACGCTTATTGATATATCTTCTTACGAAAACGTCTATTAACTCTACGCGAGGATTTATAAGCCGTTCATTCTGGTACTCGAGGTCCCCTAAAGTTGAGTTGCCATGTAAACTATAGTTACCTCCAGCCAAGTATATTCTTCAACACTTTCTATCCGATATCAGTTTTAGGACTTCTGAGTTCACTGTTACGTACTTACCTTGCCATCGATTATGTTATACAACGCCTCGAATGGATATCGAATGTCTCAGGCCAAAGCCGGTGAATTTTGCGAGGTGAGATCCTGATTTCAGTCTTTCAACCACGGTTAATGTCGGGCTGGCTCTTGGGATATCCTTGGCATACATGAAAGCCTGTCCAAAATTCACTACAAGCGTGTTACTAGAATGTCGCAAAAATGAAAACGAAAAGAATGCTGTACCATTTTCAAAGCAAACAGTAACTCATAGTCCGCAGGAACAATGTTTCAAGGGAGCAGAAATAGCCTATCACAATGCTATCAGGTGAATCATAAGTGTTCCATCTGGTCCACAAGGCTTATTTAAACTCAATATTGGCACTACACCTGGTACCTTTCCACAGTGGTAGCCTTTGTAGCTTTAGCATCAATTCTTCTACGATTCGTGAGCGGTATAACTGTGATACCGGAAGCTTAGCATTCTAATTCAATATGTCGAGATATGTCTCGCTCCAGTCAGTTTGATACTCAAGCTAGACAATATACATCTTTTTATACGGGTATATTAGCTCCACCAGTGGGACTTCGACACTCTTCTCGGGAAGATCGTCCTGACAGATATATATCCAATCAGCCATGGAGGCTAGGAACAGCAAGCCATACTACTCGGCCTTTTACACATGAGAGCAATACTAATTAACAAAGTAATATGGCTACCATTTGGCTATACGGAGTATCGTCAGCATGTGGAGTAGTTGGGAAAGCATCCGGAGAAGCAAGAGATAGACAGGTTTAAAACAAAGATACATTTACTAAGTTAGCAAGGCAGTGTGAGAACAGACGGTAACATTTCATGCGGCATCTAGAAGTAGATAATCTTATTAGTCTCTGCTAGGAAGCCAATCAACACGGATTCAATCTCTAATTATCAACGCCTAAGGTCATCTCATGCCTAAGCTCTTACGTAAGACGTGATAAAAGTGATTTTAGGTAACATTATGCTTGTTTTTCTGTTAATCTTACGGTACTCATTGAGCCGTTGTGAATTGATTTCGGTCCTTGGGCTAAGCTAGTAGGCTAACTATAGCTAAATTGCAAACGTGAAGAAATGGATTTAGGACATGGAGCGGATAGATGTCGCAGATGTACAAAGAACTTAGCAAATCCGAAACTCTGTCCGTTCCCAACTTTCTAAATTTGCCGCCCATTTGCCATTCCATTCCATCACATCGTGAGAATACGTAAATGAAACAAGCTGATGGCTTCCATCGGAGCGTTCTCTCAAAACCGCAGGGCGGCTGCATCCGAACAAAACGCACACAAAATCTCCATCCTGGATAGGATGGGCTGATCTCCCAATATATCCTGTATCCGTTGTGAAGATGGTGCATCCAGCTACTCTACGGGCAAACCTTTCTACTACAATGGGTAATTGCTGTTGCAGTTGAGGCGAGACTTGGGAGGGAGCATGCATTAAACGAGATACAAACCATTGTTGCAGTATCGCATAGCCAGTAGGCACCAAGTCTTTGCCTTCTCCTTCAAAGTACGGCGACCCCTCGACGATTTCAGAAAACTGTCTCCCATCGTTGAAGACTTTCCAAATAACACCAGAATTAAACTGTTCCCTCACTTCATCGAGAGGCAAACGCGCTGGCAGGGCTTGAAGTACGGCGATGGAGACTTTTTGATAGTCTTTGACCATTGCGTTGATCGTTTCTTGCCCCTCTTCGAGCCATGTTTCGGCCATTTGGTCCATCAAAGCGCGCCTGCCACCAGGCCCAAGTGTGTAGCGACCGGTCGACATTGGAAACACATTATTAATGATCCCGACGCGGCTGCCCGTCACAATTATCGCACGATCGTCGGGATCGTGTTTTACGTTTGGACGTACGCGCGTGGAGCTCTTGAGCTCAGCATTCCGCTGGGTGGAAGAGTACATCTCAAAATCCGGCGTTGAAGTGCTCCAGTATGGTTCGGAAAAATCTATGCACCAGGATGGGAGGGTGAGAGATTTGTGACCAGTCGCCTGAACCAGTAGATCGATGCTTGTAGTTTCGGGTGAAGTAAGAACCTCTACCATTGCTTTTTGGTAGACAGACTCGGCTGGCTCTCTGCAGTCTGGTTTCAATGCTCGGCTGGAATTGGGCAATAGGCCTATGAGAGCAAAGACATGATCTCTTAAGTCGCCTGAGCTACGACCCGAGGTTGAAAGTAATAGATGTTCCAATGTAATCTTTATTGGCTTTAGATTTCCACCTTGATCTTCAATCATGAGATCCCTATGCCATCCGGAGCGCAGGGTGTCGATATCAAGAAGCGACAGGTCTCTCTCATTTAACGAATAGCTTGGTCCGAAATGGACCAGCTTCGCAACAATGTCCATAGCAGCCTGGATCACCCACCAAGGAACCCACACATCTCCGCAACCCGCTGAGATGTTTTTCGCGACAACCATCTCTTGCACAGTCCACACTCGCGACCACCAAGGCTTCTTGCACAGCTTGTCAATACCAGCAATGACCGGTCGCTCCTCACCCTCTCTCGTCAATCTAAAACCCCGCGCCTCTCTCGTGTCTTTGAGTGTGAGAAGGAACTCGAGAGCGGAACGTATGTCTCTGTCTGATTCACCCAGCCACACGAGTACTTGGGAAGCACTGGCGTAGATGTCGCGCATCAAGCTGATCTGGAAAGTCTTTTCCGATAAATTATTTTGGTTGATGCATATGGCGTCTATCCACAGGACGCGTGGCTCTGCACGTCTGAGGTATTGAAGCGCGACATAAAGATTGATACCAACTTCGAACGGCAATCCATTAATAAAAATGGTACGCCGCTGTGTGGCATCGCCCCAAGTGTACGATAAGGCTTCATATTGCGAACACTGAAATTGTTTCCTATCCTGGTGAGTAGACTTTGATGGCCATAACACACTTTTGGCCGTGTTCCAAAGGCCAACTTCTTTGATAGGCTGCCGCGCTGTTCGAAGATTTACCGACTCCAAGGTACAAAAAATATCCGCGGTTTCTTGTGTAGCAGGTACCAATGTTAAGAGGCGGATGGTAGGTGTTGAGGAGTCCAGGTCATCGTAGGTATAGGTCATGGTATTGACGGCAAAAGAGGGATGAGATAAGTCGCACACGCCATCAACGAATGCTTGAAGGCATCACTCTTGGCTACAGCTCAATGCTGTCCTATTAATAGTTTGGCCCCGCCTACTTCGTGGATTACAAGTCGCAAGGCAGACAAGGCAGACAAACTAGCCATGATATAGTCACCTTCAAACATGCCGCTAAATAAGTCTATATCTCAACGTAATGGATCCTGAAAAGAACTTTGCACATACCTACACGGCTCATCTGTGGCTATTGCCGGCGATTTTAGCTAGGCCGGGGGAACTATTGGATGTTGAAGCGGTTGGCATATGAACTCATTCGATATGGCTGCCATAGATGTTGGGTGGGATAGATTGGAGCGGCCGAGTCAACGTCCTCCCCAGTCAGTCTAGATTGAACCATAAATAATATTACACATGAACCCTACCTCGAGTATTATGTGATATATATAACAGATGAGAAAGTGAGTCTCCACGGGACCACAACGCTCTACGTAGTCCCGCATTAATTACTCTACTAGCGCGGAACTGCTCCATCTAATAAAAAATATGTTCACGAACTACACCCTTCAACCATCTCTCTCCGACCCTAATGTCGAGCACTCTCTATCCTAACCCTCTTACCTCGTTCCCTCTCAATATACGCTTCTCCCTATCCTTATTCCGAGCACATGCCCTCAATCACCATCGCCGGCGTCTTTCCACCCAATGTCGCAATGAACGACACCATCGATCAACAACTAAACCCATAACCTTCCACCCTTTCACAC
The DNA here is from genome assembly GCA_021030915.1 of Astrothelium macrocarpum. NCBI lineage: Eukaryota > Fungi > Ascomycota > Dothideomycetes > Trypetheliales > Trypetheliaceae > Astrothelium > Astrothelium macrocarpum. The sequence goes on from JAGEMR010000018.1 coordinate 60,523, forward strand.
CAACCGCCCCACTCATCCGCACTTCCACCTCCTCTTCGTCTCCCACCACCGACTCCTCCTCCTCCTCCTCGGCCGACACTACCACCACCACCGCTCCCCACGTCCTCACCATCATCTTCCCCCCCTCCCTCCAACACCCGCTCACCGACCTCCGCCGGACCTACTTCCCCTCCTCGCACCCCGGCTACGGTCTCCCAGGGCACCTCACACTCTTCCACGCGCTGCCCTCCTCCCACCTCACCGCGCTCGTTTCGCACATCTCGCAGACGTGCGCGCAGACCAAGCCATTCCGCCTGCGCTTCCACCCCCAGGGCGTGTGCCTGCTCGGGCAGCCACCGGCGCGACCGACGGGCGTCGCGTTGCGGCCGGGACGGGGCGGGAATCACGTCCGCGGTGTGCGCCAGCGGCTGCTGGAGGGGTTCCTGCGGCTCGAGGAGGCCGGCGAGTGGTGGTTGAGTGCGCAGGACCGCAAGGGGGACGGCAGGAAGCGCGGGTGGCGCGGCCATGTCACCGTGATGAATAAGGTGGTGCCGGAGGGGAAGGGCGGGAGGACGGTGGCGCAGGTGGTGAAGGGGGTGGCGGCGGAGGTGAGGAGTCGGTTTCCGGGGTGTGAGGGCGTGGTGGAGGGGGTGCGGATGTGGCGGTTTGAGGGGGAGGGGAAGTGGGTTTTTCAGAGGGATTTTAGGTTTGAGGGGGGGAAGGAGGAGGGGGAGGAGGAGGGAGAAAAGGAGGGCGATCTGAAGCGTGCCTGAGGTGGAAGTGGGATGGGAGAGTTGGGTGAAGATGTATGATATGTCGGTGTATTCCTATCTACGTGTACTCCGTCGAGCGATCGCTCGTTGTATATAGGTATCGCACGTAATTCTTTGTCTCGTGGAACGCCTTTTTGTCGCTTGGGACACCACCGCAGAACAGCCAAGGGACTCCATCGTCTATCGTCGTCTATCCATCCAATTTCACCGCCCTCCCTTCGTGAATCGTCACCACCTCACAAGATCGTCCCAAACCCAAACGTCGTCTTCATGCTCCTCACGTAATACTCGCCCCAATTCCTCTTGGTGACATCCTCCTGCCCAACAGGAACCCCCTCCCAATCCACCCGCATCACCGTTACTGCATCCACGTTGTTCTGCTCGAACCGGATCTTCAGCGTCGAGTAATGCCCTGCTGGCCACTGCTTCAACCGCCACTTCTGTACGATGCTCGTCGGCTCATTCAGCTCGACGAACTCGCCTGATACATTGCCGTCAAACAATTCGAAGTGTCCGCCTGGTTTCACCTCGAAGAGGCGAGGTGGAGCGCGGGTGAAGGCGGCGACGCGTTGGGGATCGGTGAAGGTCAGATAGAGTTGCACGGCCTCGGTGCGGAATTCAGCATTGTCGGTAAGGGTGGTGACGTTTATAGAAGGCCCCTTGCCACCAGTGGCTGCTGTGGTGGTGGTGGATGCGGATGTGGAATGGGAGGTGTCTGTGGGTTTAGATATGGAGGAGCTGGAGGTGTATTTAGGAGTGACAACGGAGCTATAATTGGCTCCATGTTGGAGATCCTTGCCATGCTCCTGTATTAAGGCAGGTCCGAGTTTTGCAAGGTGTTGGCGCAGTAGTGGTGTTAGTTTGCGGCGGACGAGGTCTTTGACGGGTTCTTTGCTGCTTGTTTCTGAATAAATGTCTATCTCAAACTTGAATGAACAGTCAGTCACGTCCGATCTGTATGCAAATCAGATATTAACCAAGGGAAACATACAACATACTCATCTTCCTCCGTATCGTGCGCCACCTCTGGTATTGTAATGCTTCCGCTGACATCCTCGTCATCTTTCGTCTTGCCTGAGATTGTATTAAATGGACTAGTCTTTTAAGAGACGTGTCACCCGGCACGGACATACCTTCATATTCAAGTTGCAACTTTACGTCAAACAAAGTAATGACCTTGCCTTTCCGTTGGCTCACATCCACATCACCATCCATAGAGGTTAATTTTGAGATCTCCGCGGAAACATCGCCTTCTTCAACTCTGAGATAGACCAATTCTTTCTCAAGATATTCACGTGCCCATGTCGAGGTATCCTTGTTTACCCAATGCCAGTTATTGGGATTGTGGAGCATGGTGGTGGATGGCAACGTAGCAGCCTCGAGTGCGGCCTAGCGGAGGATGGCAGGAATGAGGGACAGATCGAACAACTACTTCACACAAGGTGAGTATAAAGTAAAATCGAATGATTGATACAGAAAAGTTTGGCGTTTCGCATTCTCAGACAAGGAGTCTAAAACAATAGCTAATCCACATTTTAAGAGAGTACAAGTCGTTCGGACTGGTGCCAGCTAAGATTCTCATCATAGAAATTCATGAGACTGTAACCAATAACGGGGACTTACTGCAATGCTTGCGATGTAATGGCTGCAAACTAAACACTAGATCTGAATGACACAGACGATCAGGCGCTGGAGGGGAGGATGTGTTCTTAAACAGTCCGGAGCTTGGTAGATTCTAGAAACATTTTCGGGCTGAAACTTTTTCCGCTTGCGCGATGCGTCAGGCACACCAATCACATCTCTCCACACCTTAAGCCTTGGCTAGCCCTCTCAAGCTGAGATGAACTGCCGATGGTTTTGGAGGCATTCTTTCAGTAGTTGTTACGTTGCAGGAAATGAGTCAAATAATAAAACTTGGCGAGGGCATGGCATAATTACATTAGAGGTATCACAGAAACACAAGAGACATCGGACACATTTCTTCAAAATGGCATCAGATTCTCCTGCCCCTAATTCTACCTCTCTGCTGCTGCTGCTGCTTCATAGAACCCCGTCATCCAGACCGGCCAGAACGCAGAGTCCACCGCGAAATCCCACTGCCGACTGCTGTTCAAAAATAAATGTAAAAAATAGAAACTATGCTCCTGGACGGAGGAAGAAATGTTATATGCAAAATCAAAGTAGAAGATAAGCACCATGTGCCCCTGGAAGAGCATCAAAAAACCACTGAACCCCATTTCGCTCATTGCACCAAGGCATGTGACAGAATGTGAAAAGAAAGAAAATGTTGTCTCAGACTCCCGAGGCTTTGCCGGTTATAAGAAAATGTGGGTTACGTGATTCAAAACACACACACACGCTCCAGCGCGGCAGGTAAACTTTACGCTTTACAGATGCTTTTCGTTCAGAATTTAGTCGTGAGATCAACCCCCTCTCTAAACCTCGGTTGATGTCTTGACTTAGAAGGACCTGTAAGGGTGAGCGTGGGCGCCAGATGGCTTGGCGTGAAGGTGATGGTGGTAGTGGGTCAGGAAGCCAGTGCTGGCAGCGCTGGCGTAGCTGGGGGCCGCGCCAGTTGGGTAGAAGCCTGTAGAGTTGGGAGGCAGGCCAGTGGCGCTGGGAGTGGCAGTCTTTGATCATTTGTTAGCTTTGCACTTGCATTTTGATGTTGATGTCGACGTAAGTGGAAAAGTTGAGTCAGAAAAAATGGATACAAGGTTGTCATTGGGTGAACTGAAAATCGAAGCTTTTAATGTCGAATCTGTACGTACCACAGTGACGGTAGATTGAGCAGTAACGGTGACAGTAGCTGGAGCGGCGCAAGAGCCAGCAGCTCCAGAGGCACCAGAGCCAGAGCCGGAGCCAGAGCCTGAGCCTGAGCCCGAGCCCGAGCCCGAGGCACCAGTACCGGACCCAGCTGCGCCAGACTCAGATGGAGAAGAGCCAGAGGCAGGAGCGCTTGGGAAGACGCCTGCAGCAGATGCAACACCAGAACCAGCAGCACCTGAACCAGTTGGGGCTGGGAGGACGGTGATGAAGTGAGTTGAAGTAGACGTGCTGTGGACTGTCTCGGTGATGCCCTCAGAAGAAGCCGGGGCGCCGTTACCAGCGGAAGCACCGCCTGCACTGCCTGCACCACCAACTGGGATGGGAGACTTGGTAGCGTAGACTGTAGCAGTAGAGTAGAGAGTGCTGGTGTGGTGAATGGTGGTGGTGATGACAGTCTTGGAAGAACCAGAGCCAACGGTGTAGGTGAGAGTGCTATCACTCGTGGGTGCAGCAGGCTTGCCACTGCCAAAGCCCGGAGCGCTGCTTAAGCCTGGCGCAGTGCCGTTGGATGGTGCAGACTGGACTGGGACCGAAGGAGCAGATGTGACGCCGGTCACAGCAGATGAAGCTGAGGTTGGGCTGGCAACTGGTGTGGATGAAGGCGAGCTGGGAGCACTGTTTGTCTCAGCCGCAGAGGTTGGTGACGAGGCTGGCGCTGAGGATGCTGGTGCTGAGGACGCAGGTGCGACTGGCGTAGTGCTGTTGACAGCCGCGCTAGATTCGGGAATTGGGACAACTGAAACGGAAGTTGTAGACTCCACTGCGGAAGACTCTGCACTTGGAGTGGAGGTCGGCGTAGCGGTGCTGGTTTGGGCAGCAGATGTGGCAGTCGTAGAAGCTGGAGCAGCAGCAGAAAGAGAAGAGCTTACTGCGGCAGCGGAGGTGCTGATAGCGGACAAAGCAGCAGAGCTCGCGCTCTCTGCCTCAGCGACAGGGCAGACGGTGGTGGTCACAAAGACAATGCTGGTAACCTCCGCAGTTTGCGACTCAGCAGGGCAGTCGGTCACGGTTGCAGCACAGTGGGTATATGTGATTGTCTGAGTCGACTGTACAGTCAACGTCGTCTGCGCAGCAGCAGAGGTAGTAGCGGCAGTGACTGCAGCGCTGGTTTCATTGGAACCGGCTTGACGCTTGTCGACGAGGAAGTTGGGCTGGGCAATGGCCGTGCCAGCCAACAGAGCAAGAGCGATAAACTTCATTTCGTTCTTTCTTGTGATTGCGCGTGGAATTGAGTTCTTGGGTGGTAATGAGGATGCAATGAGCGAGCTCGACGAATCGAATTGAGTTGCTATTCACGGTTGATGCAGATGTTCTGTTTGCGCTGACAGTGATCAAGTGAGAGCTTCAGGTAGAAGAACCAGTTGCTGCACAGCAGGATCGAGTTTGTGAATGAGTGACAGTGGATCGAAATCCGTAAAGAGTGTAAGTGCCCCGAGGGACGAGAGAGCGAACAGTAACGAGAGTGAGTTCCAACAGAACGTGTGCGTGAAGGTAGCAAGGTAGAGAAAAAGAGAAAGCAAAGGGCTGTAGGCTGCAAGAAAAGAGGGAATTGGCTCAGTCACTGCCCCCTAATTTGCCTGGCCAGTGACAAGCAAATCCCAGCCCGTCGCAATTTGCAGAGTCACGCTAGACAAAGCCGGAGCATGGACTGTGTGCTGGAGTAGAACATGAATCCAATCAGCCGCCATGTTTGCCCGAGCAGGCCAGGCCGAGCCACCCACTCCACCCACTCAGGGGCCACGACACCATAAAAGCTGGGGACTGACAAGCCGCCAACCCTGCAGCCGCCTAGGTTCCTGATGATTCCTTCTTGTTCCTGAAATTGTACCTGGGCCCGTGCCCTCGCGCCGTTGTTTGTGTTCTTTGTAGTACAGCAAGGCCTGTCAGCGGTCCAAGAAACCAGACCGCTCCCCTTCACGGCGCCTAGACGACCTTCATCGCAAACAAAGATCGTTGTGCTGATGTGACGAGATCGTCGCTGACGGAATCTCCTCCACACAGTGGATCTGTTCGTTTCCTCCCGCTCCGTCTAGTGTGGTACTCTGGCCAACACTCGGCTGGGAACACTCCGGCCACGTTGTCGTTGTGCGATCAAACAACAGGCACAGCAAGGGAATACATAATTGCATAACTAAAGGACCACCCAGAGGCGACCAGCCAGAACGGAAACTTTTCTCGAGGATCTTTTTCAGGGGTTTCCTGCAATGGGCTAGATTCCGTGAAAGCGCGTAGATCGACTGTTTCATCATGGCCACTAACCTTAATTTTATTTTTGCCGATTGATGAAGCGAGGCCGTATGCGGAGTTACATCACTTTTTAATTACAGCTCGTTATGCATCATGTACACCTGACTTTTCATCAAAATTTCCGAAGACAATTCTCTAATACGATGCTACGTCTTTTTTTTTATTTGGTGCCGCGCCGTTGATGCTGTGAGCTGACCGGTTGGTGTTATGTGAAGGATGCTTTTGCTGATTAGAGCAAGGTTGGAGGATGATCCAAGTAACAAAAAAAAAGCGCACCTGCATGTTCGCTTATTGAGCGCCCAGGCTTTATGTAAGAATTATGCCGAGGAGCTCAATGATGAGGGCTTTTTAGACGAGTTGTTACTGTCGCAGGTTCAGGTGCAATGGTTTTTTTTGGTGCTGCGTCCTATGGATTGCCTGATATTGTTTGTCCACCTTCCCTTTTTTGTGGCGATGATTGTGTGATTCAGGGATGAGTTGAAGCAATAACCGATATCGTGGACCACCAAAAAAATGAATCAGTCCCCCACATATTGGTGGAGACCCCCAATACATTGCCGAGTATTAGAAACGTGGACCAAGTAATTAAGAGATGCCTCTGAAAACTGTCACGCTTGTCCTGGGGATCCCCTCAACACGTGTACGCACATTATATCCTTTGTGGTTTATGGCATTTCTTCTTTGCAACCCCTGGATTTGCCACGATGGTGGTGTTTTTATTGGACGATCTAGACAGAGTTGAAAGGCAAAAGAAAATGCGTCCTTGCCGCCATGGCTTGCCCACCAATTGGGCAAATGGCTCAGCCAAGTCGAGGTGCCCCCCATCCAAATTTCAGGCATTTTCCCACATGCCAAACTTGTGGGTTTCAGATTGAGAGCTTGACAGCCGAAATTCAAACGAGGTTACACCCAATCAAGTTCTAGAAATCTTGCTACGTCTCAAACATTCACATCTTAGACAGAGCCTGACACCTACATTTTTTATGGAATTCACAAGAGCAAAATCAAGAAATTTGATAAAAAGCATGCATTGCATCCTCGTATTGGCTATCTCCTTCTGGGGAGTTCCCCATCAATCTCATTAGAACAATCACTGCACGCGCATTCTTAATCTCGTATGAACCCATGAAAGACCATCCATACTACTCCCACGCATCTTCCCCCAATTCATTATTTGATATCATAAGTAAGACAACCCATGCCATGTAACACCTTCCAGATCTGCGCGCTCTTCGATTTTCCCGCCATCTTCATCTCATCCGCCAACGTCGCTGGATCCTGCGCCCAGCTCACCACCTTCACCTGCTGCTCTTCGTTCAAAATCCACGCATCGGTCGCTTGTACCAAGATTGACTGCCAGATTCTCGTGGGGAGGCCCTTGGCAAGATCGACATTACGATAACCATCAGACTGCTGCTTGTCCGCTAGGCGGCTCATATGATGCTGCTGGTAATTTAGATGTTTTTCTCGAACTCTGGTCTCTTCGTCGGGGAGCTGTTCCAGGGTGGCTCCGGTGCTGAGTTTAGGATGCTGCCCGAATCTTAGGTCAGCAGTGGTGGAAGCACGACGGGGGCGGACGAATTTGAATGTCATTGGCGTAGGGGGCATCGTCACGCTTGGAGCATCCATCAAGGGTTGAGGGGGCATCTTGAGAGTCGAGACATCCTCGATTGACAGAGGGCGCGGCTTTAGGGTTGGGACATTTGCCATAGGTCCAGAGGCAATCTTCAAGTTCTGTTCATCCGTTATTGGCTGAACCGTCGTCCTCAAGTTTTGTTCCTCCATTGCTGGATGAGGGTTAATCTTTACATCCTGTTCATCCGTCATCGGAAAGGTTGGTGTATTTGGATCGTTTGGACTCGTTGGGGAATCGGCCGTGAGGGTTGACGTCTCAGAGTTCGCTGATGATATCTGCAGAGCGACAGGAGTGTTATGAGAAACATTCAGCGGCAAAGGTGATGTGAAGCTAGCGTCAGAGGCACGTCGAATAGGCGTCTCAATCGATGAGATGCTGACTGGTGAGTTGGTATGAGAAGCTGTGGCCCCAAGGATAGCACGCGCTTTGACAAGCAGAATGAGAGATGCAGACCAAAGCTGCACGCAGTGAACACCAGCATCCTCGATCGTAGTGCGCTGGAGTTTGAACCGCTTGCTTTCCAGTTCTGAAAGGCATTGATCAGAATCATCAGTAGATTGCGACGAGAAGCCGCTGACTCTCCTCCTGCGGGGACTGTTGGAAGAAACTCTCCGGCTGTTACGAGATAAGCTAGGTCGTCCAGGATAGCAGAGCTCAAATCGAACTTACCCAGTAGGCTTCGTGGCCAATTCTGCTACGTAGTCGGTGCTTGACTCTGCGTCTTCGTTGACTATAAGAGCAGTCCTTTCGAGTTCGGCGCCTTCTAAAACCTCGATACCGGTTTTGGTGAGGAGATCATTTGGGAGATAGACTATGCCTTTCCCGCCTGCGTATTCTTGAGAATATTCTTCTCGCTTGCTTTCTGACGGCGCGATTTTGAGTCCCGACATGAGTTGTTCCGGGAAGTAGTGAGAAGACAGGACGTAGGAGAGGAATAAGGCACCAATACTAGTAAGAGAAACTCCCCGAAATAGGAGATACGGCACGGAACGGAGACCACAATGACGGTTCAGAACGGTTGCCTGAGAAAGCGATGGTCTTGAGGACGACATGGTTCTCGAAGCACGACCTCCTTCCTCATCGAAATCATCCATGCTAAGAGCTCTGGTCCTACCGACCATGCTTGCTGTATCCGACTCTGCCACGGACACGACACTAGTGGACAACAGCCTGAGGCTCGTCGGGTCCGCTGGAATCTGAGACGCGTACACCCTTGCGAACACTTCGAATGCTCGCGGACCAGAGAGATTATTTCCGCTAAGATCGATCCTCCTAAGGCAGAAACAGTGCCTAAAGCTCTCCCAAAACATCTCCCAGTCATGGGCGTCATCACCATTTTGCACGGTTATGTTGTTGTTGGATAGATCAAGTATTTGTAGGTCGAACTGGGCAGCGCGGATGACCGATGCCAGCCTCCCAAGTGATTTGGTTGTAAATACATTCTGAGAGAAATTCAATTCCTCGATCTTTTGGCAAGGACCTTCTCCATTATCGCGAGCCACCTCCTCCAAAGCCTCGATGATCGCAGATAGACTTTCATCATCAATCTTCCTTCCGCTAATATCAAGCTCAAGTGCTGTGCTTTCTGGCTGCTTTTGCGCTTTTGAGTAAAAGGCTTTGGCTCGCTTCCTCAGATCTTTGGCAACGATAAGACCAAGCTTCAGGCCTTCAGACTTTCGCTGCAGAAGTCTCTATCAGCAAAAATACCATGAACAGTAGACAAATAACTTACGTTAGTATAGTTGAAGCGTGCAGGTGCCATGGTCACAAGCCGCTTGGGCCGCGTAGTAAACGAATTTTCCAAGTTCCTTGAGGTCACATGGAAGGTTAGTGCCAGTAGCTGATTACACCAAGGAGAATGAAAAGCTGAAACTGGTTGTGGAAAGCACGCAAGGGAGCACCTGCCTTGTGATGTTGTTGTAAGCAGTTCAAAACCAGGTAGCAACGTGCAAGTGCAGAGTTTAGAGTAAGCATGACAAAGAATGAGTGTTCTTGAAGCTTCGATGGAATATTACGCAGCGATGACGCAAGTTCCCAGAAAATTGAGTGAAATGTATTGAAGGTAAGGTGAGAAGTGAATTGGATAGAGCTGCGCGTCACGCGTAAATGTAAAAACAAAGCTCAACACAGCTCCCCCACAAGACACACGCGTTATTTGTTGCAAAATTCGCGCCGCAGTGTGCCGTGTTAAGCGAAAGCCACATTCTTGTACAGCATATGTAATGCCATGAAGCAAAGATAGTAGCCAACTCTGAAGTTTAGCATCTGCCAAAAAAGCACGTGTCCACGATTCAACATCACTGCACCTAAAGACTTTTTTTGACATTTCGAAAGCCATCCAGGTACCCAAACAATATCAGCTCTATCAGAGTACTCTGACAGATTTGCAAACGCTTCCAGAGCCTGACGTGTCCGAGAAGCAGGGAGCCGACATGATCAACGCCTCAAATTCCAGGAACCATATATCATTTACAAAGATACTGGGCGGGATTGGCTCACGCGTTACTGGCTGCTTGAGCCATTTTAACAAGCCTTGCGACTCAATTTCATTGTCGACGCGGTACTCAGCAGATGAGAGGAAGTCGACACAAAGTTGACACGGACCACGAGCCGCCCGGATCTAAGGCCATCCTAAATTATTCGACAATCTTCTTCGTCACCTCCTAAGAACAAGCCATCAATGTCAGAAAAATCATCCGACAATCGCGACTCTGCCACTTTCAAAGTTGTTCCTGTAGCTGCAACTGTCGCTGCTGCTCCAACCAAACGTGCCTCAGCAGGTCCATCCAAACCTGCTCTTGCCAAACCTCCTACTGCAATTCATCCCTCTGCTGTCGTTGCCGAGAAGGCCGTACTGACAGGTTCTCATCTTATCACTGTTGGTGCAGATACAGTCATACATCCTTTTGCGAGGATCGTGTCAAATGCTGGACCGGTGACAATTGCAGAGAATGTCATTGTGAATGAAAGGGCAGTAGTAGGGATTTCTAGAGATAGAGATGACGTAGCTGAGGATGAATCTTGCGACAGAGAGGTGCGCGTAGGAGCTGGAGTCACGATTGAATCATCTGCAATAGTTGAAGCCTACGTGATTGAAGAAGGAAGTGTCATTGATGTACAAGCAAGCGTTGGGCTAGGAGCGAAAATAGGAAGAGTAAGTAACTTGCTATTATCTAATACAAAGTCTTGCGAGATCCTAATCAATTGTTCAAAGTATTGCAAGGTGTCTCCAAAGGCAGCGGTCAGTGCAGACGAGATTGTGGAAGATTTCACAACCGTTTCGCGTCCTGGTTATCGCCGTTCTGATCATTTACTCAAATTTAATCCAAACATCCGAGCATTAAAGCTGAAGAGGCAAAAAGACCAAGTGGAGCTATTACGACGGCTAATCCCAAGCAATCTTGCCAAATGGTCATAATCGAATCTATCTGAAGTCAAGCAGTTTTGTCTGGATTTCCTGGACGAGCGGAATACACTTGTTGTGTATCACATAGATGGTCTGGATGCGTAGCCTCAGAGTGGGGGAATGTATTGAACGTCTTTCGAGACCGGATACAATTCATTTGATTGGTTGGATTGAGGAGTACGCATGCACGGGAATTTACCCCAGTACCATTTTAACCAGGCTAAATGCAAAAACACGATGATTTAAATATGCCATTTCGAATTACACGTTCACTCTACCGTCATGCTGAATTTGTTACCACTATTTCTGGAACGCTTATCATGATACATAATGTTTCTCAACTCACTGAGAAATAGCCTGAATTGCATGAGATCTCGAGATCTTGGGATCTCAAAACAAAACATATACGGCCCGATATACCGAACTAGTGCTTGCTAGCCGCAGCAGCGTCTCTGCCACCTTTGCTGATTGCTGGGATCTCCTGTGTAAGTCGCGATATCAAACCGTTGAGATCTTTATCAACCATTCCACTATTGGACGCCTCGAAGGACGGCATTGGCGGTTTTATTGCCATAAGCTAAATGTAAGACATGCATGTATTACACCGAGCTTTATTGTCGGCTTCACCGATATGATTTTGGACCACAGTCTTTTGAGGAAATTTTCCGTAGAGTAGCTGATCAATACGTGTCGGAATTTGTTTTCACATCATACGATAGTGGAGCAATCTTAATCAAACATACCGTAATCGTCAGACATGCGTCCTCAATGCTGTATTGATGCCAAGCTTGCGCGATATACGGGAGAGATGTTTAGATTGGCTTGAATAGCACACATATCGTAGGTGAAACGTGTAGATGGCGGTGACTGATGCACATGGACTGATAGGATTTGAGTGCGGACTGATCTCGTTGGGTAAAAGACAATGCTTAACCTTGTAGGACAACGACCAGGCAACGTCTGTGACTGATCTTGCACAATCAGGTCCGGCAGTGTTTGTCAGATTGTTTGGTCGTAAAAGTCATCATTTGGGAGTGGAAAAAACAACGAAAATGATGTTCCTAGCCTTCCATTGCGATACTATGGACAAGGAGCTTTTGTCTGAGTGGGGAAATGTCAAGATATGTCTATGCTGTATCGAATTGTTGACATCTGGGTCCGCTAGCAACAAATGCATTAAATGCACCCTGCATCTCGACCTCATTCAAAGCCTGAACTGCATGAAGCAGACCCGATTTGGAATATTTATCAATCTGAGGCACCAATTGCATCCCGATTGAGGCTTAGCTTTCGGTTAAGATGTATCAGCAGGCCACTTCGAGTACCTCGGACTGGCCGCACGTCATAACTTTCATTTCAAATTCATGATACTCAAATGTGTATATTAGAGGCTCGAATCGCGAAATTCAGGTATCGAGGAGCTTTCTTCCTAATTTCTTACCTATTCACGCTCATCTGCAGTGTAGAGCACCCTCTCTGTCGCATTCGACTTTATCAATCCTTGTATCAAGTAAGGTCCGGGACTCGGCAACATGTCAAAACCCGGGGAATAGTTGCAGAGGAAAGACTTCCCAGGAACCGTAAGTGTTTCGGAGCATTGATAAACCGGGCAGTGCCAGCCGGGGTGCAGAAAGTGAAATCTTCCTACTGGCGGAAGAAAGAAGTTTATCCCTCCGATCTACCCCAGAGACAATCCTTTGCCCTGGTCCCTTTCCTCCACATTCAGCCTGTTCTGCTACAGCAAACACGCGGCAACAACCGTATCCCACGAATTTGTTTGGGATTAGTAGTTCGCGGCTCTAAATAAGAGAAAGCGATTACCGACTTCTCGCCACCTACCTGCGGCACCGATCTAGTCAATCCGCAATTTCTTCCGGCAATTCGCAACTGTCATGAGCTCCACTTGCTCTTAGCAGCTGCAGAATTCGAAACGAACAAACTAAAGAACCCGGCCCTGTGCTTGTCCATATCTCGGACGCTACACCTTGCACATGCTTTAGCAATGCAATCGAACACCGACCTTTCATGTTCACAGGAGTCCCGTCGCATTCTGATCGAAGTCCAGTTGCGCATCAACGGTTTCAATACTTATGGATAGGGTACAATCGCCAGAGCTAGGATATCACAGTATTTGGAGATGACAACCAAAGTTCGGCCTACATCTGCAGGCCTGGCAGATCTGAAGAGCATGGGCGTTGTGGAGATACAAGAAATAGACCCAACGGCCTTGCCTTCTGTGCTCGTTGTATATGACGAATATCAGGATGGCATCGTGCGTCTCATTGCCCAAGTGCTTGGTCGAGGATATTATCTGGCGCAATCGATCCTTGATGCGGAGTCGGGGGCATATGACGAGGTTGTGGGAATCGTCGGCCGGGGGGACTTGACCAAGTTAAAAGAAGGAAACTGGTCGAGGACAATCATTAATACTTGCTGTATTGACGGTGGACGTACTGCAGATCCTTCAGCAACTGCTGTATGCGATTACGAGTACCTATATACAGAAAAGCCATTCTGTCGCAGAGATCTCACAAAGTTCCTCGCATTTGTTCTGGGTCAAACTCGGCCTCATGAAGAGCTCGCAAAGAAAGCGAGCACGACTTTCATTTCGACGACTTTTCCTGATGTACAAGCGGCGCTTTCAAATCTAGAAATCCTTTCTGTTGGTTCTGACGCATTGGAGCTTCGAGTCGATTTATTAAAGGAGCCTCAGCCAGACGGATCGTTTAGTCCAGTCCCCAGTTTGAACTTTGTTGGCAAGCAAGTCATGATGTTGAGACAGCGTAGTGAACTTCCCATAATATACACCACCCGATGCACACAGGAGAATGGCAGGTTTCCCATGGACGACCCTTGGCTGTATTTTGAATATTTACAACGGGCGATTAAATGGGGCTGTGAATACATTGATGTGGAACTCTGGCTACCAGAAGAAGTTCGAAGAAAACTTGCAATGAAAAAGGGCAATAGCAAGATAATATCCGCGTTCCACGACTTTTCTGGAAATTTCAAATGGACATCAGTCGAGGCTCAAGAAAAATTTCGAAAAGGCGCAGTATACGGCGATGTGGTAAAAATGATAGCGTACGTCAACTCGATCAACGAGAATTATGAGTTGGAATATTTTCGTTCGACAATACAAGCTCGCCACAAACACCCACCATTATCTGGCTTGAACATGGGACCCATGGGTCAACTTTCGAGAGCTTTGAACAAGGTCTTTACGCCAATCACGCATCCACTACTTCCAATGATTGCAGCACCTGGACAACTCAGCGCTGCTGAGATCAATCAAGCGCTTCACAGCATGGGTCAGCTACCAAAACTCGACGTTTATGGGATTGGTGGCCACAGAGCTGACACGCAAGCCACTTTTTTCGAAAAATGCTTCAACGAGCTTAGCCTACCTCACCAGCTCATCCGAATCGAGAGAACGTCAAAAGCATCAGTCGAAGCTTACCTGCGACGACCAAACTTTGGTGGCGCTTACATCAATCCTCCTTTGGCTTTGGGAAAAACCGAGCCATACCTGACGCTATCAGACTCTGCTCAAACTATTGGCCAGGTTGACACAATTGTGGTTCGTTCAGAGGCCCAACAGACTGCGCTCGTTGGTGAGAACGCTAGCTGGAAGGGTATCCGGGCAACGCTGACCCGAGATTTTGTGCCGTCAGCGTACAGCGGGAGACCCGCACTGCTGCTCTCAAACAGCGTGGGAGATGCAGCAGCAGCAATCTTTGCACTGAAGAGCCTCAACGCCGAGCCCATCTATACGATTGGTTTCAAGGCTCCCGACCCCATTGGATTCGGGACGGAGCCTTTCCGATCGGTCGAGGAGTTGAAGAAATTGGAGCAACCCTTTGTCATCATATCAGCGTTGCCAGCGGATAAGTCCCTGCTGGTGGGTCCTCTTCTGAAGCATTACGGCGCCAACGGTAGGAAGACGCCAACGTTGGGCGGGAAGGTCTTCATGGATCTCGCGAACGGACCACGCAAGGGCGACCCCCTGGCTATTGCCGCATTATTAGGCTGGACCGCATACGGTGCAGCAGACATCAGTGCATGGACAGTTGTCGAAACGTTGCGAATTCTGGTCGGCCAAAACGTGCCGTACGACTTCGTGAGACTGGCTTCTGGACGGGGTTTGTGTTGAGCAAATTGGTGAGACGAGATCGAGTTTGGGACCAGGATAACCGAAGCTCTCCCGCGCTTGAAAAAACTCGTCACTACTCGAGACAACGAGCGGTGGTCGGCCGAAGGCCATCGCACATAAGCAACATGCGCACCTGCGCGCTGAACTTTGAGCATTAATTATAGCAAGCATCATCTGGTGTCGCTGCATCGATCGCAAGGCCTACGCGAGGCCCATCTCAATCGCCAGCCGGCCACCCTGCTTACCTACGTATCGGGGCTAGCGGCCGTCGGGGTGTTGCGATCGAAGCCTAGATAGCTCCGGAGTAGCCTAAACGTAGATAACTCGGATCAGGAATGGCGGCATATCAAACACCATTTCTACCCTCTGCCTTTCTGACAATTTAATCTATTTTACATCACTCTGACGAGTCAGCGGAAATGAGTTTGGTGGCGTCAGCTTGGCTGCAGTCCCTGACATGAGACGACGGGCCCTGGCACGCAGCGGGCCAGGCGGTTCGCTGCTCAGTTCTGCAGTTTTATGTACGAACGTTGCGACACGCGCAAATCATCGTTCTCCTACGTAGTCTGCCGTCGACGTTTTCCTGATGCTGGCCTCTGACCGGCAAATCTTGCTGAGTCGCCGGCGCCTGTCGACCGCTGCCAACACTGATACCGGGTTACCCCCCGCCCCCCGCAGTTCCTCACTAGAAGCTTCAAGGCACAGCTGCAGTTAGGGTAACGTAGGTGCACATGGCAGCCAGCTAAGCCAGGTGGCCAGCTCGCAGCGCGACACTCTCGGCCGGTAGTTCGTAGCTTCGGCTCTGTGACTGGACCTTTGTGCGCACACGCCCTACCCGTAGCAGCAGGTCGATACTGGGGCCTGGAAATCAGCAGGACAGCTTCACTGCGGCGTCGACCGACGGCCATGCTACAATCCTTTAACTTCGTGCTCCTAACCGCTGCGCCGGATCCCAGCTCTCAATCAAACCACTAGTGCTACCGTTCTTGATCTTCTTCCATGCCCGCCTCCAACGCACGCCACTAGCCCGCTTCAAGCCGTAACCGCTGCTATTCTTCTCTTCTCCGCCCCGAGTGAGGCTAATATCAACCTTGAACCTGCCGCCCTTTACCCGACTGCTCTCGTTCTTTTCCGGGCGATCGTGCTGTTCAAGTTGATCATCTTGTTTTTCTCTTGTCTTATCTTGCCCAGTCCGATTGTAACGAAAGTCATGATATCACTCGTTTAGGCCCCCAGAATCGTTATGTAAACAATCGCCATGTCACGACCTCAGATTGGCATCGACCGACTCCCGCCGCGGCGGACAAACGCGGAAGGACCTCGGGAGGCAATGAATTGCAAGAGCTGTCGAAAAAGAAAGGTGTGACGTGGTCCGGGAAATTCAATCTGGCACTGCTGATGTTTCGGAAGATAAAATGCAATCGTTTACGGCCCACTTGTGAAGCTTGCCAAATTTTCCAATGTCCTTGCATTTACGGTATGGGAAAATGTCGAATTTAGGTTTTTTTTGGCATACTGATGGTTTGGTGCTCAGATGCTGTTCCCAAAAAGCGTGGACCAAAGACCGATGTGCTGGAAGCCCTCTTGAAGCGTGTGGATGGTCTTGAAAAGCGACTTCACGATGAAAATAAGCCTGAGGGTTCGCCAGTGCTATGCGAAAATCCAGTGACTTTGGAGGCCACTTCGCCCACGGATGCACAAGAACCCACGGAAAGACCAAAAAGCGAACCCACCGAAATGTCAGCAACTTCGCCCGTTCACGAGTCTCCAGCGTTATTGACTCCAACGGAATCTCTGTACGAATATAGCGCAGAACCCTGGATCGAGGGTGCTAACAATCACAGGGAGCAATCACTGCCAAATCTTACAGACATCTACATTGACACTTATTTTGCGCGAGTACACGGCAAACCATATCATATTCTAGACGAGGGAAGCATTCGACAGCGCTGCCAAACCAACCAATTGCCCACATCCTTGTTGCACTCAATTTATGCTGTGAGCGCACGGTAAGTGTGGAAAAAGGCAAGATCTCCAGCTGCCTTCTAACGTGTTTAGATATGCGTCCGAATATATTGGTGGATACAATGCAGCTACCCGAGCAAGTCGAGAATTCGCCAATCGTGCTCGCGCGGACATTGACGTCGACGAGCCAACTTTTGAGAATCTGCAAGCACTGGTGCTGTTGGCTTTGGCATCCTTTCAAGCCGGCAAGGGCAAGAAAACGTACATGCTTTTGAGTACGAACCCTGCTGATTTAGATCGGCAATTTTACTAACAATGCATAGCTTCGGCGATCAGTATGGCTCTAGCCTTGGATTTACACCGTGAACTCCCTCAACATTTTGCTGTTTCTCCTCAGGAGCGCGATGGGCGCAGGCGACTGTTTTGGACATGCTACCTTCTTGATCGCTTCACTTCTTGTGGATCGAAACGACCTCCTCTAATCTCCGATAGATCGATCCGTCTTCGACTCCCGTCATGGCGGCCCCAAGCAAATACCCCAATGTACATTGAAGGAGCTTTTTTCCCCGGCAATGGAAGCACCGAGAATTTCCCTGGAACTGGAATTCAAAGTCAAGGAAGCTCTGGAATGCTTATTGATATTGTCCGAATACTTGGAGTAACGCATCAATATCTTGCTGCAGGAGGTGTCAAAGGAGACTCGCATTTTCCATGGCATTCTCTATCAAATCTATCCAAAATTCGGCATGACCTAGATGTGTGGGCTTCAGGCACTCAGGATACCTTTGCCTCCATTGATAGATTATTTGGTCAACCGGAAAGCATTCTACTAGTGTTGAGTAAGCTAATCTACCACTTGATACATTGCCTCATCTACCGACCTTTTCTGCCTGTGGACCTGAACGAACTGTCGGGAACGGGCCAGCATCAGTCTTGGCAGATCGAGGCTACGAATAGGTGCTTTCTGCATGCGAACGCAATCGCCGAGCTAGTGGAAATTGGCAAGTCATCTGGCATTACAGATTGGCCTGCATTCGTTGGATATTGCGTATGCACTGCAGGAACCATTCACGTTCATGGCGCGCATTATCCTCAGCGGCACGGTGAAGTTTATTCCGCTAGTGCTGAGTTTTTGGCACGGGAAATGCAACAGCTCTCCGAGCTGAGGTACATCTGGGCTGGTCTGCAGCAACAGCGCGACACACTACAGATGGTCTACAGCTGTCATTCTGAATTGGTCAAATCACTTGCGTCTAACCCAATGCGCTTTTCCCCTGTCTTCCATATGGAAGACTTTTTCGATCGTTACCCTGGACAGCATTTTGACGGCGCCCATGTCACATTCATGGATGTAACAATCGACGCTATACATGAAGGGTAATGGAAGATCAAAGAGACAAGAAGTCATGTCCGCTGACGGCTGATAGTTTGCCACATAATTATGATCATAACACTACGCAAGCCGCACTCCGTAATGCATCAATGCACTTTGCATCTCCCCAGCACATCTTGCCAAATCAGCGTGAACTTCATAGCCACACAGCTGGGATCCGAAAGAGGAGAAAGCCGACGAATCCATTAATGCCCATGGCCTCTACGCAGCAAACACCTCCTTCGGACTTTTCTTCAGCGCCGCCAAGCGCTACACTACCTTCACAAGCGCCGATTCAACCGCATCTTTCATCTCAGCAACAAAATCAACTTGATCAACAACAATCTCCGCCACGTCAGCGGTCACAATCACACGCGCAATCGCAAGCGCAACCTGGCTCGAATCCTGGCCAAAGTCAAACTCCGAGTAATCACCAACAACAATTCGACCCACCTACCACCTATACTCCAGTGAACATATCACCCTCGTTACATTTCAGTCCATTGCCACAATCGATGTCGCTTACGATGCCACCGTCGGTACAAAGCGCACCACCATATGAACAGTCATTTTTCCCATACGGTCAGAGAACGCCAGGAGCGGCAAGCGCAAGTGGCTCGGTCCATACGGATCCTGAAAGGGATCCATTTTTATCACTGCTGGAGCAGCTTGCCGAAAACGAGCATAGTCAAGGCGGGCCAAGCGAGCTCGACTATTTTCTTAGCAGCGCACAGGGATAGGCGCTGTTTTCGATTCAATGTGAATACTTTTTTTTTTATTTCCTTTTGAGCATTACGTTTAAAAAAAAATACGAGATTATGTGGTGCCGACTGCGTTCGGGTCGGCATGTTTTTCTGGGAGAACCCTATGCGCCAACGCATCCTCGGCCGATGATGTTTCAGCAAGGACCAACTCCTGGTCGAGACGTCAAGACCGGCCCCACGATTTGCTACGCCCGTAACTTTGTCAATATTCAAGGGCAAGGCTCAAGACTGGTCACCGCGCTAATGTCTACCACATAAATCTTTGCACTCTTCCTGGCTCTTGCACCCATTCGAAACCCCGATATAGAAAGACATACCCTGTCGCAGCATTCACTATCAGAAACCAGAGCGTTTCGATTGATAAGCGATGGTCATAACCGAGGTACACCCATTTTGCCGTTAAAGATACCCCACCACCGGTGCCATCTTTGGACTGTTGCGACTCCTTTTTCGATATGCGCGGATCTCTTTGTGGAAGCTGCTGTGGTAGATGTAACCTCCACATAATCCATGGCAGGATAAAGTATCGCGGTTCGACCAGTGGAGCAGAGCATAGTGTCAAGGCGCAAGTGACTAGCCAAATGATGACGAAAGATGTCTTGCAACCTTCGGAATCCACCGATGTTGCTGTTTTCGTCTCACGACCTCTGACTCGGTTACTAGTTTGGGACTTTCTTCCACCTAAAGCTTGGATACAGGTCCAGGCACAAATGCCATAGAGTGGTGTGACGAGGTATCTAACGTACGGTCGACGCAAGATACGAAAGACGTAGAAGACGTAGTGACGATTGTCAGCAAGGGTGAAGGGATGTACGATAGTGTTGAAGTGGACAATGATGGAAGCAAAGACCGAAAAGACACCCAATGAGACGACAGTCGTGAACCAATGCGGACCATGAGTCCGGGTACCATGTACGCCTGGCAAACGCTGAAATGCCCTCTTCAACGATAAGGGAATGATTGGCCACACGAGTTTGATCAGATACGGATATAATAATGGGGCCGAGAAGAAAAACATGTACGTCCACATGTACAAAAGTTGAGGTAGATGGATCGTGGCGACGTGATTGGACTTGTCGCCCAGCACGACGCCGCCATTCCATGCAATGAAGGCGCCAAAGAAGCCTACAAGGACGGCATAAGGCCACACAGCGGCTAAAACGACGGATGGACTCTGTACGGCAGCGACGACGAGAGTGAATACGGTCTTTGTATAATCTGCACATTACCTGTATTAGTAGCTTCATGTATCCTCGTCTTCCGTAGGATGAATTTCACGAACCCATGAGTGAAGCATCTGAAACATGCCGATCGTAAACGTGACCTCTTGCCCAAGCAGCTTGCACGCACTCGGTCAATGTAAGCGCACTTGAGTCGTTTCTCTCGTGAGGCTTCTGTTCTGCGCCTTTGAGCACGCGCACAGCCGTGAGTCCCGCGGGGAAGATGGCCACCCAGAAGATGTTGGTTTGCCGACATGAAAGCGCCAAAAGGCCGGATATCACGACCTCGATCGAAGAACGCAGACTATGGCGCTGTATATCGCTGTCTCGTAAGTAAAGATCAAAGCTCATCATGACGTAGAGCGTCGAGAGCACATCGGTGTAGTACAAGCCGGAGAAGAAGAACAAGGGCGGAAAAAGCGCAACATTTAGCGACGTATGGGTATCGTACGCTCTCTGTAGATACCTGACTTCTTCGTCGCCCTTGACGGGTGTTTGCTCCGTGATAGAGTCATGTTGACGTCTTTGACGTAGGTGGTAGCTAAAGGACTGAAGGAAGACGCCAAGAATGCCAAGGACATTGAGAGCTCGTAATGTTTTGATGTCGCAACGATTGATTGCTGCCGAAAGTGCGGCCGAAAGCATGTAACTTGACTAAACTCAGTTCGAGCTCTTGATACATCTTGGTCAATGAGAAAATAGAAATCTTACAGTCCAGGAGGCGTTGTGATTTTGGGATCCCATTGCGTATATTTTCCTGCACAATATACCTGAGCTTGTCTCACGTGGAAGACTTCATCCTGTCAGGCTCCGTAAGTCCGAGATGGTCTTTTGAGAATTCAGTGTCCCAGAAAACTCACTAGATATGGCTCAGGAACAACGGAAGAAATTCGTTGGAGCCACAGACCGCTTGCTACGGCTAAAATTACTGGCGTCGAAAGCAGAATGAGAGAAACAGATTGGCCGGCCTTTTGTTCCATGCCTAATTTTCTGAATTGGTTTGGAGATGACTACGGCATCATATTCACGTCGTAAAATCGTCGATTAGAAAATGCCATTGGCTCAGCTGGCCATAGCTTTAAGATGCGGCTCCTCGTTTTTATAGTTTTCGGGATGGCGCCCTTCCCTCACCTTCTTTTCACCACGTCTTACTATGACGGATGATGTGAAGCTAATCACCATAAGACGTCAAAGTTATGCTGGCCACTATTGTGATCGGATCCGCATGCCCATTTGCAGATGCGATTGAGGTCGCCCTTTGGACTGATCACCATCAAGTAGTATAATTTTCAGGCGCGTACCGCCGTCGTCACAAATGAGCACACTGATTTCGGCCATACTCTACAAAGACATTGCCTTCAACCTACAAGAACGTGTCGATACCCTTTCTTTTTGAGAAAAAATCGAATAAGTGACGATCATCTGGACTTTATTTCTTCATCGTGGAATTGCTATAAAATTCGATCATTATCTTATCTGACGAGGTAGCATCGCTAACGGTTACAAAGGGTTGCGTAGAAACGCATAAAGCTACCCCATTGGCATCGATGCACACCTCGTGCTTCTCGCAAGAGCCATCGCTGACTTGACCTTCTGTTCTGTCGCGCCATGATTTAGGTGGTGGATCCACATCACAATAAATCTGGAACGCTCTGTCGCCATTGGACTCTGTGCAGTAAGAGAGCCTGAAATTCGTAAGGTGTGGGGGCATTCCTGGCCACGGGCATTGATTGATTTGCCTAGAAACTCGGCCTAGACGAGAAGGAGCCGGAGGAGGCGAAGGAGGAGAAGAAGAAGGACGAGGCGGCGGAGGAAGAATGGAAGAAGGATACGGAGCGGGTCGTGGACCAGTACGCACAGTCCCAGGCCGATTAAGGCTGTTACCTCTCGGAGGGATCTGGCGATATATTAGTGTAGCGGCTATGCTATCCATGTATAGCGCCAGGTAAATGATCCAAGACTTCATCGTAGATTAGAATAAAACTTTAAGTTGTAGTTTCTGATGAAGAGCAGACTTGGAGCGATGACATTTATGTACTACATGAGCTTGCAATTATGCAACAGTACTATTTGGAATACGTGGCTTTTCAGCGTGCGGTGAACAATTCCTTTGGCCCAGGTTTAAATGAATGGAAAAAAGGAGGAAATAGCAACATTGTGAGTGAACCATACGCCATTTATCGAATTCGGCCGAGATGTCTCCCATCTTCAAGTGTAGCAGCGCTATCCGTAGAGATACGGAAGTGATGAACCTGCGGGATGTGGGCCTTTGCATTTCGTTAACAGAGGCGGACGGGAGTAATCGGCCAAGGGGAAGAGTAAGGCCTGATATATCCATCAAGGTCAGAAGCTTTGGTACCGAAGATCCGCAGTAGCTGCGGCTCAAAATTGCGTGCGACGCCAGGTTTTATTACCATATTGGGACTAGCTCTGAGGTCCCTGGACTCCACGTCTGGTAAAGCAGTCTTGTTGCGCAACTTTAACAATAACTTAATATTGAACGATCTATTCAATAATGTCGACGGAATGGCCTTGCCATTACCACCTGGTCTCACGCCCGCTGAGATCGCCTTTCTGTGCGAAATGGAGCTTGTCACGGTAATACCTCGACAGCGGCTCGAAAGCCTTGATCTGCTTGGAGTGAGTTAGCCCCATCAAAAAACCAACGACCCAGCAGATGGTCGATGGCTGCCGTTGTTTGTACGTGGACATCCCATCTCCTCCCTGTCCTTCACCACGGCCAATTCATCAGCTTACTAAACCTCGACCTTAGGGCAAAACTCCCGCCCTCAACCCTCCCTACCGCGCCGACCTCCCTCTCTGGCTAGCCCTCCTGCTCAAGCGCCAACGACGCGCCAACATCTCCCCTCCGCCCTGGCTCAACCCGGCCTCTCTCGAAGCCATCCTTGATCTCGAAAAGCGGCTCGGCAACGACGCCTTCTCTCCTCCAGCGCCCCTCCCACCCGCGCCCGACCCGCTCCTCCCCGCTGCCGCCCCACCCTTCGTGCCCTCCGCCACGTACGATGCGCCGCCGGACGCGCTGCCATACCACTGGCTCGAGCTCGGGGAGATCCTGTTGGAGGCTGCGAGCGATGATTTCGAGGCGCCGGATCAGGTGAGGCGGCTGTTGAGGGATCTGCGCGAGGTGCGGTTGGAGAAGTTGAGGAAGGGGGCGGAGGTGTTGGATGCTGGGGGTGGTGTGAAGATGAATGGGGTTGGGGCGATGGAGATTGGCGAGGGGAGAGCGTTCATTACGGGTGTGATTGATGGGTTGAGGTGAGTAGATTGGGGGGATTTTTCGAAGGAGAAGAAATGAATGCTAATAACGGTACAGGAAGATTGGTGCTTCGAAAGAGCAAGCGAAACGTGAGCGGGAAGCGGAGGAGAGGGAGAATGGGTTTGCGGGAACGGCGCCTGAAGACGATGATGAAATGGACTTGTAGACAAGTCTGTTGGTGCAAGATGACATGCATAAGCTGGTCCGACAAGCTGCAGAAGTGGGATTGAGATATATTGTGATGCAAAGGTAACGATTGAATGGCGTGGCATGCATCATTACTATTCTTCTCCTAAATTTTCCAGCCCTTTTGCAATTCAAAATCTGTTATGGTTTTCAGTAGGTCTTATTCTATGAATGTGCTTTTACCACTCTTGCCTATGGTTGATGTTATATCAGACGGAAGAAGCATGCTGTCCTGTCGTATGAGGTGGGCCTCAGTGATGAGATGAGATTTCCATTCTTGAGAGTTTGTTATGTTTCAATTTGCTTGTTCAAACAATCTCGTTGCCTAATTTGTGAGATCCATCACCACATATCACACCAATCTTCTGGTGTCCCAAAACTTCTTCACCTCCACTTCAATTCTCTCTTTATCCGGAATGGCTCAAAAACGTACCGACGCGTCGCGCACCACACGTGGCGTCATCACCAATGCGCGAGTCTCAAAGAAGCCAAAGCAAACCGTCTCGATCTCCAGCATATTCAAAAATTCTGTCTCCAAAGCGCCCGAAGAGAAGAAAGTTTCCTATCTCAAAGACGACCGTAGAGTCACAGCAAAGAAAGCCGCCCTCGCCACAACTGCGAAAAAGACATTCGCGCCAGCCCAGCAAAAATCAGATCACCCTCTCACTGTAGAACTCAAAGGTACCACTCCACTCCAATGCCCCAAAACATCTCATCCCAACCTATACATCTCAACATCCTTACTAACCTCTCCCCTCCCTCCACCAGAAGCAACAGAAACCTACCGCACCGCCCTCCTCACAACCACCACCACCTCGCTAACGAACATCCACGCCACCCTCCTCTCCTCCTTCACCGATTCTCCATCTCCTCCCTCCTCATCTCCCGCATTCGAGCCGGATCTCGCCACCCTCGCTGAGACGCGCCGTCGCCTCACCACGCCCCTCGCAGACGAAACACTGCGCTGCACCCGCGGCAGCCAGGACGAGACGCAGACGCAGGTACGGCTGGGCGAGCAGATGGCGCGATTTGCGGCGCTGGCGAAGCGGGAGAGGGCGCACGTAGAGGGATTGTTGGGAGAGAGGGAGGAGGTGGTAAGGAGGATTGAGGGGATGGTGGAGGGGATGGTGGATGGTGAGCTGGAGGAGGAGATGGTGGTGGTAGGGATTGGACGGAAGGGCGAGGAGAAGGGGAGAGAGGGGTTGCGGGCGGAGTTGCGGGTTGTGGGGGAGGTGTGGCGGGGGAGGGTGGAGGAGCTGAGGGAGGAGATTGGGCGGGTGGGGGAGGAGACGGTGGAGATGGCGGAGGAGATGGAGAAGGTGAGTTTTTATTTGCTTTTTGGGTTGTGCTTGAAGGGAAACCCGGGAATGTTGGGGGTCGTGAGGTTTTATGTCGAAAACAATGCTGACGTGAAAGATAGGAACTTGACGCACAAAGAAGGGAGAGAGCAAAACAGTTCCTCGACTACGCGCAAGGGCAGCTCTTCTAATGAAAGAGTGTTCTGGTAGGTGTTTCGATATGAGGAATAATGGTGTGGAGTGTTGCGCATGAGGCCAAGTCAGTGATGCTTTTACGATACACCGTTGCTCCTATTAGGGCTTCGGCCAATGCATACGAGTTACAATGTTGCTGCAAGATACTGTGGAGACTCAAGCTATGCTTTGCGCAGTTATTGAAGGAAGAAGTTTAGAAATCATTCAAAGAATGTTTGTAGCAGTATGCTGAGACGAGCTAGAAGCTAGCTAAAGAGAGAGTATGGCGGAAAGCGCCGCATATCGTTGCTCATTTCTTAAACAAAGTACAGCAAGCATTTATGTTTTACTCACGATTACGCAGGTATCACGCATGTGTGTGTAGTCGCCGGAAAACCCGTTCCAGTTTCGCCTTGCAATAAAAGATACCAAACCACCCTGCCTGCGCCATCACCAATGTCCGATCCGCTGATATTCATCATATTCTCCACTGAAAATCTGCACCACTGCCATTTTCACTGCTTCCAGAGCCCCGAGCTGCTGGATGGGTTGGCTGCGGCTTCACTAGATGCGTGAAGTTATGGTTGACATTTAAGGGACCAGAAATGTTGATTGGCATCCTGGGCCCGGTGCTTTGTCGCCTCTGATTTTGAGGTTTCTGAGGAGAGTTGTCCGATGAACCGGCCGAGTAATACGAAGGGAGGCTGGATGTGCGCCGCATGGCTTTGAATGGAGAAAAGGTCTTGAAAGGCGATTTGAGCGGCGAGGAGATGACGGGCGTTTTGCTGGTGTATACGTTCGTCATTTGAGGAGAGCTGGCGATATGTTCATCGGCTGCTGTGGCACCGTGGGCGCGGACCATGCGGGAGGTGATGCCTTGCGAGGAATCACAGAAGATATAGCTCTAGTAACGTGGTTAGCTGCATTATCCCTGTGAAAAAAGGGCATAGAGGAGATGCATACTGCCAGAATATTCAGGAAGCCCATGACAAAGACGATGATGCCTGAGCCAATCACTATCCTCCAGAATGCCAGGCCAAGAGACTGCTGGCTGGTGGCTTGCTTGTTCAAATTTCCGAGAATGTTGATTCCCAGAACAATCATGGCGAAGCCGAGGGCGACAAATCCGTGGCTAGGGCTGAGCAGGGGCCAACTGTTGGCAAAGTATGACCGGAAAAGAGATAGCTCTGAGCAGATGAGGAAAACTAAACTTCGTTAGTATGGATTCTGCACTTTCATGTTCGGGGGTACTTACGGCTGACGGAAGTGGTGATAACGTGGCTACAAGCATCGAAGAAGAAGAACTGGTGATTTCATTAGCGTTGCAATAAAAATAAATGCGTCTTTGACTTACCTTGGACACAATGAATGTCTTGACCAGCATGACAACGCTGGCACAGGACACAGCGAGTAGAGCTATTATATTCATGACACGAAGAACGTTGAGAATGACATAGCCAGGGCCAGCCAGAGATTTGGCTGAAAGACCCATGATTTCGTAAAGAGTGGTATCGTTCTGAAATTGAATGCGTGAGTTGCAACTCTTATGAAAGTTAGGATACAGCGCACTTACTAGAGTTGCCGACTGATTTGGTCGATTTCGGGATTTTGAGTAGCTGACCGGCAGTGGAGTTAGACAAGAGAGTGCGAAAGTTTTGTGATGAAGTTGGAACAATGAAGATAAAATTGTGAATTTCTGAGAGGAAAAAAAACAGGACTGGTAGAGATCCAAAGCCGTGAAGGCTAAGGATGTGCAAAGCTGCCTGATCAATAAAGTGATGGTACAATAGCAAGAGAATGACAATAGAGCAGGAAATTGCGGAGATGATGAGCAAGAGGTGTAAGTTATCCACACTCATGCTGCAGGCCATTGTCGTACGTCACGATACGCCTACCGCATGCGCTGCCATTCTTACTGGATTCTTTGGCTCCCTGCAGGCTCAAATTACAAACTTCTAAAACTTTTCCCAGGCGTCTGTGGATATGAAACGCCAAAGAGAACCATTCTAGTCAGGGGGAGCGTTGGCGATAGGTCGGCAATGACTCCTCAATGCATGACTTTTGAGGGGCAGCTTGGCCCGTCCACTTAAAGCGCAGAGTTTAGTAGATGGAGTGCAGAGGCCATGTTTGGATAAGATGTCGATGGCGCGAAAGGATTGGTCGAAACACGTTCAGAGTCAGCGCGAATCAAGCGCCGATCTGTTTCAGAACGAAGAGTATTCCAAGAACCGGATTCGGCAGTCAGGCCAGAACCAGGCTGCCATGCTGGCTTTGTGGCAAATGCCCAGTTAGCACCTGCGGCTCCCCCGGATGCTGTCCATCGAAGTCGTTGTGTCCAATTGATTAAAGCGAGCTTGGTTACATGGAAGGACGTGGGGGACTGGGAGAGTGAGGATGAAATGGCTCAATCACTAGAACAATCCTGGAGTAATTAGCTTCGGCTGTTCCCGCGCATCTGGGCCCGACTGCAGTTGCTGTTTTTAATTGCATACCTACTGCTCCCAACCCTTCAGCTTCTCTGCCCAATCTTGCAAGATATCGAGACCATCTTACCAACAGCCAGCAGGCTCTATCGGAACCATGGCCCGTGGAAATCAGCGAGATAAGGCTCGTGAGAAGAACTTGAAGCAGCAAGCTCAGCAGGTGAGCCTTGGCTTTACTTTTGTGACAGACAATGAAACTAATATTCGGACTTTAGAAAAAAGGGAACGCGGTACGAAGCATTTCAACTGGCAACCCTGATTCCCTGAAATCGCATCTCTGACAAGTGCAGATGTCTGGCTCCGAGCAGGCCAAGGCAAAGGAAGACGCGGCCGCAATCATGCGTGCAAAGCAAGCTGCTGGTAAGTTTGGCCGGGCCTGAGACAAGATAAAGAAGCTGAGTTTCAATAGCGGATGCGAAGAAAGCAGAGACGTCGGGTGCAAAATAAAACGTGATGTGCTGTCGAAATGGCGAATCCATCCTGGATCGGAGTTTAGGATACTGGTGGTTAAGATATCAATGGAGCTTGCCGTGTTGGGTACCAATTCTACGATGCAGAAAACATTGTGCATGGAGTCTTTCATGTACTTGTCTTTCGTCAAGCACCATCAAATATAGAGTTTCAATTACGATATTGTGTCTTTCTAATGCTAACAATCCGGAAGTCTATAGCGCCAACCCTATGTTGTGTCGGACATTTACATGAAGCAGTTTGCCACCTTCGCTGTCCCAAAGCAGCAGATAGCGTGAACATCCAGCTGCTCAAGATGCGAGCGGCTAGCCAGCGCGCCGTCTCTTCTCCTCAATGCTGTTTCGACAAATATGATTACGCTCGTGAAGTTGTATGATTATGCAAACAAAACGCTTCAAATCGCAAAACTAACCAGATTCCTTACATGGAGCCGATCATGGGTACGGAACCACCACCTACTCCTCCAAAGTTTCCCATACCTGCCATGGAGGGGAAAGCGTTGGACCCGCATAGGCATTCGCAGGTGCATGTTTGGCCGTTGGAGGAAGTGCCTGTGCCTGTTGCAATGCTACCTGATCCGTTGACAGCAGCGGATGCGGTTGCCATTGATACAACTGCGACAGTGTACGTGGTCATGACTTGGGTCGGCGTTGCCAATGCGCTTGCATTGTTATTGGATGATACGGCGATTTGAAGTGGCGCGGACGTCGCATTCAATGCTGAGGAGACGCCAATTTGGAGTGGCGCAGATGTTGCGTTCGTTCCGGAGGAGACAGCGATGTTAAGTGGCGTTGTTGCGTTTGAGCCGATTGATCCGGATGAGACGGCGATTTGAAGTGGCGTGGATGTTGCGTTCAAGCCAGATGAGGCAGCGATTTGGAGCGGTGTGGATGTTGCATTGGAGCCTGAGGAGACGGCAATTTGAAGAGGAGCCGAGGTTCCGTTTGACTGCTATTAACAATTATTAGCAAGGGTGATACCAACTCCTCTCATCCGCTTACCAGTTGCGTCTGTAGAGAACCTGAGCTGCTGGCAGTTGTGCTGCTTCCTCCTCGAATGTTGAACTGGAGAAGAAGTCAATCCCACAAAACAGACAATCTCGCTTTAAGCAATGTCTTACTGTTTCGGTGCTTGAGATTTGTGCCAAGGCACCAGTGGTGAGCAGGGCGGAGATGGCGAGAAGCTTCATAGCGACCGTAATGTGACAAAAACACAGGGTATCAGGAAGACCGGATTGTAAAGTAAAGGAAAAAGCTGTATTAGAAAGAAGAACAAAAAAGAGAGAACCAGCTCTGTGTGAATGTAAAAGGAGAGACTAAGAGCTATGAAAGGGAATGGGTCGTTAGGAGGCTACTTTGAGATGGAGTTGAGAAAGTGGAAAAATCGAGTAGATCAAGTAAAGGTATCTGCTGACGCATAATTACATGCCTGTAGAACCGAGTATCTCATGCTACGACTGCGCCAGAACGTGACAGCTACAGTTTGGCTATCGTCATCCATGTGGGTCAGTCCACCGGAATGCACAAGGGCCGTAGGTGGGAATTGTAGCGTGGGCACGATTGTGACGCGCGTGGTGTTGCAGATTTGTCGCGCGTTTGAACTTCAAACGCTCCCGACCCTGGATGCGACCAGATCATTTGGACATTTTCACCAAGCTTTGCTCAAGCAATGGACAAGCTCATTACAAGAAGGATGGACGGCGGAAACGTTCATCAGATTAATCTAGAGTTGTTCTCCCGCCAAGATGCTAATTTCCGGAGAAGTGATTTACATTCTACCAACCTCCAGTGGCTAAAATTGGCCCATGCTTCACAGTTCAACACAGCCGTGACTGAGTTCGCGACAAGTTAGCCGAGAATAACAAATATACTTCATCAGAAGTGAGAAGAGCTCACCATTTCCATGCAATCTTTGATTACACGGTTCGTAGGCTCTTCTGATACAACACGTCCTGGTCCTGGTGTGGACGAACCATTGCTCATGTTGTCCTTGCTACAATTTCTCAATGCGGCAAACGTCTGGATTGGATCTCCGATTCACCAAATACGGGACATGCCTTGCGAGTACAGGCTCCAATCATCGATCCCTTGACCGTCAGCCCTTCTGATCTGCACCGGCATTCTCTTGCTGCTTAGTGCTGTGTGCAGTATTCTGCTTTCCCTCGTAAATACCCAGATAATACCCTGCGTAATACCAAGATAACATCAGGTTCTTCAAAGCGTCATCCTGAACTATCAGATAACAGTTAGTTTCGAACTCCAATCCCAAAATAGATGATCTGCGTACCCGATCCAAGAAGCGCGTTTGGCATGGCGGATAGATTCGTATTCTGAAGACCGGATGGAGTACCATCCACAACTTGGGCATGCGTTGATGCTATGTTGGTCTGTTACGAAGGTTAGTGGTGCCCATGATACCATGTATTTCGGACCCACTGTCTCGAAATCGCTGGGAATTGCAGCGGCTTCAACTTCCATGGGTTCATCCACCTCGATTGCACCATTTGCAACCGACTCAGTGACCTCTTGTTCTGTGGAAGCATGCACCTCATCCACGTCAGAGGATTGCGGGTTTACCTGCATCCCTTCTCTGTAGCATTGTGTGTTAATGGAGTGGCTTGGGAAGTGTCAACCCATAGAACTTACGGCTCTAATTCTTCTGCCTCTAGCTGGTCTAATAGCTTCTCAACGTCTTCGCCTCGAGCATGAATGCTATGATATTTCTGTGATATGGAATTAGGCCGTGACTTGAGAATGAACTGGATTTGCTTACCCGATATTCTGCTTGAGCAGCATTCCATGTTTGTTGAAGCGCAGAATCGTCCCAAATTTCTCTCTGTGAATGCCCCTTCTTCTTCATTGCGAAGATCTTGATTTGAGAGATGCCTTGGTAATAGTTCCAGCAGATGCTGGGATCTGATTGGTGCGTTATCAATGTAAACTTGAAAATGTCGATTCACCGCCTTTAAAGGTCATCGCTGGTGTCGAACTTTTTCCAACAAGCTATGAAAGCCGCCCACCACCACGTCGTCTAATCGGACCATCATTTGACTGGCACGGATCCGATCAATCTCAAAATGGCTACAGGAACCAAGAGCGTCAAGCGCAAAAGTACTCAAGTCTAATTATTTTGCTATCTAACCCTAATCTAATATTGTTTTTCCAGGTACGGCAGAATCAGTAAAGCCTACGAAGAAAATTAAAAAGACCTCGATATTGGCAGAAGAGCCCAGCAGTGATGCGAAGCCTACGAAGACTCAGAAGATTGTAACAAAGAGTATCTCAACAAATACCGATGCACCTCTCAAGCCTTCTCGTAAGCGCGCTGCAGACTTTTTTGATGGTTCCCAAGAAACGGAAACTGTGAGCGTAAAGCTCACAGCTCTGTCGAAGCCGCAAAAGAGAGCAAAGAAAGAGGCAGATGTATCAAAGCCGCTCAAGTCTATCAGCGCGTCGTCGAACAAGAGTAAGGAAGTTGCTGTCTCTGCAAAAGGTTCCAAAGATCAATCAAACAGCGAGGGTCACAACGAGGATTTGACGTCAAAACTTTTAGCTGGCTTCGAGAGTAGCGAAGAGGAAGTAGACGACGATGAGGATGAAGCCAATGCCTCGGAAGCCGAGGGTCTAAGCCTGGAGCAACTGCCTGAGATACCAACCGACGCCAAGTCACAGAAAAACGATAAGACTTCATCTGGAAAAGATGGTGATGGACCAGGCGTTATATACATTGGGTAAGCGATGCCAATCTCGGTACATGGGCAAGAAAGTATTTCTAACACCTTCAGACGGATTCCTCACGGCTTCTACGAACCTCAAATGCGAGCCTACTTCTCGCAGTTTGGCAAAATCAAGCGCCTTCGCCTTTCGCGCAATAGAAAGACAGGCCGAAGCAAACATTACGCTTTCATTGAGTTCGCGTCCGCTGAGGTGGCTGATATTGTGGCAAGAACTATGAACAAATACCTGATGTTCGGGCACATTTTACAAGTGGCAGTGATTCCGCCTGCACAGGTGCATGAAAAGTTATTTCTTGGAGCGAATAAACGTTTTCGACCGGTGCCAAGGAATAAGATACAGGGCAAGAGATTAAGTGAAGGTGCAGATCGAGATGCATGGGCAAAAAGGGTCACTACAGAGGAGCACCGGCGAGAGAAGAAAGCCAAGAAGATGCAGGAGATGGGATACGATTTTGCCTTTCCAAGCGTAACGCACGTGTCAGACGTACCTGTAAAGGATGAAAGTGTTACGCAGGCCGCAGAGGACGGATCTCCACAGGAGCATACAGAGCCGGAGGCTGCCAAGGATGCAGAAGAAGCAGAGAGCACACTGAAGGCTATTGAGGATAAGCCAGAGGTTGCACAATTTACGGAGGATGTCACGTCAAAAGCAAAATCCAAAAAGGGCCAGAAGTCAAAGAAAGCGAAAAAGATAGCTGTGACTGCTGCTTGAAGTTGCAAAAATAACACTTTGGCTTCTTCAAAGATTTTTATGGCTTTCCATCCTGTCAACTCAAACTATCCATAAACCTTGTCCCATTGAAAATGCTGCACATGTCCCCCCCCAAAACGCCATGCTAATGCCCACACCCCATCGATCATTTCACAATCAGCGCCGCACTCGGCACCAACCCCGCCTCCTTCAGCGTCATCCCAAAATCCGTCCGATCAAACACCTTTTTCGGGAAGTTTGTCGTGAACGTACTCACCTCCGTGCCGTTGTCCTGGCTCAGCTGGTGCGCCACCTCGAACAGCGTCGTCTCCACCGGCAGCGTCTTTTGCACCGTGCCGCTGGCTGTCTGCAGGCGCAGGCGCGCCTCTGTGTAGGCCGACGCGGGTTTCGATGTCGATGCTGCTGCTGCTGCGGGAGCTGTGGATGCTTGTGTGGGAGGCTGTTGTGGTGGCGCCGCGCCCGATCGGGCGGCTTTTTCTTGCTCGGCTTTGAGGCGGCGGGCTTCCTTGTCGGCTTCGATTTTGGCTTTGATGCGCTTCTTGGCTTCGATGTCTTCTTGCTTTTCGCGCCGCTTCTTTTCGGCTTCTTTGATCTGCTCTTTCTTCTGGAGCTCTTCCTTGATGTCTTGGGTTTCTTTGGTGGACTTTTGTCGGATCTGCTCATTGCGCTTTTTGTCAACCTTGTCTTGCTCGTTTTGACCAGCACGCTTGGCGGCTAGTCTTGCGCGAAGCTCTTCGAGTCTGGCTTTCTTCTCTTCTTCGGTTAAAGGCTTAATCTCTTCGGTAGATTGTTCGAAATCGGTATGTTGGCTTTGGGACGACGAGGCATTAGTGGTACTGGCTTCGGCGCTTCTAGATAGTAATGCTCACGTCTTGCTTGCATGATATTCTGCTTCTGCTGTTCCCCGAAATCTCTTGCCGCATTCCTGACACACGAGACTGTTGGCTTTGGAATCATCAGGAGCAGCTGAAGCTGCAGACTCCTCTTCTGCCTTGAGCTCCTCGACCGTTTTATCTTGATTACTCTCTAGCCAATCTATTGCGCCTTGCACTGGGTCTTGGGTTAGCAGCGCATGCCAAAAATCAGAGTGGGTGTCCTAGAAAAAGCGAAGCCAGACATACAGTTTCCACCTTTTTTTATGGCAATCTCTGCTTTCTCCTTCTCAAAGCCCATGTCGAGGAGCATGTTGAGATCCGACATTTTGATCAGCAGAAGGTATCAAAAGAACGGCACTGATTTCCAGAGGCGTCGATTATATTGGCCGTGAAATTCAAAGTGCCGAAACCCAAAGATCTTGCAATGTGCGGTCAAGCCAGTCGAGTGATGGAGGGACGGAATCCTAAATCACCTGCAGAGTTCCTCGGGATGGATTAGTTAGTGGGATGTCGAGCCGCGTCGGGAACTACTACGTCAGCGTTGTTGTGCCTGCACAGGGCAGCCTTTGCCGGACCAGCGTGAAACAACCACCACCTTAATCACCCTATAGACCACTCAAGCGCCTCTTGTCAATCTCACCCACCCTGTTCATACCTTTACCTGGTCTTCGCGTTACTTTGAAATAACCTAGAAAAGAACGTTGATCGCCGCTGTCCACCAAACCTTATCTGCTACACTCCTCCCGCTCTAGACCCCTTCACCAAGACAACCGTCGCATCAGCCATGTCTGTCGAACTGGAGCCAGTGGAGCTCGGCTTCAAGCGTACGAGTCAATCAAATCTTACAAAAATAGTAAAGTTAATGCGTTCCAGGCCCATTCACTCATGAGGTCTCCCAGACACTTCGACTACGCAATCCCAATGGGCAGTCAGTAGCTTTCAAAGTATGTCAATTATCTACGATAAAGAAAAGTCGTTGCTAAATACCACTCTACGATCTAGGTCAAAACCACCGCCCCAAAGCAGTACGATTATACAATAAAAAAATTTCGAGACAAAACATTCATGTGCTTCATAGGTATTGCGTCCGCCCGAATTCGGGACAGATTCCCGCAGGCCATGAAGTCGAAGTCCAAGGTACACCATGATCATAACTCAAAAGATGGCATTGTGCTGAACTGCAGCTAGTTCTCCTTCAAGCAATGAAGGAAGATCCTCCAATGGACGCCAAATGCCGCGATAAATTCCTTGTTCAATCCGTCGTCGTTCCTCCAGAAAAAGACTCTGGAACTACCACAAACATTGTACGTCTTCGGGCACCGCGCAATCTATAATTGGCTTGATACCTCTGACATACACCCTAGTGGCAGCAGATTGAATCTACGGACAAGAGCTCGATCCAAGAGAAGAAGATTAGGGTGAATTTCCTTCCCGCGGACGGCACTGCAGTAAGCACTCCTTCCAAACAGGTTAACGGCGGTCACCACCTCGACGAGCCCTCTTCCTATGGATCGCCGGAGGCTGTTACTCCGCAGCGTCAATCCAACTCAGCTGTAGGCTCGGTCTCAAAACCAGAATCAAAACCAGAAGGCGCAAAGGATCTCGGACAAATACGCGATTCCGCGACGAACCCAGCTACATCCAACCAATCGACGGTTGGCGCAGCAATAGCTAGTGTTTCCAATGCAATCCCCACTTCGTCCGATGATATCAAAGCGCAATTGGCAGAAGCAAAGGCAACAATCACCAGACTCCGACAGCAAGTCGAAGAGCAGGGTCTTAGGCAGCGAAAGTCTGATGCAGTGGCTCAAGATGCAAACGAGCGTATTACGACAGGAACCACTGGGCAAGGTATTCAGCGTGTTCCTGCGGGTGGTGTTCCCGTTCAGATTGTCGCCGGACTCTGTCTGCTCAGCTTTTTGTTGGCCTATTTCTTCTTCTAATCGCCTGCTAGCATGCACCCAATGAGACAATGATGCACTACATGTGATCAACGCAACCGTAACCTCGCACGGTTTCGGTGCACCTTTATCGACATGTGGTAGAGCGGTTTTTTTTCCTTGTCCATCCCGTTATTTTGTTCCAACAGCACGCATCGTTAGAAGATGGCAGATTTTTGATCCCCCTATGTTTGTACCTCATGTCTTGTGAAATTGGTGGGCCGGCGGAATCGACAGTCTCCCTTGTATCATCAGGTGCCTGGGAGGGGAGTAGGTAGAAAGGTTCAATTGACGACGTTTGGAAATAACCACATTCCCTCGTGACAGTCTTCCTATGTTTCATTCCTATTTTTCTTCAATTCCATGGCTATCTCTTATCAAGCAGTGAGACGTCACTGTTTTTGGCATTTTGCCGATAATTTGGGCACACGACACTGGCGGTCGGGGCTTCAAACAGCGGGGCCGATTGTGACTCGACCTCGACAAAATCCATGCTGCCACTACTACAACTCCTTGCTCCGCTCCCCCTTTTCACGAGAACACTTTATTCCCTTTGAAAAAGTTCTACAAGCGGTCAACTTGGGATAGATCTAAGAAGCACAATGTGCGGCATATTCGCGTGCCATTGGTAAGCCCACTGTCATTTTTGAGTTTCAAGGATTCACATGACAATACAGCAAGGGAATTGACTGATATTCTCGAAGCCATCCAGATGTACAAAAATTCAAGCCTACTGCCTTGCGCATGGGCAAGGCGGTGCGACACCGTGGACCGGATTGGAGCGGAAATCATCTTGCCAACAAAACCATTCTGGTCCACGAGCGTCTCTCCATTGTTGGGGTGGACACTGGGGCACAGCCTCTTTTGAGCGAGGATGGAACCATTGCGTTAGCGGTCAATGGTGAGATTTATAACCATAAAATCATCAGGCACCAACATCTCCAAAGACCTTATGCATTCAAAACGCATTCCGATTGCGAAGTCATCATTCCATTGGTACCGAGCCTCACTGACAAGGTCAATATATGCGCTAACCATCGAGATAGTACATTGAGCATGGCATTGATGCGCCAAAGTATCTCGACGGCATGTTCTCTTGGGTATTGCATGACAAAGTACAAGACAGAGTGATCGCGGCTCGAGATCCGATAGGCATCACTACGTTTTATATTGGCAGATCTAGCCAAACACCTAAAGCAGTATACTTTGCTTCGGAGCTGAAATGTCTCCATCCAGTTTGTGATGATATTTCTTACTTTCCGCCGGGTCATGTTTACGACTCCAACACTGACTCTCTTACACGCTACTACACACCGCAATGGCTTATAGAACCCACCAATGTGCCAAGTACGCCGGTAGACTACAAAATTCTTCGTTCGACTTTCGAGCGTTCTGTCAGAAAGCGATTAATGGCAGAAGTTCCGTATGGTGTATTACTTTCTGGTGGACTTGACTCCAGTCTTGTGGCGTCAATAACCAAACGTGAGATACTCAAGCTACAAGAGCAGATGAGCCCTTCACGGGGAGAAGTCAATGGATACAACGATCAGACCAATGTCGAGGACCTTGCTGGTGTTGATGATGAATATCGATTATCTTCAGTCGGCTTCACTGGCGATAAATTGCATTCATTTTCCATTGGCTTGCCTGGCGCACCCGACTCCAAAGCTGCTCTCGAGGTTGCAAAGTTCTTAGGTACCATACATCATAGCTTTACCTTTACCATTGAAGATGGATTGAATGCGCTTTCGGATGTGATTCTTCACCTTGAATCCTATGATGTCACAACAATCAGGGCATCCACTCCAATGTTTTTGTTGAGTCGTAAAATCAAGGCAATGGGAGTCAAGATGGTCTTGAGCGGAGAGGGTAGTGATGAGATATTTGGTGGATATCTCTATTTCCATGCTGCGCCCGACAAAAAGGCGTTCCACGAAGAAACCGTCCGGCGTGTTCAGAACCTTCACCTTGCTGATTGCTTGAGAGCCAACAAATCAACTTCGGCATGGGGTGTTGAAGCGCGTGTCCCTTTTCTTGACAAGCAGTTCTTGGATGTCGCAATGAACATTGATCCTGCAGAGAAGATGATCACAAAAGAGCGCATTGAAAAGTACATTATAAGAAAAGCTTTCGATACAAGTGACGAGCCAGAAACCAAGCCTTATTTACCTGATCACATCCTCTGGAGACAGAAAGAGCAATTCAGCGATGGTGTTGGATACGGCTGGATTGACGCATTGAAGGATAATGCGGAACTTCATGTTACTGACGAAGACATGAAAAACCCAAAGGCTGAATGGGGCAATGACATTCCAGATACCAAGGAAGCGTAGGCGTAGTAGTGCTCCTTATCGAGTGACGTATGCTAATCAAAGTAGGTATTGGTATCGGTGCATGTTTGACGAACATTTCCCACCGTACTGTGCTTCAACAGTGATGAGGTGGACACCGACTTGGTCCAAGCAGACTGATCCCAGCGGACGGTGAGTCACGAATGATGGTTTCTCAAGGGAACGCTCTAACTCTTTCTAGCGCTATATCAACCCATATCAACAAATACGAAGACAAGGAATAGCTTGCTACAGCCTACTTATCGTCGCGGGTGCTTGATTGTGTGACCAACAAACACGTTCTGAACTCTCATTATACGTCGATTCGGTTGTTAGAGGCACGCTTGATCTGGAGATTAGAATCAATCGGCGGCTTTCGTCTTCCCACAGCTTTTGCGTATAGAAGTGATTTTTACAAGGGCGTACTTTCAGAAGCAAGGCGCTGGACCTAGATAGATGGCATTGATGATTGAAAGACATGGCATAAACTTGCCAGACCAGTGTTCCTTGCATCTAGTATTTGATTGGTGTCGCTGTTTGAATTGACGGAGTAATTTTGATGGGAGTCAATGAGAAGAGCGGAAGCAAATGGAGCACTTCCGAATGCGGACAGGTGGAGGGTGAGCCGGGCTTGAGCGTCGAATCGGGCGAGACGCAGGCAGAGCGTGCTCTTGTGCCTGCTCGAACCTCCATCGTCCTCCCAAATTTCCCCGGCATCCGACATCTCCCTTTTCCCTCCCAACAATCTGATTGTACATTACACCACTCGGTCCATACATCCGGTCGTCTTCTTTTGTACATTCCAATCTCATCATGGCTACCTCAAGCTTCACTGCGCCTTCCGTCTCACATGAGCTCCCCATTCCAGCTTTCTCAGACATTGCAAAGTCCGCAAACGACGTGAGCTGCTAACATCATTTACTGACGTAAATTTTGTCGTTAACAATTTACTCTACAGCTCCTGAACAAGGACTTTTACCACGCTGCTGCCGGTGAATGCTCTTCGATGCCTAGACTATACCATCTACTAACTTGGCTTCAACAGCTGATGTCCAAGTCAAGCTAAAGACCCCCAATGATGTCGCCGTTACTATCAAGGGAAAGAACACGCATGACGCTGCGACATCTGGCTCTGTGAGTGCTCAATTCAGTGATTGATCCAAGCGGAACAGCTCTAACAACATTGCTCGTCCAGGTCGAGGGGAAATACACCGTCAAACCGCAGGGTATGCAAATTTTCTTCTGCTCCCTCTCCGTACCTCTCTATTGGGTGCCGACAGAAGGAATATACAGCTCCCTAATAACATTCGGTGATCCGTCGTCACGTCTACATACGTTGCTGATGTGTCGAATACCAGGTGTGACCGTTACCCAGGGATGGACTACGCAAAAACTCCTCGACACCAAGGTTGAACTCGACAACACCGTCGCCAAGGGCTTGAAGCTCGAAGTTCAGAATCTATTCTCCCCCGAAGCCGGAGACAAGGGCCAAAAAGTCAATTTCCACTTCAAGCAACCCGCCTTCCATACTCGTGCCTTTTTCGACCGCAGTGCCGCTGGTAACCTCTCTGCTGTCATTGATGCCGTTGGTGGATACGAGGGCTTCCTCGTTGGCGGCGAAGCGGGTTACGATGTTACCAAAGCTGCCATTACGCGCTACTCTGCTGCCATCGGTTACCAGACCCCTGCCTACACCGCTGCTCTTGTTTCCACAAGCAATATGCAGGTCTTTGCCGGTTCATACTACCACAAGGTCAACAGCCAGGTTGAGGCTGGTGTTAAGACTACATACGACACAAAGGCGGGCAACACAATGGGTCTTGAGCTAGCTACCAAGTACAAGCTTGATCCTGCATCTTTTGCCAAGGTAAATTCTACCGCCTGAACAATCGCCAAATACGAGTCTAATAAGAATGTAGGCCAAGATTAACGACCAAGGTATCGCTGCCGTAGCTTACAACACCAAGGTCAATTCTGGACTCACCTTTGGCGTGGGTCTATCCCTTGATACCAAGAAGTTGAATGAAGCCGGTCACAAGGTCGGTACTAGCTTCGTCTTTGAGGGTTAAGTGTGTGCGCATTGAATCCAAGGGGAAAGAACGTCGAAGAAGATGATATACTTGGGGGGTTTTCACGGAATGGTGTCAATCTGTAGTTTAAGTGTAGCATATGCCGCGATAGAACCGACACAAGACAGTTGGATGCATAAGTTGCTTTCGTGACTAACGTACATAGCAATCAAAGTATCTAAATTTTCCCACAGGCCTCTCTAACCATGCCAAACTCCATTCAATATGTACATGTCTTAACACATTAAAACCCACCTCTTCATCCCTCTCTCCCCCTCCCACCCGTCTCCACCACCAAGCTCGGCACAACCACACACCCCGTCACCACCCCCGTCAACACCAAAAAACTCATCAAAAAACTGCCCCCTCCCCCTCCACCAGCCCCATCCACCTCATTCCCCCACTCATCCACCACGTACCCCCCTCTCGCACCCCTCTGCCGTCCCCGCCACCCCTCCACATTCCTTTGCGTCCGCAAATGGCCCACCCGATCAAAATGCGGCACGTCGTCATCGCCCACACCTGCACCGGGGCCAAACGCTCCCTTCGCGCCCGCATACGCGCCCCCTTCAGTCGCCCCGCTCGCACCGGTTTTCTCCCCCCGCTTCCCGCGCGCCCGCATCGCGTCCCAGCCGCCACTGCGGTAGAAGCTCGGCGGCGGCCCGCGGAACGCGCCGCGTCGCTTGCTGAGGCCCGAGGCCGGGCGGCCGCCGGCGGGACCAGATGTGCTGGCGCTGGA
Source organism: Astrothelium macrocarpum (assembly GCA_021030915.1). NCBI lineage: Eukaryota > Fungi > Ascomycota > Dothideomycetes > Trypetheliales > Trypetheliaceae > Astrothelium > Astrothelium macrocarpum. The sequence continues at coordinate 101,157 of JAGEMR010000018.1, forward strand.
GTAGGAGCCTCGGTTGGGGGCAGAGGAGGCGGGGAAGATGGAGGCGTCGTAGTGGGCGCGCGCGGACGGGTTGGAGAGGGTGGTGTAGGCGGTGGAGAGGGTTTGGAAGCGCGATGGAGCTGTGGGGTCGGTCGGGTGGAGGTCGGGGTGGTGGCACTTGGAGAGGGTGTAGAATTGTCTGGGAGGGGGGTTGGTGAGTTTGTGGTTTGAAAAAGGGGGAGGGGAGGGGAAAGGAGAAAGGGAGGATTGTACTTTTTGATTTCAGCGGGGGATGCGCTGGGGGAGAGTTCGAGAGTTTCGTAGTGGTTTGGCGGGTTATCGGTTTGGTGCACGTGAGGGCTGTTGTGGAATTGATGCCGCTTGGACTTAGGAGCGTGGATGACGCGGTGCCATTGTTGAGGGGGAAGGCGATGTAGAAAATTGGATGAGCGATGGAGCATCCCTCATGACTGTGGGGTGTTGGAGGATGAGTTGGAGGGAATTGAATATGTAAATTTCAATGACGAAGTGGGATGATCAGGAAATAATGTTCGAGGGTACGCCGAACCTGTACTTGCTGCGCTTTGCGCACAGCGCTCCCTGCGACCGCGATACATATCATCGCTGCAGGCTTCATGGGGGGAACCCCATACCATTCCAAGCCATTAGAACCGGCCAACAATTTGATGAAAAAGTATCTCTCAAGATTTCCCTAATTTCTACTGCTGAGGGCCTATCGATGAGGTAAGTGGCGATTTTATCTTTCACGGTCGCGGGTGACATCCCCATCAGCCTCACTCATATCTTTTCAAGGGCCATCTTCCCGCCACGATTCCAGCTCCCGTATATCCTGTACGCCTTCGTCATGTACAGATATCCCACCGCTCCTCTATGAGAATCCGACTACCAACGCTATTGCGGTTGGCGACCCTGCCTGCTAAGTTTTGCACACCGAGCAGAAGCAACACCCAAAAATGCGGCTTTTGAAACGCATAGTAACACCAGTGGATGTGATAAGAAATGTCACCCGCGACCGCAGAAGAGTTAATTCGCCGCAAGCTACGTCGGGACAACTCCATGCCATTCTAAATAATTACAAACTGTTAATAATCCGTCAACTACTCATTGAGAAATAGATTTTGAAGATATTGCCGTATGCTCTTGTTGAGGGCCTCCCGACGATGTCTGCGGCGAATTATATCTTTTGGAACCGCGGATGATATTTCTTGTTGCATACACTAGTGGTAGGATCAGATTTGCCAAACCCGACGAAGCCGTTTGAGTGAACCAACTTTGAAGATCGTTGTGGTGGATGTGAGGCTAACGTCTAGCACCGGACCGGCACGATTAAATCCTCTCCCTGCAGCACAGATTTGAACCATAGCGATATCATCTTAGTCAAGTCATCATGAAGTAGCTACAATTTGTCGCCGCTATGTGGGCTTCCGGTTCCTAGTAAGGCGAAGGGAATAACCAGCCAACCGGCCAGCCCCTTCTCAGATATCCATAACTCCTGGAGACATCGTTACCCGTGCAGTCATTGTTCGATGGTTGCTTCATCGTTGTGAAACCTTGAAAGTATTTGTGGTAGTCAGTCTTCATCGCCATCCACACACCATTTTTGCATCGTGCACCTGGCGCCAAACATCAACGCGCCCTCCCCACGACGAAAAGAATCCGATTTTTCCCTAATGACGTTGTTATTCGTTTCACTACGAACCCAGACCCTACAGATTATTTTGACCCATTTTATCTTCCCTTGTTGAAGGTGTCCTTTGGTTTGAGCCAAAGCGCCAATTTCCCACCATTCCGTTGGCCGATCGGTGCACATGATGATGGAAAGCTCACTTTTGGTGCACACTCTAGTCTGCCAGAAAGTCTTCCAATCCTTAGCCTGGCCTGCATAGTCCACGAATATCTTTACCCATTTATGCATGCCCTGATCTAACGGAACCCAGAAGATCTCACAGTCAGGTGACACATCTGGGCAATCAAGGATCATAGCAGGAAATTCCACGAGAAGTCCACGCGACATGATTGAACCGGCGCGCTGGGGCGGTCGCATAAGAGGATAAGAAAGCGCTTGTCGAGTCAACCAGATTCGAGGCGCCCAACCATAACCTTTCGTCTCCTTAACTTCTTTCATAATCAATTTGGGGCCAGGGACAAAGATGATCCCAGAGGGGATACCAAGTCTCTCGCTTGTATCAAGCATGTCAAGAAATTTCACCATTCTCTTTGCAGTCAATACTTCCTCCGTGCCACCCATGATGTTTTCCAACTCTGTCACGTCAAGCCCAAGTATGTTTGCCAAAACGATTGTTTCATCCGCAGCTTTGCTAATTGTGCAAAATTGAACTGCAGACCAAGCACGGGGCACTTGATAATCTGGGTCACAACGTACTATAGAGACAATGTACCGAAATGGGTACCCTGCCTTCCAAATAAAGTGATTCGGGTCGTCCAGATCATCTCTGGCCTTTTCCTGTGCTGCTGCTATTTTTTTAATGCTGGTCACGTCATCTCGGAATTCAATGTACAAATCTTTGGCAAGAATCGCTTCCTGTAGCGTCCAGAGTCGCTTTGACCAACCGGATAATCTCAATCTCATGTTGATCTCGAACTTTGATGTAAATGCCCGGTTTTGGATAAATACACGGTCCCAAATTAGCACCGCTTGTGCCTTTCGATACACGACTTTCATCTGGTTGATGGCCTTGCTGCGCGTAAGAGCGTCACGCGGTAGACAGAGCACGTCAGCCCAGAACCAAATCTGCGCAGCGGGATCGCGCTGGTTTCTAAACTTTTCGAGGATCCGATCAAATGTATCTTGTGCGCGCACGATCTGACATTGATGCATGCGGCGATTATTCTTGCCTCGAGCATCAGTCATACTTAACAACAGGCCGTCTTCCCAAGTATGTGATAACGCGCCAAAAATAACGCTATCCTTCTCCAAGTCGAAACCATCGAATCGCGCGCCATTATTAGTCCAGCAGACCAAAGGCGTCTTGCCGTTTCTGATCCAGCCATTCAAGACTGCGTCCTCTTCACCTTCCATGGGGCAAGACCTGCCGTCACAGCCATTGAGATGCAGCGCTTCTTTGATCTCAGGCTTGATCCTCTTGGCAACACAATTTTGTGTCGTACATCTATCATGATCTTCCACACTATACGGTTGCAAGGCTTCCAATCAAGACATACAATATAATATGCTGACCTCAGTGATGGTAGACTCGTAGCCACGAATGTCGAATTTGCAACATCTCTTCTTCTTCATTTGATTCCTACAAAACACGCTATATCCCCAACCCTTCTCCGTGTTCGCAGGATCTTTATAGAAGCGCTTAATTTGACCCAGTAAGTGTGATTTCAACTTCGGCCGTTCACGTTGCAGAGTTTCGCCCAAGATAGCGATGGCCAGTGTGAGTTCAATTTTCAAGCGGCCGTCCGGCTTGTGCCGCGGCCGTAGCACTTCTGTTTCATGTGTAGAATCGTCGTAGTCCATGGAGTCGTATGAACAATGCTTTGAGATAAATCTTCTGGCGTTCTCAAGGGCATTCGAAGTTCTGATGTACTGGGTAATCGTGGGGTTGGCATCAGGCTCCGCAATCGCATTTGCTCTTTCTTGCCATTCTTTACACAACGTACTGAGCTTCTTGGTGCTGAGAATTGGGCCCTGTTGGCCTCGTCTACAGAAATCATGGGAATTGATATCCCTGTCTAAAACTTGAGCAAGCAGTCCAAAAAACAGCCATTGAAGTAAAAATGTGTTTGCTTCGTCCTGAGTCATATCAGGTCTTAGCCCATGTTCAAGGAGGTCTTCGTAATCGTGATACTTCCAGGGATCACTTGAGGGTATGGTAAAGAAGTCCCCCGGTTTAAACGTTGTCGTTTGGGTCCCGTAGAAGAAAATCTCTGGATGTCCGACGCCAAAATTTGGAAGGTGATCCATGTGTAAGTTAGTGGCGAAAGACCAATAGAAGATTATGCTGCTTGAAATGGTAAATTTGAAAGCTCTAGTCTAGGCTAGTTGGCGACTTATATATAACATGCTTTCTTTCACATATGAAAATGATAAATCCGCTGGTCGTATCGTACTAATGAGAGAGCTTTGCCATGCCATTGTGTCAGATTTACTGGTGGTCCTTTTTTGGACACTATGATCATCTGGTTCTGCGCAGACTCGTGACGCCTTCATTTGGCGTATTCTGCAGAACCATTCACAAATCTGCAGCAAGTATCTCGACATCACAACAGGGGTCTAAAAAATCCAAGCTTTAACAACCGGATTACGATCATATGAGATTAGGTCGAGGTCAGAATCGACCGATCTTATCAATAATCTACGCTGATAAGCAGCGTAATAAGAACAGTCGAATAAGTATCTTGAATGCTATTAAAAGATCTTTTAAGTAGCTTTTGTCCTAACTCCACCAGTGGCTGCAATAAGAAATGTCATCCGCGACCGTAAAAGCTATGATTGCCACACACCTCATAGGGAGGCCCTCAGCAATGATAATCGAGAAAATCCTAAGAGATATTTCTTATTGTGTTGTTAATAGGCTCCAATACCTTAGATTTGTATGGGGTTCGCCCTACGAAGCCTGCGGCAATGATATGTATCGCGGTCGCGGGTGACATTTCTTATTGCAGCCACTGGTGACTCTAAAACTGACCTTATTTGAATTGAATGATCGGCCCATCCGATCCAATCCGATTTGTGGCGGTGGTGGATCAGATTAGATTGGATCGATTTTGTCTTATCACCACCTTACAAGACCACAATGTAACAAATGCCAACGCGCATCTTCTGATATATGGTCCAGCCATTTATAGATCGAGCTCCTAGAATCCGACCTGTTCGATCTCGGTCGAACCTAGTCTTAGACTCAAAATTACGGCTGGCTGGGTGTGCTTGCTTGAGTGCAATGTCCATCTATGCATAATCGCGAGTATCGATTTCGACAAAGGGCAGATTAGTGGATAAGGCTAATAATCGAGGGCGAGAAGTCTCCTCTACCGGGAATTAGCCAAACTCGCAAGCCGCTGTAGCCTACGGGCAAGGTGGTGATCAAACCACGTCGTGTTATTGGGGTTGACTCAACTTGATTTGTGGTTTCCATAAGTCCCGTAAGCGCTGCTCGGTGTGGTTTTGCAAAATAAGCCGCATGGATCGGAAGGACATGAGGGTCTCTTGATCGTATTCTGCCGCTCTGCGTGTCTGCCTACTTGCATCCAGGCCAGTGTTTGTATGCTTCTGGCGAACAAATCATCGATGAGATAGACTCGTGTCAACACTGTGCAGACTTCAAAGACAACGTGAAGTAAGCTATGGCATGCATGGTACCAGCTCAAGAAGAAATATCGCCTAAGTGAGCTCATCCAACAATCAAAAATCGATCAGCCTTCAGGAACTATTCAAAATATGGGAATGCCACGTGAAGACGTGGCTGCTGTAGACCGGGACGGTGTGCGGGATTACCTAGAGAGACGAAATTTCTTTTCATTTTGGTTGAAAGGGGCAAAAATGCCTCAGAACTACATACGAGGTAGGGAAGAACCCCTGTGTGAACACCGGTATGCTAAATATTTCTCTATTGCAGTTTTCTCCTGTCTCATGCACCGGATACGTGGTCTGCTAGGTAGACGAACCGGCAAATATGAGGATAGCTTCGGTTTCGTAGTCCAGACCTGCCTCAGAGCTGCAGGATGGGCTTACTAGCATCCTGCATGATACTGCGCGATTTTTTACAATGCTGCCTAATTCCCGGATTTTGTTCGATTAGATAGACGCAGCCCGGAAGCGATCCTCATAAGGAATTAAGGATAAGAATCCACGGCTGGGAGAGCCGCTCTACAACACTTACTCAAGGCAGTATGGCGGAATGTCACCAGTCTTTACCTGAGGAAGCATGGGACCAGCATCGCGAAACTCTGACGAAGTTATGGTCCCAAATGACGTTAAGAGAAGTACGAAATCACATGAGCTCCCATCACAACTTCCATGCCAGGTATGTATTTTGATCACTAAGGATACACTCCCGGGTTGTGGTCCGACTTTTGTCTGTATCTGCTTCGCCCAGTATTCGAAAGCTGAACACGATGCTAATGTTGATTGACCCTTTCAGCAAGAGTATGTACGAAACTCGGCTCAAGAAATGGGGTCTGGTCAAGAACATTAGTAAATCTCGTAAGACTGAGATTATCAATCGCATAGCCCAGGCAACTCGCTCCTTCCAAGCTCCTGAGCTGGACCTCAGCAGCGACGAATGGAGAAAGATTAAGAGGCATATGAAGGCCAGCGGGGATTGGGGGGTACCACTGACAACAATGTCAGTAATTCAAAAGGATGCAATCGGGACTTCGGATACCATAAATTCTAAACCAGAAACGGCGAATACCTGTTCTCCAGAGTACATGCGACGGACAGCAATCCAGTTTTCGGGTGATAGACACCTGGCTAGATCTCCAATTCCTGTTGAAAGCACTCCTCTCTCCATCCCGAGTCTAAATTTTTCAGAGTTCTCATCTTCGGATGCGAGGGAAAGCAATGGTGAAGATGAGCAGCTGTTGGAAGACAGGGCAGTTGCGTTTTTTCTGACAATGGACAATATCATCTCACCTTTGAAATTCTTTAATATTGGTTCGTCTGATGGTATGTCCAATCTCAAAATTATCCTACGAGGCATCCATGACGTCTGCATTCTTGATGGCGCTTGTGGCAACAGTTCTTCCAATAGCAGTCACGTCTCAAATAAGCTTCCCAATACTTCCAACTTTGCACCATCCAGATCAAAATTTTGGGACGAAGCGAGTTATGGCATCTATCTTGAAAAAGTTTCGCAACCAGAGTCAGCAACCAGAGCATTAAGATCTGCTGGCGATTTGGCCGTGGAGGCACTCAAAGAGAAACCATACCTATTTGTGATGGAACTTCTCTCAGTGCTGTCACCCGTAAACACGTCAGTATGCCCCGGTGCTCGTCTGGCCTTGCTCAAACTGTTGGATCACGAATCTAAGACGAGTCTTGGAGAAGTGCATCCGCTTACCAAAATCATACGAGAATTTCGAAATGACACAACATTCCAGGAGATCTCGACTCGTGGGCTTCGCAGCATCATCGATCTCTTTCATGTCAACTTCGGTCACTCAGATCCGGTTACTTGTAGAGCTCAAAGATTGCTCATTAAGTTGCTTCGGCGTGGCGGCAACCGAATCGCAGCTCTCTCAATGGCACGCACACTGTATATTTCTCTTAGCCAAATGCATGGAGGAAACCTGTTACAGTCCCGTCTGGTAGGACGGGAATTGGAGCACATTCTAATGGACAACGGCGATTGGCAGCAGGCACTGGAAGTCTGTATGGCTATTGTAGGCCAGACGAGCGCCACTGGCGGTGCTCCCCAGCCCCAGTATATCGATGAATGCACGGCATTTACGATGGAGGATATTGCCAAAATTTATGATACTTTGGAGGACCTCGAATCGAGCATCACCTGGTTGAAGAAAGCGGTAGAGTGTCAATGGAAAATGTGGGGAAATTCGACGGCTTCTGATCATACAATCGACAAAATAGCAGCAGCATTCTCTCGAAGTGGCAATGGCTGTGAGGCTGCATTCTGGCAAAGTATGCGTTCAAAAGACCAATAAAGTTTATCACGAATTATACGCAACTCTGTTATTCATTATTTTACAGAACCATTATGAGTTGTACATTCAGGATCGGCAATTACACACGGGGACGGATTTGACTGGGCTTAACTTCTTAAGGTATTTGTTTCCAATAGACTAAGAATTGATCAAAGTAAAATCTGAATCGGTGTTAGTGTTGTCACGCAAATTAGACAAGCATTGGCTGTTTTCAACAAAGTTATAATGATGTTCAATGAGGTTGTCAGATAGCTGGGGTATACATGCCATGCTAGGGATATCTGTCTTGCGAGGACACTAATATGAACGAGCTTAGGTAGTTGAACTGATAATCAGCTCGTGAATTGTCCATGTACTCGCATACGCGAGCTGATTGAGCCGGCTGTCCACATATGAGTCTGTTCAGATAAACATATCTCCGTTCCGTTCCGAACCTAGACAATGTGGGCCGTCCTGACGGCTCAGCCTCAGCACCCAGAAAACCTTCCGTGTCAGCAGTGTAATTTTTGGGATTCCGCTAAAATAGAAGAGAAATAAACTGAATCATTCAGATGAGCAAAAAAAAAGGACTCGGGGGTAATTGGAAGCCGGACCTCTCCTGGAGAAAAGAAATGAATAAAAGAAAAAAATTATTCGTTGGACGAACTGGGACTGTACTTCGTGTCAGAATTGTAACATTTGGTCGTGTCAGAAGATCTTACATCGAACCCAGGACCACCTCTAAGCTAGACGCAAGAAGCTAGTGCTAAAGAGGTATTATACCACTAAACCATTCGCTATTACATAAGCAATTAGTACTTTTATCGTTTTAGTGATCGTAGAATGTAACTAACCCCCGACCACTCGGCCACGGAACCGATGCTGACAATTATGGGTTTTTTTCGTTACTTATCCTCAATATTATAACATACTTATCAGATATATCTAGCCCACAAACTATCGTGAGAAATTTATTTACACAGAAGTAATTTCATTTGATCTTATCCATTTAAAGAGAGCCTCAATATCTAGATAGTCGAATAAGGTAAGACCGAGACTTTACGGCTTTGACGAACGAGAGTGCGTCCGAATTGTTCTACGGAACAACGCAAAAGTGTGCCATCTCAATGCAAAAGGGTTTGTGTGTTAGCTCTGACATTTGAGGATTTTGGGCAGGTGCGGCGAGAAAATCAATGTAGAAGTTTAACCGACGACCCTGAATAGCGGGGAGGCTTGGTCAGCGTGTTTGCCCTGATCTTCCCCTCGTGTGCCATACTAAATTAGCACAAGAAATCTTGAGGCTTTGTTTGAACATTGACAATTTCTAGATTGTCTTGTTGACCATGGCGGCAAAAGTGGCTGATGATGTCGCCAACTTAAAGCGTACGCATGCACAACTACATCAAATTTCCACACACACACACACGCACTGATGAATAGCCTGCAGTCAAAGACGAAGGCAAGAAGAATGTCAACAGTGCCCCAAATGGCAAGCTAGTGGCAGAGAATGGCGAGGCTGAAGAAGATGATTCCGACGATGACGATGAACCTGTCGAAGCCGGTGCAGGCGGAGAAGCTACTGGTGAGAAGAAAAAGAAGAAGAAACGCAAACCCAAGAAGAAGAAGAAGGCTGGATCCGCAAAGGTGCAGACTTCACCTCCTCGTGTCCTCATGACTCAGCTCTTTCCCTCTGGTGACTTTCCTGAGGGCGAAATTTGCGAGTATAAAGGAGACCAACAATACCGTACCACTTCGGAAGAGAAGCGCCATCTGGACCGTATCAACGATGACTTTCTCAAGGAGTACCGTCAAGGTGCCGAGATTCATCGTCAGGTTCGGCAATGGGCTCAGAAGAACATCAAGCCAGGCCAGACCTTGACCGAAATTGCTGAGGGTATCGAAGATGGTACTCGTCACCTCACAGGGCATATGGGACTTGAAGATGGTGACAACATTAAAGGCGGCGTTGGATTCCCAACGGGCTTGAGCCGAAACCATTGCGCAGCACACTATACTCCAAACGCAGGCAACAAGATGGTACTGGAGCATGGAGATGTCATGAAGATTGATTTTGGCGTACACATCAATGGTCGTATTGTGGATAGTGCGTGGACAATGGCATTCGACCCTGTCTATGATCCTCTGCTTGCTGCCGTGAAGGATGCGACCAATACGGGTGTTAGGGAGGCGGGAATCGATGTACGCATGAGTGACATTGGCGCTGCGATTCAAGAGACAATGGAAAGTTATGAGGTGGAAATAGGAGGAACGACTCATCCAGTCAAGGCGATCAGGAACCTCAACGGACATAATATTGGTCAATGGCAAATTCACGGCGGAAAAAGTGTTCCTATTGTGAAGGGAGGAGATCAAACAAAGATGGAGGAAGGCGAGGTTTTTGCAATTGAAACATTTGGAAGCACTGGGAAGGGTTACGTTCGGGACGATGTGAGTTTCGATCTTCATGTCTTAGCCCAATACCGACATACTGATTTGATTGCAGATGGAGTGTTCTCATTATGCCAAAATCATTGACGCGCCAAAAGTGGCGCTTAGGGTCGATTCTGCAAAGAAGTTGCTGAACACGATTACAAAGAATTTCGGAACACTCCCATTCTGTAGGCGTTACTTGGATAGACTTGGCCAGGATAAGTACCTCTTAGGGGTGAGCTAAAATTCTTGTATGTGTTCATATCAGGAGCTAATTAATTCTAGTTGAACCATCTTGTCCAAAGCGGGCTCGTGGAGGCTTATCCGCCTCTTTGCGATGTCAAGGGCTCTTATACGGCGCAATTTGAACATGTAAGTGTGCTGTATTATTCGATTGCTACGCTCGTTACTGATCTAGTCAGACGCTTGTCCTACGACCTACTGTAAAGGAGGTCATTAGTCGTGGAGACGACTACTAAATTTGCAATGCATTCACAATACGAATGAGTCTACGTTAGTTTATGATACTGTGATTGAGCATAGAAAGCTCCAACTCCAATCTATTTCTCTATCAAGATATTCACATTGCAACCCTCTATTTAACACCAGGAATATGCTTTCCCGCCTTCTCGCCTGCGCCTAATTCTTCTTCTTTCCACCCTTCATTCGCTGCACCAGTACCAACCTTCCTTCCACCTTCCTTCCTCTTTACACGACACCATAATCCCACCTCTGGATCTAAAATGAACTGCCACATCACCAACACCCAGCTCTTATGACACGGCAGCTCATCATAAAACTCCCTCGCCACCTCACTCAACTTCGGTAGCCTTGTCCACGGTATCGCAGGAAAGTCGTGATGTTCATTATGCAACCCCACATTATATGTCAACGCATTCAACGGTCCATAATACGAATACGTCTCCGGTAACGGCACCCCCTTCGCCGCCTCCCCTCCCACCCCCCTTCCACTCCTTCCCCCCCTCGTCTGCGTCTTTGCAAAAACATAATGCTCCGCAATAAAATGCGCCGCACACGGATGCAACGACCCGGCCAAAAACGAACTCAACACCAAATACCCCAACGCCCTGCCCCCGGCCCACCGCACCAATGCGACATCAAACACCACCTGCGCCGCAACATTCGCCACATGCCACCCGGTCACGGGCAAACGATACACGAACATGGGCCGCACGGCATAGAACAGGATCTGAAAGGTGCAGAACAGCGCCTTGCCCGCCACGCTGTCCAGCAGCACGGCCTCGGCGGCGGTCGGCAGGTCGGTGTCCAGCCCGTCGACGCCGAGCGACTTGTGGTGCGTCAGGTGGTAGGGGCGGAACGACGCGCTGTACGGGATGCCGATGGGCAGGTTGGCGATGATGGCGAGCCAGCGGTTGAGCGGCGCCGAGCGGAAGGCGAGGTTGTGGCTGATTTCGTGGATGGCGAGGAAGAGGTTCTGGTTTGCTGTCGCGCCGATGATGTAGGCCGTCAGGAGGAAGATGGGGGAGAGGATGGGCGTGTGCCGGAGGAGGATGGCGAGGGTGGCTTGGAGGAGGACGACGAGTGCGACGAGGTATTTGGTTAGGGGCTCGGGGCCGCAGAGCTTGGTTACCTTGGAGGGGTTAGTGAGGGGGAAAGAGGAGAGGGGAGGAGATGAGGAGGGGGAAAGGGGGAGGGTGAGGTTACTTCTGGGTGGGCTTTGATAATGGCTTGTCGTCGCGTTCGGTGGGGTTCTTCGGTATAGGTCCAGAAGAAACGGTCGTAGTCTTGTTCATTCTGAGACGAGGGGTCTTCGACCTTGGGTTCTGACTTTGGTGGGCTTGCACCGCGCAATTGAGCTCTTGATATGCCTTCCGTGGCTGTGACGGTCGCAGAAGGGACCATTGTGAGCAGAGTTGCCAAAACCAATGGCTTGTGTGGAAGATGAGTTGTTAGGGTGGAGGTTCGGTATCATGTTTTGAGTGTGTCCTTTTTCAGAGGAAATGTGGGGCGGTTGGTCAGGGTTTTGGCTCCTTACATTTTGTACATCAGCAATACACCAAATGAATTCCAATCCGTCATTTCCTTTCCAGTCCGAAGCAAAATTTGGTCTTTGGTCTCAATGTATCGTCCAATGAGTATTTCCTCTACGTGCTTGTATTCCGCTGCTGCCTAGAATCTTGACATTCGGAATGTAACCAGCTCTGAATATGCACTTCATTCCCAGTGGACCTCATTGGGATGAGCCTGTCTTGGAGGAACTTTTGCTGCAGTGTAACACATCATGTTTATAATCCCTTACGATCGAAGCCTCTTGTTGCCTGAGTGAAAAATGTATAAAGCGGTTGTTCCCCTTGTTCTCTTTCGGTCTCTTTCCTACTTATAACACATCGAGAAACTACTTGGTCAGAAATGACATTTATCAAACCGATGTTCTGCATCCCCGATGACATTCTTTGGCTGGTCTTCGAGCATGTAAGCACCCCCCTGATAGATCGGTCTTTTTGATTCAAATCCATCCTCACAGTCCGCCTCATAGCTCTACAATGGGAACCCGCGCAATCTTACTCCTGTGACCAGAGTCTGTAAGACATGGAACACCGTTGCAGAGCCACTGCTTCATCATACCCTTGACTTGGTCAAAGGACGGCCTCTAGGTCGAATAGCCAAGGTCAAGCGATATGCTGGGATCAAAAAGCCAGACCTGTCCCGTTTTCTGCGCTATACCAGGCATCTCAAAATCGCCCATGACGGTTTCATGACTGACAAAGCGGGTGTATTTCCCCAGCTCATATCTCGACTGATCAATATTCGTGAAATTACATATTGTGAGCGCGGAGGTGTCGATGAGTGGGTTTTAGAGGCCCTAACCGAGCGGTATCCTAAAGCTCGCATAAATCTTGATTACCGCCTGCCCGACTGGCCAAGTTACATGTCAGAACTTGGTATGTTCGATTTCCTTGTAACATGGTTGTGGTTCATATTATCGATACTCAAATCTCGCTCGGTCATTTCATTCCTTCTCGAATCATTTTCTGCGCTGAAAATTAATCCTTCCTGGCTAGTTAAAACCAAGTTGTCTGCCAAGATCAATGCATTTTCCATAGAAGCTTATCAGCTACGTGAATTCGGACATCATCTTTTCGACGATTTCGGCCATGTCATTGAACTATTTCCAACCCTCAAGCACTTTGAGTACCGAGTCCCTCATAATGAATATCCAATTTTACCTGCGCCCATGAATGAGCTTCCACGCATCCGCCGTAAGCGGATATCGATTGATCAGGACCGATTGTCAAGATTGGAATCTTTCGAGATGACTGGTTATCCTCAAAGCCCGAGACTGTTTATCCACCCACACTTCAGTAGCGAATTGATGTTGGTTGCTCTCACCACCTTGTCTGTAGGAACTCTAAAAGATCTTGAAATGTTTTTGAGTTCGACCCCGAACTTGAGACGGCTGGGTTTGTCACATGCACATAACTGTTTACACGGCGTTTGGAGTACGTGTATCGGTGCGTTCCCTCTTCTGGAGGATTTACGAGTATCGGGCATTCATGAGTCCGCGCAACAGGATTTTAGTCGTCCTTTGCTACCCAGTACTTCAACGTTGAAGTCTTTGATGTTAAATATTCCGACCCCGAATAAACTCCCTCATGCATGGGATTGGACACAATTTCCAGCTGCATGCCCTAGACTTAGAACTTTAGGCATTCCAATCGAAGCAGGAGGTGACAGCTGCAATTGGGTTGCAATGGTCCTCGAAGCATTCTCTACTCTGAAGACCCTTGTGGTATTTCTCAATACGGTTACGATGGGACAATATTCTTGTAACTGGGATCCATCTCAGTCAATTCCCCCATTGTATTACTGTGAACCAGACATTGACCAAGCTTACAAGACGGTGGGGTTCATCCGGCAGCTCGGGGTTGATCATCAGCTCCGCAACATTATCTTCCCTTATCAATCCTACGAAGAGAGATGTCGCATCAAATTCGACAACCAAGCCGAACACCTTGGATTTCCTTGCCTGCGTTACGCAATCTCGGGAGAAGGTGTGCTGGATGTATTCAAACACGGACCCACTGAATACTTTACGCATGGCAAAGAGGGCATGATATTCACGTCGAGGGGGTTAGATGATTGGGAGTCGAAGCTGGAACGATGGCAGGAGGCAGATGAAGGGACTTCGGAACAGGATGGCGTAAAGCTGGAAAAGGAGGTAGCTGGGGAGACGTTTGGACAAGACGTCACAGAGAACATGAAGATGGCGGAGGAGTTCATTGGGATATGGAACAGGACGATGAAGCTGAAACTAGAAAGCGACTTTGGGTATCTAGACGGGTGCCTCTAATACGTAGACAAAGAAACATTTCGGCAGGCTCAATGAACGGCGACATCAGAGACACTCTTGTCCCCAAAGACTCTGAATTGAACAAAGATGATGACGTCCTCAGCCATAGTACCAAGTGAGCCAATAAGCCAAGGCAGGTTCGTCAGCACATAGTCTCGTTCGGTTGAGTGACATAAAATCTGTTTGGCTTAGTCAAGATGGATCAAGCACAGGGGATGATTTCTACTCACCCCAGCGCCATATGTGCTATTCCCTAATAAAGAAAGTAGAAAGAAGAGCAAGGAAAGACCTTCGCAAGATTCTTCCCGTTGGTTTTTGATGATCTGTGGAATCCTTGCTCTAAAAGAGAGTTAGGGTTCAAAGTCTTCAATGTCTCACAGACCAACTTACCCAAGGTAGAGGATAGCACTTGCATATCCTAGTATCTCTGCTCCCAAAGGGGTGTCTCCCTCGCCTCCGCCTTCGACGGGTTGAGGCTTCCATACACTGGTTCTCCATGCGATTACCCATCCCAACGTGCCTACCACACAAACCAAGAATATGCTAATAGTGTTTTTGATCCATGCTGATTGCCCTCTACCCTCCTCCAAGATGCGCTCAAGAGAGTCTCGTCGAGAGATTGTCGATCTTCGATGCCTTGAGCTCATACTGCTTCTTCGCCGGCTACCAGGCAGAGCCACATTGGACTCGCTCCTCTGTCGAGATAGCAGTGGCGCATCTTCACCGAGTGCCTCTCCGTCGGCAACGCCATCAGTATTCACATCGCCATTAAGTCTAGTAGCAAAATTCTTCTTTGTGACTTCTCTTTTTCTGTCTCGCCGTGCATTCAGCACATTATAGTACAGACATTGGGCAATCAGAACTGTATCAGCAAAGCAAAAGTAAATGGCTATGGCAATGACGGTAGGCACCAGACGGGCCCAGACGGCTCCGAGAAGATTGGTAATGTCTCCAAGGAACCAGACAAAAAGGAACAGAAGTGAGACACCGGAAGCAGATTGTTGTTGGTAATTCTCTATAAGCTGAGGTACCTACAAGCAAATGAAATTAGGGTCTACTGATTGAGAAGTGTTTCGCGTTGCCCCGTGATATGCAGGCGAGGAATGTTGGGCATGTAACGTTACGGAGCACCTACAAGAAGGAAAATCCAAGCCGCTAGAGAGATGGCACCGAATACTCCGCTCAGCGCCTCCCTGGCTGTCAACGGGACGGTGACGGCAAGCGCAGAGGCGGATGCGAGGGTGGTCATGGTTTGCAGTGGAAGCATTCCCCCACCGACCTGCAGAGAGAAAAGAGGGGAGGAGCCTAGGAGATGGATGGGATGTCAGGACGCGCGGATGTGAGTGGTGGAGAGCAAAGGGAAGGGATTTCGAGCACTGTTCTCGTGCACGTCGGACCGGCCTCTGGCACAGTGACTAGAGTACAGGACAGCAGCGCTCGAATGGGTGTTGGTGACGCAAAAGCAGCATAGGGTTGCACGGAAGAAGCGGTCGGAGCCAGGCTGATCAACTTCTCGTATTGGTTCTGCTTAGTTCTGCTCGGGTCTACTGACACTCAGGCCCAAACCCTGCCCGTTTCGAGCGTTGCTGGCGCACTATTTTGGGAAGGCTTCGTATGCCCGCGACCCACCCAGCAAAATCTCGTAACTTGGTCAGCTCTGGTCATCCATCCTCATCCGTTCTCTCTCTCTCTCAACTTGAATCCTTTTTTTCCAGTTCCACTCGCTTCATCGTCATTCACGCGTCTTGGGGTTGATCACATCACATCACCCACATTCACTCGTTCATCTGCCTTTGTTCAATATCGCGCTTGGCGTTCAAGTATCGCCGGTGCCCGCCCTTACTCAATCAGGGTTACGGCGTACCGTGTCTTCCCTGCTGGTTGAATTAAAGGAGCATCAGCCAGTCTTTCTAAGCCATCAACTCCATCAAACTTCAATCCCTCGCGCACTCCCGTCGAAGATCATCGAAACACTCCTCCCGCAAGGCTGCCTGCCATCTTCACCATGCTCTCTCAAGCACGGGCAGCCATTGTCTTTCTCCTTGCCGTCAATTTTTGCTCAGCAACCACCATGGAACTACTACCCAAGAGAGGCCTCCAGATCGCTGCCCGAGCAGACTCGGGCAGCATCTCATCTGCAGATGCTGGAGATGTAACCCAAGTCCAATCCGCAACAGACAGCAGCCCTGCATCCAGCGCTTCCGCAAACTCGTCACCATCCGACTCCTCGAGCTCGGATCCAAGTACGCAGTCTCCGTCTCCTTCTCAAGCTTCTCCCACCTCTGTCGCAAAACAACATTCGACTTCAACAGATTCACCCGTTGATACCTCATCAGCAACATCTAGCCCACCATCTACATCGAACAGCCCGACCTCCAACACCCCTACATCCTCCGCAGCGCCCTCCACGTCGGCATCGCCCTCGCCATCCCCATCCCCATCGTCGACACCCGATTCCATCGCCCCCGTAACATCCACCTCCAACGCACCCTCCTCTACCCCCGACAGCTCCTCCGCCGCTCCATCCACTCCCTCCTCGACGCCAAGCAGTACAGCACCAGTATCATCATCATCCGCCAGCGCGTCTCCCTCGCCCTCCTCTTCCTCCTCCGCCTCCCACACATCGAGCGACACCCACACCTCCTCCAGCAGTGCCAGCGACATCAATCTCGGCAGCACTACTATCGACCCACACACCCTATCCTCCTCGCTCACCCTCACCTCCGCTCTCGTCACCTCCGTCCACTCGGAGCGCACGCTCACCTCCGTCTTCACCTCCAACGGCGAAGTGCTCTCCTCAACGCTCACGTCAGACGCGCTCGTCGCCTCCACCACGGGCTTCGCCACGTCCACCATCGCGCCCTCGCTCAACTCCGCCTCCTCGGGCAGCTCGTCCTCGGGGCTCTCCTCGAGCTCGAAATCCATCATCGGTGGTGTCGTCGGCGGCGTCGGTGGCGCCATCTTGCTTGGCGGGCTGGCGCTGCTGGCTTGGAGGATCTGGGGCCGGAAGAAGTATCATCCCGCTGGTGAGGATGACGATGACATCCTCTCGGCGGACTCGATGAGGCGCGAGAAGCGCAGGAGTAGTGGTGGTGTGGGTGGTAGTCTCGGCGGTGCGGGAGGTGGTTATGGGAGTCAGCCGTTTCAGGGCAATTTGGAGCAGTATCATCGGCCTGGGCCGACGAATGCAGCATCGAATTTTTAAAAAGAGAGTGGAAGCGATGTGGAGAGAAGTCTTGATGGCGAGGCATTCAACTGTGTTGTATCGTGAGTAGGTGTCGGTGTGTATACGGGACTCATCTTTGCAATTTGTGTATTCAGCGACCATGGCATGGGGTTTGAAGAAGGGAAGGAATGCATAATCATCATTGTCACACAGATCGACATGATCATATTGGCGCGAATGGGGGTTTCGCAAATGGTATATAATAGGCACCTCTGTGTGCTGCTCTCTTTGTCCATACTGCTTTGATGCAGAGCTTTTTTGCTAATGATTCTCGGTCTGGGCTTTTTCCCGGTGACGGTGTCCAGGTTTGTACAGCTTAACCTCTCAAACAGAGACCAAAAGAATTTTCCTGTATTAGATAGGTGGCAGACAGAATACCACGAGTCCAATGAATGACTATTTCCTACACCATCATTCCTCACCGATTTCCAACCTCGTGCCTTTAGTCGTCTTCTCACGCGTTCCACCGACCTACATCGCGCATGGATCGCACAATCAATCCACCTCCCCAATCCACCTCCCCAATCCACCTGGTCCTCCCAATCGAACTCTCCTTCCCCATAGTCCTCTTCTTCCTCGTCCTCTGTATCTTCATCTGCTCTATACCCATCCTCTGTCTCCTCATCCTCTGTCTCCTCATCCTCTGCTCTACACCCATCATTCACATCCCCATCCACCTGTCCAACCCCCTCCCCATCCTCTCCCTTTCCATCCTCCTTTCCCCCCTCATCCCCTCCCTGCCCATCCTCCCGCCCTTCATCATCCTTCCCACCCCGCTCCTCTTCTCCCTCATCACCATCCCCGCCCCCATTCACCACCCCACTCCGCCTCCCCTCCATCAACCTCGCCACCTCCCCCAGCGCCCACAGATGCCACGTCCCCGTCTCGTCTAGCCCACACACTCTCTTGTCGCGCACCCACCTCAACATCACCTCCCCGCGCCCGACATCCAGCACCTTCTCCGGCGGCCACATGCCCTGCTGTCGCACGCCAGCCATGTCGCCGTTTGTCGTGAAGGGCCCCCAATAGTCGCCCAGCACGCGCGCCGTCTCGTGCGCGTACGTGCGCACCCGTTCGTCGGCGACATACGCGTAGATGCTGGGCAGGATCGTGTAGTGCCGGCGGAGCGTGGCGTTGAGCGCTACGTCCCATGCTCTTGCTTGGGGGGGTGCGTGGGCTGCTTCGGGTGATTGGGCAGGCGGTGGGGTTGCGGATGCAGTAGTTTGGGAGGCGGGGTTAGCTTGAGCGGGGGTTGGTGCTGCTACTGTGGAGGCTGAAGCGTCGGTGTGGTTGGTGTTTGTGTCTGTTTCGGTGGATGAGGGGGGTTGGGTGCGGAAGCGACGCTTGCAATCAGAGCGGGTCCGGAGAAGAATTAGGAGGGCCTCGTTCTGGTTGACAGAGTTAGTTGAGAGGTGACTGAAAAGGGGAGGAAGGCAAGAGATGGGGTGAATGATACCTTTATTTTTCTTAGATCTGCAAGGTCGTCGGTCTTACGACTCTGCTGGATCAGTCTGTCAAATACCTTGGCTGTTTGTTTGACGTCGGGAGAGGATTCAGGACCGAAGGTGTCGACGAGGTTAATGAGATGGCCTTGAAAGGAATGAAGAAGCTCGTGGGTCGAGGGGATGAGCTCAATGTGTAGATCATCAGAGTGAGATAATAAGAAACTTGTAATTGTAGAGGAACTCGAATGTGTCCGAGGTCTTTGAGCTTGCGATCTGGTGGATTCTCTTCTCATGTTTGTACTTGAAGGATTAGATGATTGGGAGTTTTCTTTATCCAGTTGAGCTCCGTGGTGGTGCTGATCTTCATGACTTATTTCGCCGCGACCTGTGCATGAGCCTGGAGATTGTGTTTTCTTCTGTCCAATTAGTGGCTCCAACAGTGTGTCAGGTTCGATCGTTTGGGTTTGGTATTGGGATTCTTCAGTGGACATATTGAAAAATTGTTTACGCAAGCGTACACTAAAAGGCTACAGAGTAAGAGATCGAGTTAGGAATGGAAAGAGTACGACGAAATGAATAGATCGAAGACGACGTCCTTCGAGAGCGAGTGGTGGATACACGAAGCCAGTTGGCTCTCAGAGCTCTCTTTCGCAGGAAACGGCTTCAAGTGACAACGTGAATCGTTGCTGTGATCACTTGCAAAAGGCTGAATTGATAATTGCTAGAAAGAGTAGCACGAGGGATGATAGAAATCAATATCTTGCTAGCCTCTGGACGATTAGGAGCTTGGAGATTCTCGACGTAACCATGCTGATTACGCCAGCAGAATCATTGAACATGTTAGGAGCATCTAAGTGCAACTGCTTGACTTGTTGAAGCTGCCTTCCGCTTTCGTCTTCACAGCCTTGAAGATTCGACCCAAAATCTTCGTGCGTGGGAGGTAGCCTTGGCCAATGTAGTAGCTTCATTCCGTATGTCACTTCCGTGTCCAGTTGAATTAAACGGCTAGCTCCTATCTGCTCGTACGTTTGCTTTGTGACAAAGGATAGGATATATTTCGTAATGTCGGAGTGTTCTCGTTGCTCGAATTACAGGAGAACATGAGCGTACTATGGGAGGATGTGTATGCGGAAATGAAAAAATGGGGTCTACCAATGGATCACAATCTCTCCCAGACAACAAAGCCAGTCAACAGAATGCTGAGTAGCTACTACGAAAAGTAATGTGAGTAATATGAACGACTCAATATGAGCAGCTGGTATTTACCTAGGTAGCAACTTAAGAAATTGTGAAAAATGTTTCAAGTAGAAGAGGTCAATCTTAAATCAATGAAGAGAGTGCCCGATATTGCCGCTCGCCTTTGCAGTTGTGATCGTCGTACTCCTCCTAGAAATTTCCTGAGTGTTGCCTCATAGGAACATCATCCAGGATCGGCGGGTCCTTGACTACTATTCCTCATCACCGTCGTCAATATCGTCCGGCTTCATTTCATCAGACCGAATTCTGGCTATCACTGAGCGTATTCCCTCTCCCATGCCTACCAGCCTCTCCAGAGTAAAGAGTCTTAATGCCATCGTGTCTGCAATCGATACGACTACACGTTTTTCACCCCAGTATACGACTTCCTCCATTGCCTGCTCCAGTGTGCTCCTTGGAATCTCACTGAGAGAGTGACCAAGGAAATATATGAAGCCATTGCTTTTGTGGTTGGGTTTTAAGTTCATGACACGCTTGGTGATATCACGAATGCTGCCGAATTGAGGGGCATCAATGTCTTTATGCATGTACGTCCGAATGAAAGATTGCTTGATGGTCTGATTGACAAGACTGCGGTATTGGGAAAGAATATGGCTGGCCTCGCCAAGAATTTGGGTAGCGTAGCTGAGCCTCATCAGTAGTTGCTGCAGCGCCATATCCTGAGCTGGAGTCAGTGGTGATATTAACTTTGTTTCTGAATCGTAGATACCTTGACGCGCTGAGGTACTTCAGTAGTTGCATTGCACGGAGATAGCAAGGACTCGTGGTCCTCTGAAGCGACCACCTTGGTGAACTGCTGAACCGTATCCGTGATGCTGCCCATGAGTTCTGCGTTGATTTGATGGATGATTTGAACCTCCGCAATGGTCCAAGTGATATACTTTTCGTCTGGCAAATGTAGTATTAACTCGACGGTGCCATCCCAGTGGTGTAGAAATGTGAACTGCGGCATTTTCGAACAACTAGATGTGGGGAGAGTATATGCAGATGAGTTGCAACTCCAAAGGCGGTCTGAGAGGATTCAGAGATGACTCAGTCGGGTCGTTGGTCAAGAACCTGCTTGTGCTTGGGTCTACTGAATTGTAGCAGCAACCGAAGCTTCCGCAGATATATTAAGAACTCCGTGAGCGATGACTGGATCTTGTATCGTGTTGAGCTAATCTGTACGGCAGAAACGAACTGTGTTGTTGTGAGGTCCCAACATGGCTCTCTTGAGAGGAAGAAACCATACGAAACTCTCACCGACTTGTTACTGTAGCATAACCCCCACTTGAATTTGTAGTACGTGATACGCACATATGAGCAAAATATTAAAGCCTCAACCCAAAGGTACGATAGCTGAGCGGCTCTACGTTTTGTGGCTGGACAGTCGCGTCCTTGATAGCTGGCATCTCACAGCCGTCACGCACGCAGGCAGGTATCTCGAGACGACGATAGTCCGTTCGAATTGAAAAAGCGAAAGAGTGATCAACAGGCATCTTCTACTGAACTAGATCCTGTTGCTCGATACTAACCCGGCGTAGCTTGCTTCGCTGAGTTCCGCGTCCACTCTACCGTGGTCGCTACATCTATCACCGCCATACCCGTCAGCAACAACATGACCACGTTGAGCAATACATTAACGAATGGCAAAAGATATTTCTACTTACATGCTATATACATATCCTAATCCCAAAGCACATTCCTTTCCCCAAACTCCCACGCAAGGCAGAAGGTATGATGAAAAGAAGCCCGAAGGCAGACCATCAAAAATTGCGCCGGTGAAGCCCCCGAAGGAGATTCAAGCCAGCGCCTCTCCGCGCTGTGCAATGCAGGAGGTTCTGACTGGGTCCCGAATTCTTGAGCTCGAGAGCCCCCAACAAGGTCTATAAATCATGTTAGCCTTTAAAATTTAGGGGGAGAGAAGGAAAACACGAACAAGTATGAATTTTGCTCGTTCGAGGGGGTCCGGACAGATTAAATACTTGCTGGCCAACGCTAAAAATTAGCGAGATCAGCTTAGCGAAGAGCCAACTGAGCCGTGGCACCAGGTGGGCGGCAGACAGAAGTGGAGTCACGGGTGGAGAGCCTGCAGTCACTACGGCTGAAGGTCACGGGTGGCAGGTGGCTCCATGGACAAACAAGTGAAGCAGGTGAACTGATTGGTGACTTGCAGGGCGGTGAGGAATGCATCCAGGGGGCGAAGGTCTGTGTGAGGAAAAGGGGTAGAAACACATAGACACGAATGGGGCCTGGATGAATCATTTTACGGCAGGATGAAGACTCGGATGACGCGGTCTACGGCACAGAACTTTCGTTGAGAACTTTCTTCCCATCTGACCAAGTTTGCTGCTCACTTTCACATACGCTGGCGGCCTGATAGAAGGTGAGTTTGCAAACGCCATACTAATGCACGGATTATGAATGGACCGAACACGGAATTACCCGGTTTTCTGCAGGGGCTCCGACCATGGAACATGACAACATGTCAGAAGAGCTTTGGCGTTGCGGCAGGATTGTCCAGGATGGCTTGAACCCTAAATCACGGATGCAAATTAGGCCTTCATCCTAATACTCCGTCTGTTGGAATCACTCTACTTTCTGTATGTACATGAAGCCAGATCCAGGGTTTTCGGTCAATTCCGATGCAACTCTGAGTCTCGGGTCAATAACTAGAAGGATTGCAGAGCGCAAGACTCGACACTAGGGGTTGGAATAAATGTTACCCGGACCGCGAGAAAGATAACTTACCGCTCGCCTCATAGGGAAAACCCCTTGCCATTTTCAACACCCACAAGCCGTAGAAACAAAATGGTAAGCAATCTGTTGAGAAACAACTCTTAGACTTTTCTCGTTGTTTGTTGTTGACTGCCTCCTCATGAGGCGTAAGCGAATTAACTCTTCCGATCGCGGGTGACATTTCTTATTGCAACTAGTGGTGTTAGTGCTACTCGGCTTACATCCCCATGTGCAGTATTTCTAGTTGAATGCCACCCAGGTGCGTCTCTATATTCTAGACAGCATGCCTGTTAGCCTGGTGCATCTTTACCCGCAACGGCTGTGATCTCGATCAACCGGCATTCCTATCACGGGAAAACATGTCCCTAGTAAGACGTGATATTTCAATTATTTCTTCTGCGAATCACGTTTTGGAAATCAATTCCTTATTTCGAAGACGTTTGTTTCTCAGCTCGGCTCTCCATTTTTTCCCAAGGCAGACATGCGCTTGACAAAGCAATCGGGATACGACATTTGCAAGGGTCAAAGTAGCCATGCGGTACACAAAGTTCACCATTCAAGAACCCAAACCTTACAATTCAACCATGGGCACTGGGCAGCAGTAGAGTGCATAGACGGCTGCTTCGGAGCACCTGTGTGGGTCAAGATTTTCCAATTCATGTACAACCCGTTCCACAGTCAGCGTGACTGTAATAGTTCTGTCCACGAAACAGGAACATTCTAGTTCGAATCTCTCTTGTCGTCACTGTTCTTTTCATCATGATGATGTGGATGCTTAGTAAAGCCTAAGATGTCGACTGCATCCGCATTTCCGAATCCTTTCTCATTCCCTGTACTCGCTCCATGCCCGTTGCGCTCATAATCATCATGCCATGTCTCGGGTTCATGTCCGTAGATTGTTTGAGACACTAGGCTATCTTTTGCTGGAAAGGCCCAACTGAGACCAGTGTACAGTACGATGCTGGTCACAAACCCGAAAAGCCAATCGAAGGAATACAGGTGTTGAGCGCCTAAGCTGATACGTACACCCATTGCGTTGATTGAATAAGCGAGACCAGGTAGCAAAGGGGATACCGGAACGAGAAAAGCGATAAGGGCTCTCCAGTTCATACCCGTGCGATTGTATCGATATCTGCCACGTGGGTCATATAGGGCTGGCACGTCAATCTTACGCCGCTTGACAAGCCAGTAGTCTGACGCAAGAATCCCTGCAATCGGCGCAAGAAAGACTGCATATCCTCCCATCTGCAAGGACGTCAATTGAATACTGTCCTCTCCAACAAGAAACAGGGAGTATACTTACGAATGCAAGAAAGGTAGTAGCTGATGACAGGATTTTCCAAGGAACGATTACCCAACAGCCCACTACCGCAGCAATGATACATCCACGGAAAATGTTGACGTATTTTGGGAACAATACCGTCAAATCATTCGCTGCGGAGATGGAATTGGCCGTAATGTTGGTTCCTACCTGAGCAATATACCAGCTCAAGGCAGCAAAGAAAGCAGCAGCTCGGCCACCTGGGTTATCGAGCCAATTACTAACGATATCCAAAGGATTCCAGAGGGGTTGCCCATAGACGACGATAGATGCTGATGTCGTTACAATACCAAGAACCCCGCATGCAGTGAAGATGATGGGTAGGAAAGGCAATTGGACATATTGGCCCCTGCCGGCACCCTTTGCATAACGAGAGAAATCGGGAATATTGCAAGCCAGTGTGGCCCAACTACCTGTCACTGCAGACATGCAACTCAACCAAAGATACGCTCTTTGACTCCCAGATACTGTCTCGGGCAAGCGGAACAGTTCTCCACTGCCTCCAGCTTTATGAACGATCCAACCGAGTGTTGCAACGGCCGTAATGGGTGCTGCAAAGATCTTGACGATGAAAAGATAACGTAACCGAGTTGGGGGAATCAAAAGCAGAGGCAGTTGGATAATCCAGAAAAGAAAATAGCTGCACATTCCTTTGGTGTCGATGCCGGCATCTGCAGGTAAATGGTTCGGGATTCTATTGTAAGATGGCCAAATGGCGGCGAGCATGATGGTTATCGTTAGTGCACCATTTGCACTCTGTATTCCCAACCAAAACATAGCAAGGATTGCTCTTGAGATAATGCAAAAATACCTAGTCGTGTTTAGTGTTGCTTTGTCATAGTGAAAAAGCCTTGACTCACGCAAAATAATACCCGAAAGAAGAACGAATCGCAACCGAGAATGGAATGTGAAGTGCTGCACCTATGGCACCATTGCTTTGGCAAGGTCAATCCTGTACATTGAATGGTCTCTTGGCCGATTCTACTCACAGGACCATTGGTACAGCGACACAAAAAGTGCCGACAACCATGATGGGAATCGCATCGTGCCAATTAAGGCCAACCGCAATTACGCTTGAAGCTGTCTCCCATGTACCAAGATTGATAGTATCAGTAGCCCAATATGCCATCCATGTGAATAGAGTCCCTTCCACAGCGTTAGTCTATAGTTGATAACATTGACCGGACCGCCTTCTCAGAATTAGTGCAGAATGTACTCACATGTTTGGTTCTCGGGTGGAACTGATGACCATATTTACATTAGCTTGGATTACAAAAGATTGCTGAAACGGTTCCACGCTCACCCGGATCCATATCTGAATTCGTCCAGACATCGTCGGGCGCCAGAGCAGACTCTTGCTTTGGCAATTCCCATGACTTGATGCTTGTACAGCGTTTCTTGATAGTCTTGCTACTCGGTAAGTATTTCATGACGGGCAGTCAAGTAAATGTCTCAGTTGAGCAAGTACAAAGGTGGAGACGGAAAGCACTCCGCAGCGTGGAGATTTGGAAGCCATTGAGAGAAATAGGATTGCCTATTATTGTATCCCAGTCGCTGACCTGCAGACAATCGTTCGGGGGTACGACGCTGTAGGACCGGCAGATAAGAGAAAAAGTCGGCGATAAGCGATGACGGAGGCGATCGTGTTTCGGTCACCCTAAAAATCCTCTCACAGGTGGCACACCATCTAGAACCATGAAGCTTATCTCCCAGCGATTGGCGGACAACCATTTCCCTCAAAAAAGTAAGTCTACTATGGAGGTGCAAGATCTCATGAAAAGACCAATGATCAGAAACTACGATATGATCAACAATGTCGGAAAGCTCTAGTCTAAAAAAGATCGAAGATGAAGGGAGATAACATGTACGAAAAAACCATTACCAAATCAACATGCAACGAAAACAATTCCGAGCCTCTATCAGAAGAGAAAGATTTGATGGAAATATTACAAATCTTCGATCAGTTATGGAGCAGTGCAAGAGGCCTTTTTGGCGCGTGCCAGTAAATACTGCGTAAGTAGCAATGCCGAAAATGACCGGTGAGATGCAAAAGATCCACTCTTCTAGGTTTCTTCTTTGACAGAAGATGAGTAAGATATCTTTCTTGACACGTGCGAGATACCGGTGACATTCTTTAGGAAATCGAGGACCATAAATTGCTGTACTATGGTCTCGAATTGAGTGCCCGTAGCAAAACTGACTGACAAGCAACGGGGTTTGCTGCGATAATATCCCTGTCTGTCAAAGCCGTGTAGATCAAGAGCCTCATTTGCGGCTTTGTCCGGGGAACCCGGCTCTCCAGTTGCACTGAAACACTCAAAAGCAGTACTCCGTAATATCAATTCTATTGTTTCCAGTTTTGATCTTGATTCCCTTCCATTTTGCAACCAAATCATTCAGAGTTATCATCAAGGAAGATCCGATTCGTGAAAAGACAGTCTTGATAGCTGCCAATTGGTGCCGAAGCTGCAACTCAAGAGGTGGAGGGAGTGGTTAATTGCTTTTTCGTCTGCTTTGTGAAGTCATCAGTCAGACTCGATATTATTTCAGTCCATGATTTCACAGCGCATACGCTTATCAGTAGCACTTATCCCCCTCTTTCAAGAGTCCTGCTTCATGAGGACGTACAAGGCTATTGGAATCGCTTTTGATAAGGGATTGGACTGCTCTGTCTAGAAAAGTGAAGTGTTTCATGGAGGTTGCACTAAAGAAATATCACGAGTAGAGAGAGCATTAATGCGCCCAACACTCGCTCTGGAAACCCCCAATACAGTTCCAAGCTCTAGAAAAAGGAATATTTCATTTATTGACTCACGCTTACCAAAATTGTTTGAGGGTCTCCCCAATGGATGTTTGGCAAGGAACATCTTTTGTGGCTCGTGACACTTCTTAACGTACCCCCTGGTGTAGGTCTCATCTGCTTTTGCTTGCCTCTCCGAGGATCTTTCTCCCCCAAGCTCTCCTTTTTTGATACTGGAAATCGCGTTCATCCGATTCTTTCCCCCACCGCTCCAATTTTCCGCAAATAGGTTGATCTGCGATTATCAACTCTGGCTTATTCGCTTTTCGCAAATATACCGCAGTGCTTACGATTTTGTCAAAAAGTATGACAGAGATCGCTCCGACGAACTCAACTACGGACTGTGCAATATACGACGATGGCTTCGAAGAAAGTTTGTTCCATGCCGCATTCGTGCTTGTGTGCTAGATTGACACGCCGGATACCATAAGGGAATGCAATTTCAGGAGAGCAGCCACCTGGGCTCATCTTATTATCTCACATAGAATGTGGCAGTAATAAAGAGTACAGTGTATTCAGTAAACGCTATACGAGGAGAGTTTACCCCCCAACTCCAAGTGGTAGATTCAGAGCGGCGTTGAGACATACTCACGGGACGTCGCAAGCATAGTAAGAAAGGGCAAACTGAAAGAGATGAATTAGTGTGCTAATGCCTCATTAAAAATAATTACGGTCCAATGGAAATAGCAATAACGCAATCAGCCGTCTCATAATCTTGCCCCAAACCAGTTCATTTCTATCATTTTACCTAAACGCCATCGCTCACCCTGGGGTATCTCAACGTCCCTCCTCTCAACACTATCCCATCCCATCCCATCCCATCTTCTCCCCTCATCGCCCTCAACCCGCACTACTCGTCACAGACTCCCCCTCCCCCTTGCCCTCCCTCTCCCTCTCCTTCCCACTCCCCACCCTCACCAGCCCCTGCACAGTCCCCACCCGCTCCTCATACAGCCGCCGCAAATCATCCACGCTCCGCTCCCGCATCACCAACCGTCTCGGCTGCCGCCACTCCCCACCCATGTTTCCGCCACCAGCACCATCCATACTCCCCACACGATCTCGCACGCTTACGCCCACGCCCAACGCTGGCTCCATCGGCATCTTCTGCGTCGGCGCCGGCGCCGTCTCAAACGATGGCATGCGTTGCAGCAGGCTGGGACTGGGCGTGCGCGGCTTGGGCAGCGGTGGAGGCGGCATGCTGGCAGCCGAGGCCGGCGATTCAGAGGTAGTGCTGGTCGTGCTGTGCTGAGGCGTGGGTTTGCGATGGGGGACGAGCGCGAGAGGCAGCGACGCTGCGCGCGTGGACGACGCGGGCCAGGTGGGTTTGGCGAAGATGGGGACGGTGTCGGAGAGGGTCGTCATGGGCGGTGGAGAGATGTCCGGGCTCGTGATGGGGTCGGTGGGCGCCGTGTGGGGTAGCGTGGGGGAGGGTTGTAAGGAGGGCAATTTGGGAGGGACAAGCGGCTTACGCAAGATGGTAGTCGTGCGGGAGCGCGCGCCGGCCTCGTTGTCTGCTGGGATGGTTGGGCATTTTTCGGATGGAAGGGCTTTTCGCTTAGCCACGGCTAATGCAGGATCGGTGGTGGAGTTGCCTATGTCCTTTTCCATCAGACCGCTATAGGTTGGATCGGCGAAAGGGTTGGAGCTGTCGTGTGGTTGATGTGGGGCGAAGCCGTCAGCGATCCTGGTGTAGCTGGTTGGCGAGCCCTCTACTTGAGCGTATCCTGTCACATTAGAATACTGGGGAGGTATTTCCAAAGGGGGAGCGGGTCGCCGTTTGACGACTGGGTCTGAAAGCTGGGCAAGGGGACCCGGTTGCTGCTCGTTCTGCATGCGACGGGGAGGTAAAGGAGGTGCATCAACGATCTCATCATTGTCGATCAGGATTATGCCTTTGGTTTGGCTTTCGTCCTCTTTGACCTGGTCGCCGGAATCTGTGTGCTGCATGTCCAAAGGGTCTTCGTACTCATGTAGACTTTCAGGGGCTGCAAGGTCTTTCTCGAATGCCTCTTTTTCAACTCCACAAGCCTCACGTAATTCATGATTCCAAGACTCAATTGCTGCCTCTAGATATCGACTGACCAGTGAGGACATTTTCATATCCTCTAATTGGTCTGGCCCACATAAGAGTGTTGGGCCAAAGCAAATGGCCAAATTCTGGGCCGTCATTTGATTCTCATCTTTGTAACTCTCCACTCGAGCAAGCAGTGGTAAAAGGTGACGCGTGAGAATTGTGCGCGATATCGCAGGCAACGGTGAGACCTCAGCAATCGGAGAAGTGACCATGATTAGATCAGGAAGCTCAATCTCTGCCTCACGGTCTCCAAACATGCGGCGAATTTCTGGATAGCTGTTTTGCGGAAACACTGGCTGGCGAAGCTCGCGGTACCAGGTCTTGATTAAACCGGCTGCCATTGCGACCCCATAAGCATCAACTTGATCAACGTCCGCAATGCTTGTTTCTACACCATCTGCCGAGTAAGCTTTGGGCAAAGGAAGTGCTTCATTTGCTTCTTTCCAAACAATGAAACGCTGGCTTCGGTCGTAGGCCTCTCGGAGAATCTCGTTGAGTTTGGCGTGCGGAGGTACCCGGAAAATGCCCTCTTGTTTAATATTTCCAGGGAGCAGCACAAAACTTGTTGTCTCACGCAACACTCGTGGGAGTCTTGTTCGGCCATCCATGGATTTTGGCAGAGGGTGTCGCGCCGAGAAGGCTCTACGGCCAGTGACATACGGAACATGAATGTCAGGTGAGAGGCGGCGATCATACAAATATACCGAAGGGGAAAGAAGAAGTTCTTCAATCGGCAAATGTAATGCCAAAGCACTCAGCGTAGAAACTGCCAATCGTTAAGATCACAAATTTTCCATTCGACGATTATAGTATCTGTACCATGGACAACCTTCTTCCTGAATTTGGGGCTGACAATGGTTGAAAACATTTCAACCAGCACCCTGACCCAGCTCTTTTCATGTACAATATAAAGTCTTTTTATCCTTTTTCTCATGGCCCGTGATAAGACGTTGTATGCCTGTATGAACCACGCCCATGATGGCCTTCCCGATTTTCTTGTAGCTGAGCCATCGCCTCCTGCAAAAAAGACCACCTCATATTCGGTACCCCCAATCAGCTCGTCCTCTCCTGGTAGCCGAGCAAGCACATAAGGTAGCAGAGCGTCATAGTCGACATCGTTAATGTCTGGAAATGCGGCAGCACTCAAGATGTAAATGGTATGACCCCCCTTGGATGGTAAAGGCGAACGGTAGAGAATTCGGCGTGCAATCCTTGCGAGTTCTTGAGAGTAATCTGATGATGACTGGGGAGGCGGTACGGCACTTATGGACTTGCTTCGGATTCTTGAGGTAAAAGTGGAGCGCATTGCTCGCCCCGTGGTTAGTGCCACGAAGTTCAGGAGGGGTGAGAGCAGGGTAAAGAAAAAGAATAATAATGAGTTGAATTCTGGAAAGGCAGAGCCTTGCTTTGAAACTCTGTGCAAAGTTCCCATTCAATAGAGAGTGATCATATTGAATGAGGCGTAGCAATTATCTGCGTACGTCAAATTCGATAAGTTTGGATGGGTATGGTCGGTGATGGGAGCACGAGACTTGTTTACGCCAATCTTGGTGTCTTCTCCGATTGTCTCAGCGGACATTTCACCTCAGCCTTCAAACTACAACACAAAGTAGTTTAACACTCCAATTTTGAAGGCGACCTTTCTACTGATTCGGTGAACGCCGAATTGACCTAAACATCTTAATGCTAAGCCATGGACGAGTCTATCTGCAACGTCGCCTGCTCCTAGGCGCGGCCCCCAGCCTCCACGACCACGTCAGCCCTGCTTGTGTCTTGTGCCCGATTATCTAGCTCATCCACGTTCGCCAATACCTTCTCGTCTTAAGCACGTCAATAAGGCATAGAATCATGATGCTTCTAGCTTCCATTCTAGTGCATTTCCGTCATTCCGATAAGCGAAGAATCAAGCATCTCTGTGTTCTCTGACAAGGCTCGGG
Organism: Astrothelium macrocarpum; assembly: GCA_021030915.1. Taxonomy (NCBI): domain Eukaryota; kingdom Fungi; phylum Ascomycota; class Dothideomycetes; order Trypetheliales; family Trypetheliaceae; genus Astrothelium; species Astrothelium macrocarpum. The sequence continues at coordinate 132,312 of JAGEMR010000018.1, forward strand.
CTTGTGGCAATCTTTAAATAGAGGACATAGCACAAAGTTTGAACACCACCCATATCGTGAATACCACCTTCAAGAACGGTATTGATGCGCCATCCGGACATTCGGACGTACTCAGAATCCAGTCGTTTCGATGACGTCTGATATTTCAGAGGCCAAGGTCATACCCCTGGGGTTAGAGGGTTACTTCGAAGCAGTTGATGGTCTGAGGATGAATTCTCTTGGTATGCTCCGTGATGAAGAATAGCTGCATTGCATTGACGATCTTCGACTACTTTCGTTCTTATACATGAGCTGAAAAATGTAATTTGTAATGGAGAATCTGGGAATAAGGCTGAGAGTATTGCGTATGCACAAGTCGAAAAGCGTCCAATTCGACTGGGTTCGCGGGTACGGCAGATGAGGCGATCGCAGACTTCCTCTGGACCGCTGTAAATCGCAAGATATTGTGAGCCGTTTTGGCCGAGTCCGGGAAAAAGCGAATGAAAATTTCTGACGGGGGCCAGATGGATTGGCAAAGGTTTCTTTTTATTGTAGGGCAAGCCCTACGGAAAGCCTCTGGGCCTCCATGCAAGCCGACTGGTTTTAGGAACACCGCTCGTCACGGGTTGTGGAGTATCCCCCAAAGGTTTGGAGCATCTGAAATTCCGCAGAACAAAGAGCGGTGTAATCAACGATTTGTTCTACCAATGTCCTTCTATTTAACTGATGAGCTGAAGTGGCTTAAGATTGCGGTCCGGCCGAACAATCTGCGAATAGTGATGCTCGGCCGGCGCATCAACGCGAAGCAAGAATTGAAAACTAGGTACATGATAAATAATTGGAATAATCACATCTGGCTTCTATCTGCTGGACGCCTTACAGTCGCAAGTTGTGGCCGGGAATGGAACGCGTATTGCAGGGCGGCGATCATTGTAGTCCAAAACCGATAGCATCGAAATTAAAGTCATTCAACCCATCGATCCATAATGCTGGGTATGCATCCGTAGGGCTGAACTCCTGTGCTCCGTGCATAAACTCTTGCCCAGCCATCATCGTATCAGTAGGAAAAATGGTCGCATCGACGAGACTGGCGGAAAATTCTGCATTTGCATTCACGCCAGTAGCATTGTCTCCAACATCTGGTTCTAAGAGACAGTAAGCCGTGGCTTGTTGTCGTGTGCAGACAATGCTTGGATCCCGTCCAGCTTTCAGCCAGGCTGTAGATCGTAGTCGTCCAAGGTATTCCCATGTCTCTGCACCACCTTCGGAAAGAGGGCGACGCATGCTTGCTTCTTCGTCTCTGCCTACCAGACCTTCCGAAGGACCTAGCAATGTGAAGACGAGGTCGATGGAAACACGTGCAAATTCCGCAATGTCTGAAAATGGACGCTCAATGACGTCTTGAAGCACAATGGTCAAAGGATGTACAGGTTGATGGATGCTACAACACAGTTAGATCAAGTAGCCGGATTCTACACATTGACGATGAAAATTACCCCGGCCAGCTCCATTGGAAATGCCGAAAGTCTGCAATGCAGGCTAGGTGAGCAGCCTTCCTGAGGAGCATGATGCAATGACTTAGACCTCTGTGGCTGCGTTAGCAAGGTTTCATCGCGGGTGACTGTCATGTACTGACTGGGCGTAGATGTTTGGCCAGTGTTGTTGAATAGATGTTTTCAAGATGGGATGGCAAATGACTGCTGTACGAGTCAGATCTGTCAGTGCTAATTCCCCCAGGAGTCCCCAGGAGTTGGATAACATACTCCAATTACGATCGATGAATCCCGAAAGTAATAATCTCGCCCATTTGTTCAAACGGATTCGATACTCGATGATATCCCCAGGCTGGCGAGCAGTATCACTCTGTCTGCTCGGGGGACTTCGTGGGATACGATCAATCCTGGCCGCAAGGTCTGCGGTCATATTCCGAAACAATGCCCTCATATCCGAATGATCTTCAAGTGACGGAGATACCCTACCACAAAGCTTGGACAGAGCCTTTCGCATCACGTCTGTACAAAATAAGTCTTTGTTTCTGATGCCGACTGTAGGGAAATGGCGTACAAGTACTCGATAACTTCCCACCGGCCAGAATTCCACCAGTAGAGACCATGGACGAGCCATTTATATTGTCTGGATCATCTGCTCTATCTGGAAAGCGCATTCCGGTAGCCACATCTTTGTCATACTGTGCTCCCTCAGCTGTTCCGATATACTCGTCTTTCAACTCGGATGGCTTTTGGACGTCCCAGCAATGAAGGTCAATGATCGGCGGCAATCCAGAAGCGACGGCTATTGAAACATCCAAATGAACGACATGCCACCAGATTCTTCTCCTGACCTCAGCACTTATTGGATCAAGTGAATTAAAATGGCTGGGATCTTTGTGCAAGCCGAGCATCTGGGCAACACGAAAGGAAAGACCAATAAAGGCGCTACAAATGTCATCAGTGATATGACACAGGTTTGGTTAGTACATCGAAGCATGAGTGCAGTGCGGGCCTCCATGGCTTCGAGTTCACGTACCAACAATTCAAAGGTTCCTCCTCTAGAAGCAAGCGTCAACAAACTGTATCTCCCAAGACACCGGACCATGGATGATACATACCACGCATCCAAATCCCCTGGCATATGAGATATGCCGTGAAAGAATCTATCGTAGGCGTACTGGGAAAATTTGAGGAGCGAATGGCTTGAATAGCTCGCTCTCTGAGTGCAGTCGCTGTTTCTTCATGGGTTTTGAGCGGAAAAGCGGCTTGGACAACCTTCGCCGGGCATGAGACGCTCCCAGCAAATACAATTGCCAAGACTAATGCGAGGAACGATGAAGAAGCTGCATTTTGAGGTTGATCAAGGTTTTGCCAGAGGCTTTCGTACGATTGTCTGAACGTTGGTAGATGTACTAGGGGTGCCAAAGGGTGGAATCCTTCGATATAGGAGTTGACAAGAAGATCACATTGTTGCCGTGGGGGAAGCTGGCTCATCACACTGGCTTGCCGATAGTGGAATTTATTGGTACGACATTGATTTTCTTGCCAAGCTGGCGCAACAGTTAGAACTTCACCAGCCAAAGGATCTTGCGAATGTGAGGATGTCTCCCTCGCCATATCGGGCTCTGTTATCGGAGTCATCGTAGCCAGCGCGTCTCCAGCATCCCTTGGAGAAGACGATGAGATGGAAAATCCTCGAGAGCGGTCGCTCTGTGGTTGCATGTATCCATGCTGAGTAGCAAGTAGTTGCTCCAGTTCTGATACCTGCAAGACTCAGCAAGCTCTTGATGTCTGATCAGAATTTAGGAAATTACCTCCTTGCAGATGGAAGCCCAAAAGTTTTTTTCCACGTAACGGAACCTACCACTGGGCTGCGCTACGTAATTACCCGCAAGATCAGTGGTCTGAACAGGTGTTTCATCTTTGATAATAACTATTACAAACCAAAGTTAGTAAGTAGGAAGTCCACTCAGAAGTTGAGCCAAACGCTTCTGATTCTCTGGAATATTTCCTACTCGTAGTCCTCGCGGTCGTACTTACCAGCAGCGTGTTCTACTGAGATGTTAGTCGGAAGATAAAAAGCGACGTTGGATGGGAACTTACGTAGATTCTGAATAAAGTGCGCTAATCTGTTGACTCGTTCTTCGATAGCTTGCAGTTTCTCCACAGGAATAGTCACAGACGAGGGTGGGGGCTCTTCACTCGGTGGCTCAGGAGCAGCTTGTCTTGATGTTTCGTCTAGATACTTAATTAGACAGTTCGTTCTGACGAGAATGGTCGACTTCAAAATGTTCTTACCGACAAATGAGAAAGTCCGTGGCTGGCGGCTAGGTTCATAAATGCACTATGAACATATTAATTGTATACCGATTTATTATGCACTCGAGCGTCCCGTAACGCACTTGACTTCTACTATCACGACACCGACCACACATAGGTCGAACCTAAAATAATCAGTTCAGTGGGTTCCACATTGTCATCATTTGGAAAAAACTTACTTTATCACAACGGACTTTACGTCGTCTACATTCTCTGCAAGTATTCTGCGGGCGGTCCTGATTTTGGGCCATTTTGAGTTCAAAATTTCCGAAACCTACATGACTAGCTATTCGACCATCGAGGCCTCAGCCTTATATTTGTTGCTTAGTGTGCCTACCAAGTCTGGAGCTGAAGCTGTCCATTGGCAGTGACGATCATATGGTATCACACTGCCACGGTTATTTGTCCCCCTGGCTGGAATAGAGAGAATCTGTGGCTCACATCCTCGGGTCCGGAGTAGCCGCTACTTGGCTGCTCCATTGCAGAGCCGATAGAGCTTCAAACCAACGACATTAGACACGCGCCGCATTGCTTGTCTCCCACATGGGTTTGCAGGCATCGATCGCCTCAGGGCATCCTATCCAAGAATAGCTTCCGACAGCCGGATAACTGCATAGAGGAGGAGCTAAGCTCAACGGGCCAGGCACTGCTACAGACGTATGCAACTAGGTCGGGTACGAGTGCCAGTCGACAGGTAAAATCCAGGCAGTTAGGCGCGTTGTTGGGATGTGAGGGCGCGGCTCGGCTAGCCAAGTCCAAACGCGCAGAACCGGGATACTGGAGTTGTCGTTTGGCGTGGGTGGAGGTCCAGCACCATGACATAAAGATCAAGACCAATGTTACAGCGGATGATTTGCACAACGGTCATGTGTGTCTGTAACGGACTATCGAAATGATGAGCCTCCTCCGCCTGTCGGTGGATGGGTGACAGCTGTCTTCGACGACGCTGTTAGTGGCTAGCCTTGTGAGTGTCGCGAGATCGGCCGGAGCCGCCTCGGCCGAGGCCTACTCTTTCCAGCAACCTCTGTACAATAACTTCATGACCTAGCTCATCCTCTCTGACCTCTGCGCCTCGTACGCCTTCCCCACAGCGTCCTCTATAGCCTCCACATGCAGTTTGCAGATGAAACAATGCAGATGAAACGCCCTTGCGGTCCGCTTCCCTGTTTTAAGCAACTTTAACAACGCCAATTCGTCCATGCTATTCGCCACCCCACAGTACAGGAACTCATGTGGGTACAGCCCTATCCGCATGGCTTCTGATCTCTTCGTATTTTTCTGCACTCGATCTCATTTCTGTCCCATGTGCCTACAATGTAGGCCTTCTACGATCTTGTTGGTGGCTTCTAGATGCGCAAACTACCGTTCACAGACAAATCTCTTTCCGCAATTCCTTAAGGCCGAGGACCGGTACGCGAGATCTCTTGCATATCGCCATATGACTAAACACTGCGGTTCGTGCCTATCCGTACCTCAAACTATCCTACGAACCGTGCCCGCATGGCCTCAGTCCAGTTTTTCAGGGCTACCGCCACAAGATCTTGTTCTGAGGGTTTCCAGGTGCCTCGGTTACAGTCCGGCCTCTAAAATGCTCCGTTGACGGTGATGGGTCCCGATGAATTGGAACTTGTGCCGGCAATACCGATCAAGCGGGTCATTGCTCCTTTAGTCCAATGCTTAAGCTACATGCGCTCTGTACACGTGCATAAGTTCTATCTGGTGTCTACTTGTGCCCATGCCAAGTATCTACTAAGCATTATTCAGTCCCGGAATCCCTCAGCTTTGCGAGTTTAAAAATCTCTGACACAGCATCCCTGTCTATTTCTAAAAACTCATTAGAATGTCATCTGATTTGCTATCTGCCAACGAACCATTTACGTGTCAGCACTGCGCTATCAGAGCCATTTGTATTTCTCACATCGCTACTACTGTGATTCATATCCTTGCAACTGCAGCGCACGAGTACATCCAATCCATCCTTAATGCCGCGGAAGACTGATCCGATCTGCGTCAAACATATCCAATTGCAGGGTGTAATAGAGATCGGGTAGAGACACATACTGAATCAAGGATTTTTCCATGTTTGGGACGGGGCTGAACTGTCCACCACCCTACTGATCCTACGGTCTGAGGGAAGTTGACTTGGGGCATACCCTAAAAGTCCTTTAACGAACTACTTCTAACCCTTCGTGACACAGGCAATTTCCAAAACTCGAGCCCTTATCGTAGCTGAGAAGTATATTCCGGCTAAGCCTCAGAAATTATTGAATCGACTGACAATACTCATAGCGAGCTGCAATGGTCTCTCTTCCTCCTGTAAATGCAGACTAGGTCAAGTTGCCTTGACCCGGGCCTTGATTGGGCGTTTCGTATGAATATATGGCATCAATACCCTGGCTATTCCCAAATGGTACGAATGGTCTGATATTGCCGTGCGCTCTGCCGCGATCATCGCCTCCATTTTTCCTATCCAAAGCCCCTTGAGCCCACACGTGGACCATACTTTCCATCTCGATGCAACGCAGGATTTTTAGCTCAATTAATTTGTTAATCTCAGTCAGCTTATCTGAGAACAGGCGCTAATTGAAGGTGATGTACGAAGTTCGCATTCGGAGACAGGAGAATCTCCTTGCTACGGTGAGGTTAGGAAAAGACGGAGCCAGAGTGGTCCAAGCAGAGGATGCTTGGACCGTTGATGAGACCGTGCGCGATTAAGTTCTGACGAGGAAGCTTGTGCTTGATCGTTGTGGCTGTTGATTTTTTTTTTTTTATTTACTTATTCATTTTATTTTTGCAAATCCAGGATCTGGCTGCAGAAAGTACAACAGACGTAGGCGTTCCTGATCTTAGTTTCCGTCCATTACCTTGTCAGTGGGGTTTGCTGCGGGATGTAATGCTCATTTAGGAATTGACCCGAGAGCTGGTCTAACAAGGCCAAGTATGGAGGGTGGAGAACAAAGTCTGGAGTTCCCCAATCTAGTTCTTGACAGACTCAGTCGATCTTTAGCTAGTCTGGATGAAGACAGATCACATGAAAACAGACAATCTGTCGGCCGACGTACCGACAGAGTATCGTAGGTGGGCATTTGGCCGTAGGGTAGGGCCTATACGGGGCATTAAAGACCCACTGCAACACCTCTCTGGCACCGTCAGCGTTCGATATAAATGAGCGATAGGCGTCTCGTCGGCGATCCTTTCCATCCTTTTAGACACTTGATAGACACAATGCCGCAAAAAATTACGTATTTAGGTAACGCGCCTATTTCCTAGCGCGTTGCAAACGTTAAAAATTTCGACGGAGCTCCTTCAACCGTTCTCTTCGGCGAATAGGACAAATTATTCACTACTCGTTCTAGTTTGCACCGGTGTTCAAACTGAAACAGGGTTGCAGTGATACCAAGTTCTGTTTAAGTGATCTGGCGGTCTGTCATAATGCGCGGGAATTGATGTCTCAAGCGTAGGACTTCCTGCCTTGCTTGGTCCTAGAGTGACTCTTATTTTTCTGACATCATAGAGTTTCTTTGGGACAATTTGCTACAACCACCAATGCAGCACCTTTCTGCTCGAGCTCATTTAGACGAAGGCTTAAACCCCTTGTTCTAGGGTTCCGAGATGCCGGCCCAAAAGCCACAATCTTACGATCTGGATTTTGTTCTTCGACGTGTCTTCAAAAAAACAAATTTTCGGTGAATCTCACAACTCTCATTAAAGACTTGCACTAATTTCGCACAGACCGGTTCAACGTGAAGTGATCCAGGCAACACTAGAAGGTCACGACGTATTCCTTTCCGCTGCCACTTCATTTGGTAAAAGCTTGTGCTTTCAGCTACCGGCTGTGCTCGGGCATGGCAGTACGTAGCGAGAAAAGGGCGCAGGCGGTGTGAACTAACGTTTGAAGTCACCATTGTTATCTCGCCTCTCTTAGCTCTGATGGTAGACGTTCCTGATTTAGATGTGAAGTTTTGTTAACCTCATGAATAGAACAACCAGATTGCAGCCCTACGCACCGCAGGGGTGACTGTCGCGACAATCAACAGCACAGTACCCACAAGCGTGAAAAATGCCGTGCTTGATGATCTTCGCTGTGGTCATCCTCATATAAGACTGCTCTATGTAACACCTGAATACTGCACGCTTGACCATTTTCGTCGCTGTTTACGGATCGTTTACGAGCAGCGCGAATTATCTCGCATCGCCGTGGACGAAGCACATTGTATTAGTGAATGGGGTCACGACTTTCGGCGTGCATTTCAATCGCTTTCCTTCTTCAAACGCGAATTTCCTGCTGTCCCCATAATCGCTCTCACCGCCACAGCTACGCTGCAAGTGCGGGACAATATCATTGAGACATTAGAACTTGATCGGCGCGCTCTCCGAATATTTGTTGGCACTACTGCACGTCCTAATCTCCATTTCGAAGTTCGGTTCAAGACGGATGAATCTGATATATATGGAGACTTTATCGCGTGGCTGCGTGCCGCCCATGCCCGCAGAAGGCGACCGTCTCGTGCCGCTGAGCTAGAATCCCGTGCTGAGCGGCTGGAAAGTGTTCCTGGCATCATCTACACATTGTTTCGTAAAGACTGCGAGGCTTTGGCCGCACGCCTCTGCACTGATGGCATTGGTGCCAAACCATTTCATGCTGGTCTCAGCTCCGACCAAAAAGATGATCACCTTACCGGATGGGTGGCAAATCGACCAGGATACGATGTGGTTGTCGCGACGACTGCCTTTGGTATGGGTATCGATAAAGAAGATGTGCGCTACGTAGTTCATTGGCAAATCCCCAAAAGTATTGAAGGCTATTATCAGGAGGCTGGACGTGCCGGCCGAGACGGCAAGGCAAGCGTATGCATGCTATACTATGGCCGTGAAGATCGAGATCGGATTGCCAGTCTCATGGCCAAGGACATGAACAACAAAGGAGCTGGAACAGCGGCAGAGGCGATGCAGACCATGCAAAGTCGAGCACGAAGTTTCCAGGCGCTGGTCGAATACTGTGAGAATACGAGTACGTGTAGGCACCAGATGCTTGCACAATACTTTAGCGATCAGGGCATTCCTGAATGTGACTGGGCGTGTGATTGGCATAAGGATCAAAACGAGCTGAAGAAGAGAAAGGAGAACGAGTTGGCCAGTGAGGAATGGTGTTCAACGCAGCGGGAGAGCGGAGCATACGTGGCTGATGAATACGATTGAGAACTGATTGAATAAACAAGTCGTACATCGTCGATTCCATGTTCTCTTTCAATCTCGTCCTAGCTTCCAGGCTCGAGGGCCATCCCATGTTGTTTGTTAAGGGAAATGGACCCAACCTGATGAATAGAATTATCATCACTTAGTTGTTGGTAAGTTACCAGATCATTAGGAAGAATATCCTAACAGCATTCAAGGCCTCTCAATGACGTATGAATCAACGCCGTCTTGCTCTTGACAAGTTTCTTATTGCAAGGTTTGCTCACGTTTTGAGTCGGGTTAGCAAGACAGAGATTGAGCTGGTCCACGTTAACATTCTAGGGACAGCCAGTGATACCGCGTGTAGCTCCAGGAAGAGTCAAAGCACTTGCCTGTCCAGTCTGCTTAAGCTTCTGTGTACGTGTGCTTCAAACCTACTCGATATAACCAATTGAAATCCTGGATATAGAAGGGCTCCTAGTAAAATGCGTTCTGGAGCATAAGAACGGCCTACTCAGGTCTCCATATGCCACAATTCACTCGAAAAAAAACGTCCAATGTTTGGCAAAGGCAGCTATGAGGAAGATCTTGTCTCAACTTCTGATGACAATGATCTCTGCTCAAATACCAATGACAATACCGATGACAATATATTCAACACACTCCCGAACATGCACATCTCATTTAAGATATCGGTACGCTAGAATTTCCTAAGATCGTGGATATATTGAGAACAATGTGAAGTACCCCCCAACGTTTCAGTGTGTAACATTTCTGACCAGTGCTTTTGGGTTGAGCAACGGCGAACGATTTTCGATAATGACTCAATTGTCGTTTTCAGAAGAACTACTGAGGATCTCCTAGCCCGTGTACGCTTTTCAAAGTCAAATTCTTTCCGGTAAACATTGTGCTGGGGAATCGTTGGCCGACTTTGCCGGTTATGGAAATCGATTCTCGTTTGGACAGATTTCGATTCCTAAAGACAGTGATACATATCTGATACTTCATCTTATTTTATCCAGCCGTTAAAGTAAGAGATTGTAAGGATCGCGGTCCTCGTTGTAATCAGAGTTGAGGTCAGATGGGATGCCTATAGTGACAGTAGGTCCTACTCTTTGTAAATTCACAATAGGAGTTGTTTCTTTATCTAACAATTACATCAGATCTATGGTGCACAGTTGCAATTCGTTATCGAATTTCGTGCGGCTACTATCGCTTTCATGTGTGCTTGAGCGTTTTCTGAACCGGCCTGCCAAGTTTCCAAAGCTTCGTTGAGGGCCCTCATAATCCTGCTGTCACCAGTCTTGCCCTTGTTCACATTCACCGTCTTTTGGTAATCAATCTCGAACCAGGTTGCGTGACTGGGATTCCATATCGGATCTCTCTCGACCATCCCGAGCTGGAGACCCCTTTTACTGAGTAGCTCTGCCACGGTTTTACTCCTAAAAGGCTCTTGATCCCGAATGCGCATTTGTGGTATCCAACGAGCAGCCTCTCGGCCATTTTCTATGATAGCGCGGAGACGTGGGGTAGTTTTCTGTGGCGTGAGGCTTTTATCGAGCTCTCCAATTGGCTTTCCAACCTTTGCCAGTGCATCATAATAGTCAGTAGCGCCTTTTACCAACCGTTGAGCATCAGTATTGCCTACAATGCCTGGGCTTTTCGGTTTCAACCTGTTTTGCTTCCAATTGATGAGCCTGTTCAGAAGTTCTTTGTTATCGATTTGTTCAAAATCCTCGTTCGGGCCAAGAACGTCGACATTTTTTGGCCGTGTAGGATCACCTGGCTCTTGTGGGGCCCAGATGTATTTGAGGAATTGGTTGAAATTACAGCGTTTCCCACTATTCATTGCTTGCGCACAGCCTGGAGCGATAGTAAAACCACCTGATGGGTTAAGTTGTCCTTCGGCAAGGTAGGCATAATAATCGAGAATCCTGCGTGGCATGATCAGTTGGGCTCGAAAGGCGACAGACGATTCCTATACCTCTCAGCGGCATGGCTCGCTACATCTGCAGCAATATTCTGACAGAGTAGTCCTAGCAATGTATAGAGATGGAGAAAGGCATACTTCATAGTGATATTTCGATAGAGTAGCTAAGTATCAACAGTAATGGACTATTCAAAGACGACACATAGTGATAGATATCTAGGCAGAGATAGCATCTGGTTGTTTTGTTCAATTGATCAATATAAGAAGTTTTCGCGCAGACAACGTGATTTGTTTATAAGAGAACAGACTTGGGTATGCACGACAAAAATCAATTTCACCGACTGATTGTGTCCTTTGTCGCGAATACCTTGAGAACACGTAATATCGGGGTCAATATTCAGCAGCGGTATCGAGAAGCAGAGGAACTTGAGGCGTACAGTCTGCCTTCACGGTATATCTCAACCGCAACAGATGATCCTCAGTCTGGATGGGGCGCGAACAATGCAGCTTGAGATAAAGCTATAATGTAACGAGCCAGAATTTGCCACGAGAGCCAGTCTAGGAGTCGGTGTGTGTGGAAATAATAGCATACGTACCAGCTGTCAACCACTGTTATGCCTATCTACTGTGCCTCAGACGAGCTTTGTTAACCGATAGCGTCGAGCTCTCTGTGCCGCCCGTTGATCACCCAGAATGTAACTCGAAATGTTCCAACCACATCTCCACCGGCTGCTACTACACGTAGTAGTATCGTAAGACATGCATAGCCGCAATCTTCAGCGAAGTGCCATCAGGAATCTACCGTCAGCCTTGCCACATGTCAATCATCCAAATAGGCCGGAAGGCCAGTGGTCAAAACATTGAGAGTTTGAACCTGAAAAGCGCCACGAAAGGCGGCCACTTGGTCGCCGTACCACGGAATAGCCGTGAGGAGAGACTTCCGGGAAAATCTCTAAAAACGGCAAATGGAGCCGGTCTGTCAAGGCAAATAGATGAATCTATAGAGCGAGGTGTAAGTACCAAAGTTGAAAGACACCAGGTCACGTGATGACCATGACACTGTAGCTCGTATCTAGCCTCCCCCAGTTGGTGGCCTAATTCGATCAAATTCTGCTGAAAAGTGTTCTGCGTGAGTTTTCCATCCGGCCCAAGGCAATTTGCGCTTTCACGCGTATTGGCAAACGTCGAGCATCTTCTCAACTCATGTTGCCCGCTGAGAGCTGCTAGGCTAAAATCCAAAAGTCAAGATTGGATTGAGTACTACAACAGCGAGCAAATCAAGGCTCAGCTGGATTAATTTTGGCCAGTTGTGTAGATCTTTAGGATGAGAGCGATCGAAGCACCAGGGGTTGCAATTAAAAATGTCATTCACGACCACAAGAGATACAACTGCCGTAGGCCTCATGGTGAGGGCCCTATCCCATTCCAAAACATTGGAGCCCGTCAGCAATTCAACAAAATATATCTCTCAAAACTTTCTCGATTGGGATTGCTGGATCTCCTCATGAGGTATGTGGCGATTATATCTTTCGCGGTCGCGGATGACATTTTTTTATCGCACCCGCCATCAGTAGGTGAAATTAGAAATGTCACTTCTAGAATCCCCCAGCCCGCTCCTCAAACTCCGACAGAATGGCAGAGGCTATTTCTTGGTGATGTTCGCATAATGTCCGAACCATTTTTAATCGAATTTGGTGAATCGGTTGAGGGTGCCCTGAGCGTGACATTTCTAATTTGACCCACTGGTGGCGCTGGCGGGAGGCCTCGGTTGTTTATTAAGACGAACGCACTAAACGCGTGTCCCACACCGCGTTCAAGCTTGACACGCCGCCAGTTCTTTGAAAAGTCACACACATCTCATCTAGTTGAACCTCTTGCCTCGTACCCTGTATCCATTTGCCACATTTCGTGGAATTCTCTTGGCGCAACATGGAATAAGGCTGCAGCCAAACTGACATATCTGATTGCAAATTCGGTCGGGATATGATACACTCTTTCTTGAATTTACCTCTCATTTTGAATAGCAGTAAATGATACTACATACACGATTTTTCATATTAGGATATCGTACAGAACAGGTATAAGCAATATCATTAGGCGGCATTGCGTGTGATGAAGGAGGCGATATGGAAAAGTTAACTTTCCTAAACAAAAAACAGGTGTGTTACCCCCCGATCGGACACCCAAATTCCAACCGACTGTGGGATCTGCGGATCCATCATCCTACTGGCTTCAAACATGTTCTTTTGTTGTAGCACCTTTTGCCTTACCGTCTGAGAGCGCGCTTGCAGAATTCGGCATATGGTACACCTTATTATTGCCTTAAAATCCTGCCACTTGGAAACATAGACCGCGACTGCATTCTCCAAAGATGACTTTCTTCAAATATAGCCTAAGAGAAGCCATGAACTATAGCCTAGCGCTTAGTCTCAATGGTCAAAGTCGCTTTTCAGTTCTCCCATTGCTTTCCCTTGGTCGTCTCATGTTAATAAGAGTGTGCTCATGTCCAACAGAGTCTTTTTAGCTGTTTAATCCTATCTTTGCTCTCTTCTCTAGTTGCTTCGAATCTCGTTAGCAAAGATGAAACGGTCTATATTTTGGGTTTGTTTTCCATTTATCAATGCAATCACCGGTACCGTTGGCTACAATGGCACCACTCATAAAACGTCCGACTTTTGCCCTAGTTCTTGTATGGGCGGACATCCCAGATATTGGGATGCATATCCATCTCCTGACTCCATCGCGTTCTGCGAAAGCCCTATGTTACTCGACTTCGGTGTGCATAATCCTATCGATGACTCCAATGCGTATGTGAAGTTGCGCACATGCACAGCCAGAGATTACCGAAACAACAGTGATAGCTTCGCCGAACAATATAGGGGTGTGCCTAACAACAATGGAACTCCTTCTTGCCTTGCTGATGTTCAGGAAAAGAAAGTGACGCTTGATGTTGTTGCCAGTACAGAGAAGGGTACTGCGTCTGTGAAAGATGCCAATATCATTTTACAATACATCCAGAACCATTTTTCTGAGTTGTCGAATTGTCAGGAAAAGTTTATCGCGGGACTTCACAGAAACATAGCGGTCGGCTTTTACGCAGGTGACGCTATTGACAATGCTGGCACGATTGCGTCAGTCATGCAGCGGCTGATCAGTACACCCGGGACTCGGAGAGCATCCAAAACCATATACATCCAGCTTTGCGGTACTGGTCGACAAGCAGAAGACGTTTTAGGTATCGTTATTGATACAAAAGGAGACTTGGCTGCCGTTCAGAGAGCCGTTCAGGGATGGAGCCAAGCATCCTGCGCTAACAGCCTCCGGATCGCCAAATTACACGATATAAGCATCTTCCAAAGCTCATCTGGATCTAACCACTCTTCTTTAAACAAGACTTCGGTCCGTAGGTCGTATTTGCTGCCACGAACTCCGTTGAGTTCAAACTCCACTGGACGACCTTGCACAACCTACACAGTTACACCTGTTGACACATGTCAATCAATTGCCGATGCACATGGATTGCGGGTTTCTGATCTCTCAACCTTCAATGACGGGCATACCTGGGGTTGGAATGGTTGTCGAGGTTTGATGCCTGGTCTTCCAATCTGCATTAGCTCAGGCTATGCTCCATTACCTGAACCTCAAAGCAATGCCGTCTGTGGTCCCACCAAGCCCGACACAAACAACACTGTGCACGGCAGTGCCGCTATGGGTAGAAATTTCACGAACGAAGACATCTCCAATCTCAACCCATGTCCTTTGAATGCCTGTTGTACTGCTTGGGGCCAATGTGGCATCACACCAGAGTTCTGCTCAGCGCAACTTGGTCCTACACGCAATCCAGGCACAGCACCAGCGAATAGTAAAGGCTGCATCTCTAACTGTGGCATGGATGTTGTTAATAATGCCGAAAAGCCTGCGTCTTTTAAAAATATTGGTTATTACGAGGCCTGGAATTGGGATCGTTTATGTTTAAATCTTAAAGCAAATCGTGTCAAACCGAACACTTATACTCATGTTCATTGGGGTTTTGCTATGGCATCCGACAATCTCTCTATAGCCTTGAACGATACATATCAACAGTTCCCAAGATTCAAGACCCTCGGAGCCAGGAAGATCATCTCTATTGGTGGCTGGGGAGGTGGCTATGCATCCGAGCCTGCATCTCTTGGCATTCTCCAGAAAGCAATCAGCGGTGACAACGTCCACAGATTCGCTCAAAGCATTGTAACATTCGTTACAGACAATAATCTAGATGGCGTTGATATAGTTTGGAACTATCCCGGGGCACCCGACACTCCAGGTGTTCCTCCACTGCAGCCGGCTCATGGGCCTACACTTCTTCGCTTCCTACGTTTATTGAAGGGAATGCTGCCAGGAGGCAAGACGCTCTCTATGGCTGCTCCAGCAACATATGCCTATCTCAAAACATTCCCAATCGAGAAGATTAGTCAGGTTATAGACTATATTGTCTACGTAACGTATGACCTTCACGGCGAGTGGGAGTGGAGAAATCCGTATACATTGGATGGTTGCCAATTCGGAAGTTGTCTTCGGAGCCACGTTAATTTAACGGAGACTATGTATGCTCTGGCTATGATCACGAAAGCTGGAGTCCCGGCAAGTAAAGTGAATGTAGGTGTTGCTAGCTACGGACGATCCTTTGAGATGATGACAGCTAATTGCACTGGTCCAATGTGCACCTTCACGGGACCCAACTCAGGCGCAATGCCTGGAGTTTGCACTGGACAACCTGGTCTCCTTGCAAATCCCGAGATCTACGCAATTTTGGGTGCAAACGATATGGGTCCCAGAACATGGTACGACAATAGTAGTAGTTCCGACATTATGGTTTGGTCAGACACTCAATGGGTATCCTTCATGAGTCCGCAAACTAAGAACAGTAGAGTTAATTATTATGAAAAGCACCTCAACTTGGGTGGCATTAACAACTGGGCTATTGACCTTGATGACTGGACCGATGATGACGGATATCCCACTGACGATTTGGATGGTCTTCCCCCACCACCACCTGATCCACCAGCATGCAAAAATACTCACAGTTCCCTGGAAGATCTTGTTAAAGATGTGGACAGCATCCCTGAGAATTGTAAATCCTATTATACGGTTCAAGCACTGGGCAATATGCTTGATAGTTCTGTCAAAACCTACAACCAGATGATGGCCAATGGATACGACAAAAAGTTCAAGACCTACGCTTCCGCCGTGGTCGATGGCGCTGCTGAGAATGTGCGCGATTGGGTCAACAGCAACGGTACTACATATTTCACGTGCATTGTGACGGAGACGTCTTATTGCTGTGCCCAATGTGGCTCACAAGGCCCGAATGGATGCAAGTATTGCTTCAACAATGGGCCTTGTACGCATGAGGTTGGGCCGGATAAGAAGAAGCGTGCCGAATATACCCGACTGACATCTAGTGGAGAGGAGGAAATGAGTTCACGGTATCCTGCATTTGGCAAGCGTGATGACCCTCATTCTACATCAGAACCAGTGACGAAAAACGTCAACGAGAGCGAACCGTGCCCACCAGACAACTCGCAACGCGGCGCAGGACCCAGTGATCCATACGAGCAGTCAGTCTATTGGACCTTGCGGGCCAATGCAACCCAAAAATTCTACTCTGCTCTGACCGGTGACACTGGAATCCCCAAGGATAAAATCAAGTTCCAAAATTACGATCGAGGCAACGACTGTGCGCCTAGCGCTAAACCTGACGATAGTTGCTGGGGTATTGGAATGGACTACGGTATGCCAACGCCAGTAAATTATACTACTGCCGATGTGACGAATCCCAAAGTTATCGTTCAAAAAGCGCTAAACCAGTCCACGAATCTTCATGATCGTATACAGTTGGCACTGATCATGTTACAAAGTAGTGCCTATCCTGGCGACCCTACAGAAATGGTGGACTCCATCTCGATCCCGGTACTGATGGTCTCACATGCTGTCGACAGCATGAACAGCATCGAGGAGACAGCCGATAAGATTACGGCCGAGAAGAAAAAGGAGATTATCCTCGCCTTCATTGGTGCTATTCTTTTTATCGTTCCCATAGTTGGTGAGTTAGTCGGTTCCGTTGCAGAGCTGGGTGATCTTGCGGCTATTATCTCGACTCTTGGCGCTGTCGGCAACGCAGCCTTTGACACGTACAACATAGTCGACGACCCTAAGAATGCTCCTCTCGCTATCTTTAGTCTAATTCTTGAGCCACTGTCCTTATTGGATCTCGCCAAGGTTACCAAGATGGCAAATATCCGGCGCAAGATGTCAGATGCCGATATCGTCAAGCTTGGAGGGAAAGTCGGCGAGCGGTTGGGCATGATTCAAAGAGTTATTGGGGTTTGTAAGAAGGTTTGATCTGTATTTCATTTTTGAGTGGTTGCCAGCGAAATAAATTCACGGTCCAAATGCAACGGAAGTGATTTAGAGTAACGGGTACAGCCAAGGCTATCAAAGTGTGGTTATATTGGACGGCAGAGTACCTTAGTAGAGCGCCCATAGGTATATTCAAAGTATAATGAGACATGAGACAAACTCTATTATTCATGGTTCGGTAGTGCCAAAGATGCGGCTCGACATGCGTACAGGAATCGTAGAACCTAGAAGTCCGAAAAAGGATTTGAAGATCAACGGGAAGCTCTGCCCAGAAAGGGAACAAGGTACGTTGCTGTAGGCACTCAGCTATTACGGCTCAGCCTGTTGGATGATGCCATGATGGTACATTAGCTGTCCATGCTCGCGTAGCTGACACTTGGCATGTGTTATGCTAATGCGCTCCCTCAAATTATGGCCTTTTAACTACCATCGTTCAACGTAAGCATTGCATATTCTTGTATCCTAAAGTTTGTCGATCAGCGTCACGGAGATGGAGGACGAGGATGACGTCATGGTGAATGCGAGTGAGGACACGGCAAGAGTCGAAGAACTATTGAATCAAGGCCATCCAGTCACTCCGAGAGCATTGCTCTGCATCATCTCTGATTGTAACGCTGGTGCTTTGAAAGCAGTCCTGGGCACGGGAATTGATCCGAATACAAGATTACGCTCGGCATCGAGCCCACAAAATGGCGTGGATCCGGTTTGGGCCAGCGGAGATGAGAGCCCGCAATTTTATTCCAAGGACGTTTTCGAATGGTATCCTATCGAATTTGCTGCGCACTGTGTGACGCACAGCGTCAAAGGTAGAGATGAGCAGGCGACCATGATGACGATGCTTCTGGACCGGCATCCAGACCTGTTCGCCCTCCACCGTCAGCGGCTTGGCGAACGTTACATCACCGTCTTCCCAGGAGAGCGAACTGGGGAAGAGCATGCTGGCTATCACGGTGAATTCGAGGATAAACCGTGCTTTTACGGTGTTCGAAGCACCTTGCATGCCATCTTGGAAGACGGCGGACTCATCGGTCCCATTCTTAGACACCATGACCTTGACCTAGATCTGGAGCATCGTGATCCGCAAGGTCGAACACTGTTCCTCTCCATGTGTCGGAGCTCCATTGGGGCAGATGCTAATATCAACAGTGTTCTTGAAGACGTTGACAGTGGGCGGCAACCTGATACGTACATTCCCCCGCCTTTTGCGACAAGCGAAGCAAAGCCATCACTATTCCACGCTTTACGGACACGAGGCGCGGATGTACTTGCTGTAGATAACCACGGCCGTAATACTCTTCACCACCTTCTTGAGTCGACAGATACGGTGACATATGATTATCGTCCCCCCAAAATCGGTCAATCACTTGCATACATCTTGAAACATTACCCTACTTTGATTAATCAGAAAGACAGCAATGGAAACTATCCCCTTCATTCCGCCCTCCAGCGCCTCCGACGATACGCTTTGCGCCACGATGAATGGGAAGGAACCGCGGAATTGGATACCCTAATTGACCATCTTCTCGAAGCCGACGCTGATCCCAAGGTAACAGACAGCCGCGGCAACTCTGCAATCCATTACGTGGCCGATGAAGGTCTCGCCGAGACACTGATGGGCGAACAAACGCGGTGTCGATTCAAGCTGTTCTTGGGAAAGGGTGTCGATGTCAACGCGTGCAACTACACCGGCCAGACAGCGCTGGGGCTGCTAATGGACGACGATGGAAAACGGGCGCTTCGGCGTGCGAAGCACCATGAGTTTGATGTACGGGAGAGAGCGATACCTCTCCCTACAGCTGAGGAAGTTGACGATGAGGTATTTGGGCTCTTTCAGGAAGCCGGGGTGAGATGGATGGATCGCGATCGCCGGGGTCGAACGGCATTGCATATCATTGCTGGCCATCCAGATAACTTGAGAGGTCCGGCTTGGGCGAAGCGTTTACTGTCCAAAGGTGTCAACCCACACGTCGAGGACAGCAAAGGCAAGACAGCGATTGATGTTGCATCGGCCTGTGGCAACCAAGGTGTTTTATCAGTCTTGAAATACGGCGAAAAATAATTCCTGCATCATGCCAAAGCAGAGCCTGTTCCATCCCAATCTCGTGTCAAGACTTCCAGTAAACATTGTGCTGGGGAATCCGGGAAAAAAGTTGGTCGTTTGAGGAAAACAGTTCTTGCTTAGGTAGGTTTCGGCTCTTATCGGACAAATATACGTACTAAGTATACAAATCAAAAAATCGTTTGTAGACTGATCTCGGATTGGTATATTCTTAACAATTCTCGCCCGTGCAGGATGACTTTTGAAGTGATATTTCTCATTTTGAAGGTGCTCTATCGTTATTATTCTGCAGATTATCAAGCAGCTACAAGACAATATATTCGCCCACATTTTAATAATACTCGCCCGCGCGTGACAGCCATACGATGTTTTGCTTCATTCCGCCAGCTTCGTAGTTATCGGATTGTAGAAATTGCGCGACTAATCATGAAAAGATTGTGGCTGGCGGTTGCAGGCGCTGCACACGAGACTGCATTTTTAGCCACCAAAGATAAAGTAAATGCACGTCGAGCTCATTGACACATTCCCTCAACCTGCGCCGCTTTTAAACACCCCTTACTTCTCTCACCTTCCCACTTGCCTTCACTTACCTTATCTACGTGTAACCCTCTCTCTCCCTCCGAAAATAGATCTTTGCTTTCGCGCCAGATAGGGATTCTACACCGACAGTCAAATAGAATTTCAACCCACTTATCGAACCTCTCTAGCCAATTTCGTGTGCTATCCCTGACATTTAGTCGGTTACGTCTTTGTCCATTGTTTGATATACTACAAGTGTTTCGTTTTTAATGTAGTCCGCAGGGTGCCTTGGATAATAGTCGCTATACATTAAGGGAACCGAACAAACGGCGCCACATACGTAGTCATGTACGCCCCCTTCTTTTTGGAGAAGTTGAAAGACGCAAACGTGTGTACAGTTGGTGTCTCAATCTCATCGTCAATCACATCGCTTCCGCTGCAACAACATTAGTGCATCAGTATCTTACGAAAGATCGGCCACAACTCACTATGCATCGCAAACGACTTTCTTATATGCCCCCTCGACACCCCAAGCCCACCCTCGCTTCCGGAATACCTTCTCAATAGCCTCCACAATAGCTTTGTCGCTCTTGAAGAACTGCCGCAGGGATAAATAAATCTTAACGTCGGGTGTGGCTTGACCGGGCTTCAGCTCCCAGCTGAAGCAAGCGCCACTGCTTTTTGGCATCGTTTCTGCAACCTCCTTCTCGAAGTGCTCATCAATCTCCTTGTCCTCGGGCTCGTTGATCATCAGGTTCCACATGTCGCGCAAGACCGCCAGGCCGTCGAGCGTCGTCTTGTCCGTCAACTTGCCCCCGAGAGTAACATGCTGCTGTACCGCTGCCCAGCTGTTAGACCGGGTGCCACACTACCACGCGAGAGAGCAGCATGGAGCCCCAATCATGCGAAACACCCACGACCTTGTCTATGTTCTCATGGTCTAATAATTCCACAAAGTGCTCGCTCAGACGCTTCATGCGATACGCCTCAATGTCAACACGCTTGTCAGAGTCACCGTACCCGAGACAATCAGGGACGATAACCCCATAGCCAGCCTCCGTCAGGTCGATGAATTGGTGTCGCCAGTCATGACGTGAGGAAGGGTACCCGTGGATGAGGAGAAAGGTCGCCTTATCTGCCTTGGCGGGAACGCAGTTGTAGGCATACTTATCCCCGTCACTGGTGGTGAAGCGTTTGTTGAAGGAGCTGTCCATGGCAGAGATAAAAGGAGGGCCAAATTAGGAGAAAGCCTATTGGCCGAATTTGATTTATACAAGACGACTGCAAACACGGTGTTGGGGGTCCACTTTTGAGAGGGAAAAAGGTCTAGTGCATCTTCGTATCCGCACGCATGCTGATCTCTCGTCAATTCAACAACTGCGCAAACTACAAGCGCGCTGCAGAATTGAAGCAGGGACTACAGACATCCTGAGTGCCGTGCAAGGGGGCGTGCCGTTGGATGCACCATCAAATCGGATCAAGAGCCGCTTACGTCACATCTGTCGGGCGAATAACTAGGCCAGGGGGCCAAAGTTGGTTACTGGGCATGTTTGTCACTTGCAGCCCTACCTGACGCATGCACCTTGTTTAGTCCGGGACAGTCAGATGGCGTACGCCACGCGTGCTCTGCTAGGCATGATTCGTAGGCGTACATTGATCCCACCTCAAGCCCGCTCGCTCACCGAACATCTCTTTTCTTCAAGGTAATGAGATGCCGGCCGCAGGGTTCATCAAGTGTTACCTTGCGGACATTTTCCGGCCGCTTCTCCAGTCGCACAAAGTCGTAGTCGAGAAGCAGATGCGTGAGTGTTAGCTTGAGCAAGTCGCTTGTAAAAAATCGGCCCGGGCACGCCCCCCGGCCGAGACCAAAGTTGA
Source organism: Astrothelium macrocarpum (assembly GCA_021030915.1). Taxonomy (NCBI): domain Eukaryota; kingdom Fungi; phylum Ascomycota; class Dothideomycetes; order Trypetheliales; family Trypetheliaceae; genus Astrothelium; species Astrothelium macrocarpum. The sequence goes on from JAGEMR010000018.1 coordinate 154,057, forward strand.
GAAAGTTGGGGGAAATGTCAGTCATCTTTGGGTGCTCTGGGTCCTCCATGGAGCGGCGTGGATTGAAGCCATCGGCGTAAACCGCCTCGTCGCGTTGGTAGGCCTTGATCGGGGTCGCGAGTATAGCGCCTTGGGGAACATGCACTCCATTGGGAAAGGTGAACCCACCCTTCTTCCCAACCATTCGTTCGAGGCCAGTCTCACCGATAGGGTTGTAGCGCATGCTTTCACGGATCAACGAATCCATGAGATCGAGCCTTTGAAAGAAGTTGTGAGAAAAGCCGTCGCCCTTGTCCATTTTCCGCTTGATCTCCGCACGTAGATCAGCCACCATGGTCTCGAAGTCGCCTTCTGGTAACGAAATAAGGTCGTAAACGAGGTTGGTCATGGTGACGAGGTTCGTGTACGACTGGACAAAGTTCAGAACCATCATCCTGGCCACGATTACCATAGGGTCATATTCGGCTCCTGAATAGTTGTCCTTTTTCGCCGCTACGATCATCGCGCTCAACATGTCATTCTGAAAATCGCCTGTCAACATGGATGTCTTCTATAGCGGAAGTCGATTTCTTGCTACTCACTGGCAACTCCGGCTCAACACCCTTCTGCTCGGCAGCATCGACAATGACCATCCGTTCCTTGATGATGGGCGTCGCGTGCTTAGCTGCCGTCTTGATGTGTCTCATCAGTGGTCGGCACAGGAGAGGCAGGAGCAGCCTAAGAGATTGACAGTTCAGTAAGATGACCCATCTCAATGGTCTGGGAGGAAAGAAGACCTGGGATATACTCACGGGCGAAGAAAAGGGGGAATGAAACGGGCGTATAAGGCCGATGCGAAGAACGTGGAAGCGTACTGCGCCGTGACATCCCCATACTCTTGATTGTGACACAGAGGATAGCCTGAGATGATGCGGTTTGCAGACCGGCTCAGAATGCGGTTTGACGTATCCCACATGTTGATTTTGGCCTCGCCATTTGCCCCAACCTTTGATGCGACGATGTCGTCTAGGGCCGCAGTCATTTCCTCGTTCACCATATCCATCTTGTCTGCGAGCTTCTGCTGGAGCTCTTTGTGCACAACATTCCGGTAAACCTGGTGTACTACGATGTGCCCGCCCAGTGTCGTGTAGTCTGGCACAAGAGCCTGCAATGTGTATCTCTTGAGAGAGATATCATTCTCGGGCTGGCGGACGTATTCATTAAGCAGTTGTTTCGGTACCATGAGCATGAATCCCGTGCTGCAATGCGGGATCGGGACCAGGTGAATGTTGTCATGGTTGGCTCCCAGGATCTATAGCAATCAGTTGCCCGAGTTAATTGCCTCAACTTCCTCGATTACTGCTCCTTGGGGCGGTCTTACTTTACGATGAATCTCCGCGAACAGCTTCTTGGACTTGAATGCAACATCCCATGTAGACTTGAGAAACGACCCAACCCCTTTCTTGCCACTGACCCAGCTGAAATTGCGATACTCGCGCGAGAGAGCAGTCGCCAGGGCGGGTCGTATCAGATGGTACAGCCAAGCTCCCAAGGTTCCGAGGATCGTATATAGTATGATGCGAGGTAGAAGTGCCTGCGCTCCATCCGTGAGTCCAACTTCCATTGTGGTAATCGACGTTGTCAAGGTCGACCAGAAAGTTTTTGAGGTTGCCAAAGAGGAATTTGGGCCTATGGTAGAGCTCTCGACGACGTAATTGATCAATGAGAAAGCTGTTGTGTTTCTCGAGAATATATTCCCCGTTGGTTGACTTTTTCTCCTCTACACCGCCCAGGCGCATACGGTGGATAAATTGCGATCAGCGAATCCTTTGGATCCGTGCTCATATGGTGTGGTTGGATGAGAAAATTGGATTTAAGAAGGCTTTTCAAGGAGTTAAGAAAACTTGATAAGCATTAGATCAAATCTGGTATCGTCTGAGAAGGATCATTACAGTTCAACATATGGGAAGTTGTTCCGTCAGCCTTGATTGTTCCAAACTACTCTCGATTTGTAAAATTACCCATGTTGGTGTGGTTTTCACAATTGTCGGCGCTATCCACCGGGGACGAGTGGGCGGTGTACCTATGGACCCACTACAAGTGTAAGGTCCGACTTTCATGGCGCCGAGCCAGATTCTGTTCACCCGGTGCACCCTCACGTGTCGTATTGACTCAAGCAAATAGACCGAAGAGAAATGTTACAGTGGGGTGACGATCAGCTGCTTGTTACACAAGAAGGGAGGCGAAGCACGGGATAGATTCGTATTTGAGAAAAAAAGAAAAAAAAAAGAAAAAAAGGAATCTCTGTTACTAAGGTAGAGACGGGAAGGAAAAGGGGATGCGTAAAATTGCACCGCCAAGTCATGATCGATGGCTCGCATGAGAGCAGGTCAAGTTATACCTGAACAAGTAGGTTTCCAACAACATCGTACGTTAAAGCGGCCATTGATTGGCCGATATGCCTTATGCAGATCAACGGTTGTGGCTTCAAAGCCTCCACTTGGTGCCAGCCTACTTATCGGACGCGGTATAATTTGACGTTATCCCCAGTATACAGGGTGTTGGCAGATCGAACCGCTTGCCTGAGGGTTTCCTGTCCCAATAAAATTTTTAACCCTGGGAGAATCCTTTGGCGTACTAGAGGCTCCTTGACAGCAACCCTGTAAATTTCCGGTGCGTATATTCCCAACGTCCTGGCGCGTGAATTTTTAGCAAATAGATCGAAGAAAAGTGTTGTAATCTGGTAACGATCGGATGCTTCCTGTATTAGAAGGGAAGGTTAGAAAGTAGGTCTTGCTCGGCTAGTTCAAATATCCTTCGCTAACTTACCAGTCTTTCGGTAAAGGAACCTCACTTATTACAGCGGTATATTCGACGACACTAATTTAGGTGGGTGTATGGGATAGTCGTAGTCTACTGGTTCGTGGATTGATACCCTGGACCTGGTGTCATCGAGGCTGCCTTTGCAAGCGGAGCTGATATCCATACATTCATCTCTAATTGTCTGCTCATCTTGTTCGTGGCTCTATAAAACGCTCGCCATGTCACGCACGAACACATTCTACAGTCTCGGCTTGATGCCCACCTTGATGGGTTTAGGTCATCTGGTACCATCGATAGGTGCCATACAGACAGCCACTGGCTCGTACCAGTTTCCGGGTAGACTTCTTGGGCTTATTGGCACCACCTCGGCTATTGTGGACTGTACGTGACAAACTGACCACTTCCACGTCTCCGTGCTTGGTGGGCGGTGACTGATAATTGCGTCATACAGCCGTCGACACATATAAAGACATCCCGCTGTCAAGTAGGCCTTCAAAGTGGGTTTGGAAGATTTGGGTCTGTAGTCTGTGGGCCATTGGGCTTGCATGCACCGTCCTGTCGGGCTTGCCGACAGCGATTAATATATATCGAGTCTTGCCTCTGGGTCTGCTTTGGGGTGTTCCTTGCATCCCGCGATTTTCAACTCCAAATGGTCTGACTTTGACCAAGCCGAAAACATTGGTTAGTGCCTTGTGAGCTCTCTGATCGATGAACTACCGCTGAACTTTGTGCAGCTCGTCGAGGCGAAATCACTTGTTGTGGCATTATGCATGGCCAGTGTCTGTGCAGATGCAAGCATGGCCTACTTCTGTAGACAAACAGAGTCCCAATGTAGTGACAGGGACCTTCGGAGGAGAAGTTTCTACCTGACGGTCTTGTACGAATTCTTTCGGGAAACCTCCTGTGACGTGAGAGACATCGCCGAGGATGCGAAAGAGGGTCTCCAAACCCTGCCGGTGAGGCTTGGGAAACAGAACACAATGCTCATTATGACGGTTGTGGGGTTTTTGCTGGACTCGGTCTTGACAAAAAGTCTGGCTTTCACAGCAAATGGCATCAACGTGCGGCCTCTGCAATTTGCTCACGCGATCCTGCGAGTTGGACTGACAATGGCTGCTTACTGGCTGGTCTTGAAGTATCCAAGGGATAACCACTGGGCTTGGGGATCCATGTCGCTCTTTGGCCTTGTCCCTGTACTGTTTGCACAAGCAGCCTTGCAAGCAGCTGATGGGGAATTTTGACAGAGCTGGTTTGACTGTGTGCGGGACTATGGGGCCTGGATAGATATCATAGAACATGTACATGACAGGGCTCTCCTGATTAACATGAGCAAGAAAGCATGAAGAACGTGTAGAATCTCCGTCGGAATTATTCACAAGTGAAATCATGCAAATTGCTCCAAGTAGTCCATCAGATCTGACCGCATCTTGCCCGGTAAGGAATTAGAGAACCAAATGTTGCCGTCATAGTCCTTCTCCACGACAACAAAAACGTTCGAAATGACCGAGACCGAATTGTGGGATGGGTCAGATGCTTGATAGTATACAGGATGTCCTCGTTTGCTCTTTCCTGACCGTGGAGCCGCGTCTCGCACGACCGCTGGACCGAAATCCATCTTCTCAGCAAGGTCGCCTTTGGTCCAGTTCGACATGAACTGGGTGGCCATGTCCTTGTCGCCAAAGATGACCGGCATCTTGGTTGCCCTCATCGACTCCACGGAAAGAGATGCGGCTGCCTTGAGCTGTTCCTCCGTGGCCTGGGTTGTTATAGCCTCACGCACTAAAAGGGCCCTCTTACCTAGCGGTAGCTCGAGAACTTCGTCAGCGCGACAGAGAAGTAAATGTTCGTTGGTGAATTTTGGATATACGCTGCGTCTTGGCGGAAAACCGACTTCGCGCGACTTCGGGGATCCACCGCCATGATGGTCGCCAACTGCCGACCTGAGCCGGGCCCATGGTACTGCGCCAGCATTCGGCAGGCCACAGCGGTTAGAACGTCTCCTTCGCTGATGAAGGGCCTTTTGGACTCCGAAGCGGTAGCATCGACTTCGACCACGATGTGACTCCTCGCTTCTTGAATCATGTTCTCCATCGTGTGCCTCGGGACACACAAGGTGCGCGAATGCACGTCCGAGCAGCGCCACGAATCATACAAGCTACGTAATCCCCAATATTTGAGGCGCCACCCGTCGAGCACCCTGTCCGCCAGAACATGATGTTGCTTCGGTGCCGGGTTCCATAGGGCGTCAAAGGCGTCTTCGCAATATCCCACCATGGGAGCCACAGCTTCCAGCTTCCCGGCCAAAATGAGACTCCATGCTTCGAGTATGGATGCCCAACCCATCAAGTCAGTTGATATGTGAGAGTGCGTGACCGAGACGAGAGTGCCGTCCGTGAACGTTTGCACATGCAAACAGAATTGGGGTTTGCTGGAGAAGACGAAGTCGTCTATGTTGCGAGGCGTCTCAGGGTCTAGTCCGAGAGAACAAAACTCCTTGGGGCCAGGATAAGTAGCAAGCTTGCCGTCTGGCCGCGGTAGCTTGGCGGCCAATGGGTGCTCCGTCATAGGGCTATCATGATGTTCTTGGGTAAGATACACGGCCGGACGCTCCTGTGAACAAACTTTTGGGACATGTATCTCCAAACTCCCATCCGGCTACAGGCTGAATTAGCGGCGAGAAGAGGTAATCACTGATGAAGAAACATGTGAAAATATCGAAGTGGTCCTGCCGCTATCTTACCCGATACCTAAACCGTCCACTGAACCTCCGCCACCCATCCATCTGAAAAAGCTGCGACAAAGCAGCATGGAGCTTACCAGGATCTAGAACATCGTCAAACTTGAATGTCCACACCAGTACTATCCCACGCGCTGCCGCAGAGTCGTCGAATAAGTGCACAGGGATGATATCATCTGTTTCATGAAGTTCCGGTAGTGGAGGCCGCTCGTTTTGAAGAACGGTAGATAGGCGAGGAGACCAGACATACTGAAGTGCTCTTCAGGCTACGCATAGTCATAAGAAAAGTACAATTAGACAGACGAGAGAAGATATGGGTAGCCTGAGCCTTGGCTAGAGCAGCACGGAGGTATACTACCCATGACCAACGAGTGGCGCTTACTACACTTGGACGATCCGGAATGTCACGGTGTGAACAGCCTCTCAGTTTGATGAGATGAGAGCCAAATAAGACGAGAACAGAGATTCGGAGGCAACAACTAGCCGAGGATTAGCCGCGCAGCCGCCGCTTAGGTAATAGCCCAATCGGGTAATCTGGGGCAGCATCCTGACACGGATTCTCCTCGAACACCAACACCTTTCAAAACATATTCTGGCGTATTTTTGTTTTGTTGATATAACTTTACAATAGAGGCAGCCACGATGTAATGATCCATAGGGTATATTTGTGTTTGTGAATTTGGATGCGAACGTGTACCTGCACACACAAATTGGGTCATTAGATGATGTGTGTCATTACATCGTGGTTGACTCTAATGATTACAATAGAACTCTGAGGTCCGGTATGCTATTTTGCTTTGTTACGTTTAGGCGCTGTTACTCCCGTTCCCGTTTTGACGGTCCGAGCGAGGTCAAGCAGCGGCAAATTGAGCCGAAATGGACACCGGATTGTCCAGAACACTATGGGAGCATTCATCATATAGGATCGATGTTGCTTTACCTATACCTCAAAATCTGTGGTGTGATTACACGATGGTTTGAGCCAATCCCCAAGACCTGTCTTTGATCTTCTGTTCAGAGTCAAACTTCTCCTCGAATATGCTGTACAACTGCACTTACACACGACATCGTCATGAGCGCAGGTACATCCATCACCACTGAGTCTGTCAGCGGCTGAGTCTTTCAATTATTCATTCATGCGCGATATGTGTTGTTACTCATCTCTCCAGAGATCTTGACTCAAACGATTGAGATTGCCTAGAATGTATTGCAGATGCGCGCCTATAAATACTCCCTACAGATTCAGAATGGTTTACAGTTCACTTTCTTCATCGGCTAAACACAATTCTACATTTGACATCTCTTGACAGCCAGTAATGTCTGCAGATCCAGAAGCCCCTGATCTTGAAGGAGTTATCCAAGAAAGAGATGATTACGAGGCAGAAGATGGATCCGGAGCGGGGGAGGTTGTGGCAGGAGGTAACGAGAGAGCAGGAGGTGACGACAAAGCAGATGACTTGGGTGGCCGTGATTCAGAAGACAATTATGTCTCAGTTGAAGACCCCAGATCGGAACGCGATTGTGAAGCAGGAGGCGAATACGTGTCGACTGACCGCGGACAGGGCAAACCCACAGGTGTGTTCTGTCTCCTCATCATGTCCACAGTAATGAATGTTCATTGACCTGAATATCTCTTGTATTAGGATTTCGCTGGTCGACACGACGAGTCTTGCCCTTTGCAATCGTGATAGGACTGTTGGTATCAGCAGGATTCCCAGTGCTGGCTCTGTATCTCACGAACCATCTATCGTTTTCACAACAATGCAATCAACCGACAAACTCTGATGGTCAAAATGGTGTACAAGGTATGCCGGACATACGCACAGTACTTTTCGCTTGCCCTGAAGATCTCAACAAAACCAATTCTTGCGGGCTTGTCCCTCACTGGAGCGTTGATGATGGCCTCCCGAAAGCATACACGATTCCGAGCTCTCTTGGGGGAGGTCAACCGCATTGGTACGCCAATTATTCTGTTGTTGTGGACATTGTTAATGCGACCGTGGTTGAAACATTTCCGCAGCAGTATTTCTATACGCAGCTCGGAGACGACGGACCGGTTCACAAAATTGAGTTCTTCACATGGTCTGCTGGCAAGCCTCCTGCAGGCAGAGAAGGAGAGGCAGGCCCTTTTCTGCAAGTGGTACCAAGATAAAAAGAAGAGAAGACGAGAGACTAAAGGCAAGAATGCTCGATTAGTATTCGGCCTGCACAATGACTGCGCAATGCTCTAAATTTATACTGTCTTCTGTACGGACTGAGCAGTCAAGGAAGCCTGTTACCTTAGATCATGTTACTTTGGACGAGTAGCTTAGTACTTTTGTAATTCCATGTTGATCATTGGCACAAAGGCACTCGGCATTTAATTTCGCATGGGCATGCAATGCTTTTACAGGCATACCTCACTAGTGGGGATTGCTTGGATACCATCAGAATTCATGGCTTGCAAGTCGGTCTTTGTATGTAGACTTATTCCTGGAGTTCTTCGCCTTGGTTATCGAACTCACTAAATCTTGATGGTATGACTTCTCGACGCCAAGAGTAAGGATTTCGTGATACTTCTCTGCACGTCAACTGTTCCTAATTGTTGTTTCATAGCACGTTGTCTATTCATAGAAACTAACAATCATGCTCAAAAAGGAGGGACCAGATATCATAATCTGTATCAATCCAGCGCTTGACGTCCCAATTCTTTAGTCCTTTAGTTGTTTCTGTTGTGTTCCATGTCTCGTAGTATCTTCCACGGGGATCATCTTCCCATATCCTGTTCTGATATGTTTGCGCTCTAGGTTGCTGATTATCTGGAGTTGGCATCATGGTCTCGCAGACGAGGACCCATGATCTTTGATTTTTGAGCACCTCTAAACGGTCTATTTGGTACGTTGTGTTACTCAGCTAGTACTTTGCGGTTCTACATTCAGAACGACTAATGCCTAGATGTCTCGAAATTCGGAAGTAGCTTTGTTAGTCCAAGTATCGTCATCTTTACAAAAGAATTGCCTCAGAGAGAGCCTACGCCATTCAGCATGAAACTTACACATACTACAATTGATATTGCAACGCATCATGTTGCGAGACTCTTTGACTAGGTAGCTTTTTGTCGATGGAGATTGCAGAGCGAATTGACCTAGAGGGGCGATGGTTGTTGAAGGCTAACGCTTGGTCAACGCTGCCAGATCCAAACAATCACCCTCAAAATGCTCCATCGTTTTCTCACGACGTCGTCTGTCAAGAAATGGCCATGCGATGGATGGAGCCCTTCTCGATGAAGCATCACGGCACTTCCTGAGTCGACCCAATGTGAACGGATTAGCCCAGTGTTGATGTCTGTGAGAAAGCGACTATACGTTGATGTTAACACCAAAAGTGTGGTATGTCACAGCGAGAAGACTTTTATTGATATTATCCCTGAGCGAAAACATTGGAACAGCGCCATTTTAATAAAGCAACTTACTTTCTCAACCTCGGAAGGACAACATTGGGTTTCGAGCACGGCGAGAGTTCGCAAAAACCCACCCGTACCCCAAGCTAATGGAAATTTTTCACTGAAGGCGTGTGACTCGGTCTCAAAACTTCTGGCTTTCACTCGAACGACAATCTGTGCACTCAACCGGGAAAATCTGACCACGAAGATGATGGAACTCCTTCGTAGAGAGAGGCTCTTTGAACAGCGAAATTGATCTCAGGCTGGCACGACCAAAATTACATCCCAGATATCCAGTGGATTCGACCTTCGCTGATTGACTGTGCTAATAGAATTTCTGTGAGTATCTACCATGTGTGATCCATATGCTATTCTCCCTCCAGTTGGAAAGCCTCAAGGAAACATCATGATCGTTTTTGTTGGCACAGTGTATTCGAGCGATCAGGCCAAGTTCCTCCACGTATGAGCAGACTGGTACATTTTGCCCAATGATTACAAATTGTTGGATGGCGATTTGAACATCCCCAAGACCAAGAATAATCAGCTTTCATCGCGGCCATATTGACGCACAATTGATAGCGTGTTCTGGATTTGTTGCATCATTCTCATAAGCCCATCACATATAACTGTCAAATGGATTTAACTTCCAGAGGCTTCCCGATAAAATGATATGCTCTTGCTAGCACCCGCGGCCGCGAAACTCTCGTTCCGTGTACTCGGGGTCTTAGGTAGCCACTTCACAGTCCAGATGGTTTTGTCCGTTTCGGAATGTGTTGCAACGCAAGCTCGAGTCTCTATGGACCAGACTTTAACCTTCCCATCAAAAGCCCTACTTCACGTCAGGTTTCTGGATTCTCTTCAGAGCTAAAGGACCTCAATTCAACTTACCCACTGAGCAGGTATTCGCCGGTATCGTTAAAGTGGAGAGAGAAAATCCATGATGCATGACCGACCAGATTTGCGACCTGCTCTCCTGCCACCACATCGTATATAGCAATGATCTGAGCATCACCAGCAGCGGCTAGAAGCTTGGATGCTGGAGAGAAAGCGACAGCTCGAATAGGCTTGACGAGACCTGAGTGTCATCAGAATCATTGAACTTCAGTTCTATCACAAGTGGGGCTCACCAGGTAACGAATGTAACATTCTTCCGGTTTCGTTGTTGAAGATGTATACACTACCATTCTGATGACCTGAAGCTGTGAAGCGGCCATCAATTGACTACCAGTGTTACATTAGCATAGAAATATGGGGATATGCAGACTCAATGGAACGTACTAGATCGATGCACATGCCGAAGCTTCCTTTGGTCTCGAATTCTTTGATCTTAGTTCTCTCGGCACCAAGCTCCCACACATTGATTCGTCCATCGTATGCGGTGCTGGCCAGGTATTGTCCGTCCTCTGAAAGCGCTATAGCCCAAAGCTCACCGGCTTTATTGCCATCTACACATTGATAAGTAAGACGCTTTTGCGGTCTTGCCGATCGATGCTGGATATCTCGCACCTTTGATGCTGCCCTCTTCCTCCCAAACTCCACCCTTTTCAGCCTTCCATATCTTGACCTCTCCTCCAAAACCTACACTAGCAGCCTTTTGTACATGTTTTGCGGTCGCGACATGATGGCAGCCCAATTGATGAGCCCCGCGTAATTCTTGGATGAGTGGAAAGTCAGGCTGTGTTGTGGAATGGACTCGAAGTGTCGAAGCTCCCGATGCAGAAAAGATTTGTGATGGCGTTACAGCGATTGAGAAGATGTCAGTCGGATGTGCTATTTTTTATCAGATAATTCAATTTGTAGTTGAAGATCATGTGAGGGTTTCTTACCATCATCCAATGTGTGCGTGGTTAGATATTGCTTTGACTTAAGGTGGGAGAGAAACTTAGCCGGAAGCAAAACTATTTCCGAGACCTTGGAATACTCACCATCTTTGAAAGATGTTAGTTTCAATTTGTGGGAGCATCAATATGATGCAGTCTCGATCGTGGTCGATAGTTTCTAATTGAACGTTGGATGTAAAGTTTTAGTTTCTAATGGGTGATATTGCTCTATCTAGAATTGTACAGTACGTATTCATCCACACAGCCTGGTCATGCTCTATGCATGCAGATATCACTCATGGAAGTGTTTGATAGATTGGTCAAATTGTGCACGTCAAGAATCCAATGATGCCAAGTTGCCTCGCATGAAAACGCCAAAGACTATACATTAATTACCACTGCCTACCGATTCGTGGGCCACCACCTCATGTCCTTGGCATGTTTCCTGCTCTCCTCCTCCTTTTCTCGCTTCTCTTTCTGCTCCTTCTTCTCAGCCTCCAATTCTGGTGTTGGCTTCCAATTAGTTCCCCAATACTGTCGGATGGCTACGGACTGTCAACTAATGTTGTGTAGACTTGAGTACAGACCTACTTTGAACACAATACGGACATAACGCATGAGATCTCTTCTGCCTCCCGCATCCCGAACATTTATTCAAGGATGTGACATCCTGTAATGCCTTCCCTGCCAACTGCCTGTGTCTCTTCTTGGAATGTGTTGTTTTCTTCTTTGGTACAGCGCGTAGAACAGATTCCCATATATCTTGCAACGTAGATGCAATGCCGGAGCCAATTGCGATGGGCAAAAGCGAAGCCGTTTCAATTGCTGGGAATTGTCGCCATGATTGTGTTGGTATTGTAGATGTTCCTGGCCGTAGAGATGTGAGAGCAACTGGGAGAAATGCTGACAGGAAGTGCGACGATGGGTAGTGCCGTGCTGCAGCAAGAGCCATTGCGTAGGAATACGAGGGAGACGGAGAAGATTCGGATTGTGCAAGCCAGTCAGTGTAAAAGATGGAAGTTGAGATTTGAGAGCTGTCCCAAAGAGGAATGGGTTGGGCGACCCCTAATAATTTACTTAGTGAGGCCCTTAACGCAGCAATCAACCACGCGCCAAGCGCAGACTACCTTCTTGCCAAACTTGCCAGTTAATTTCTTCTTTTCCTGTCCTTCTCCTCGTCACCAGCGACGTGCATTATTCTCTCGCTCAATCCAATGGCTGCCACCATGAACGCTCATTCGCCCCAGTCTGTCTTCCCTAAGAGCCATGTCGGCTTCGACAGCATTACCTCACAGATTGAGAAAAAGCTGCTCAAGCGCGGCTTCCAGTTCAATGTCATCTGTGTTGGTGAGCAATCTTTTCAGATATTCGAATGAATCGTGTTCGCGATTGCTAATGGTTGTGTTTAGGTCAAACTGGACTTGGCAAATCTACACTCATCAATACCATCTTCGCTTCCCATCTGATGGATTCAAAGGGCCGTCTTACGCCAGACGAGCAGATTCGCAGCACCACCGAGATCCAGACCGTATCTCATATCATTGAAGAGAATGGTGTCCGTCTCAGACTGAACATTGTCGACACCCCTGGCTACGGCGATCTGATTAACAACGACCGCTGCTGGGATCCGATCGTCAAGTACATCAAGGACCAGCACTCCGCCTACCTCAGAAAAGAGCTCACTGCCCAGCGTGAGCGTTATATTCAAGACACTCGTATCCACTGCTGCCTTTTCTTCATCCAGCCATCAGGCCACGCGCTCAAACCGATTGATATCGTTGTACTGAAGAAGCTTAGTGAAAGCGTCAATGTCGTGCCGGTCATTGCCAAATCAGATTCATTAACTTTGGAGGAGCGTCAAGCATTCAAAGATAGGATAAAGGAGGAATTTGCCTTCCACAACATCAGAATGTATCCTTACGATAATGAGGAGTACGACAGCGAAGAAGCTACCATGAACGAGCAGATCAAGGTATATTGGAAGGGGATTATTAACTAGAAGAATTTGTGCTGATGATATTGCAGAGCATCATTCCGTTTGCTGTTGTTGGTTCAGAACGATCCATCGTTGTCAACGGCAAGCAAGTCCGCGGCCGTCAGAACCGCTGGGGAGTTATCAATGGTAAGTGCATTCACCACAATGCCTCTTGTCCATCCAACCTCATCCTATCTTTATATGTGTCGCGAATCGCGCTAACAAGGTGTATAGTTGAGGACGAGAACCACTGTGAATTCGTCTACCTTCGAAACTTCCTCACGCGCACGCACCTGCAAGACCTCATCGAAACCACTTCTCAAATCCACTACGAGTCATTCCGTGCTAAACAATTGCTCGCGCTCAAGGAATCCAGTGCGGTCGGCCATAGCGGCAGCAGGCCCATTTCTCCTTCTGCAGACAGGGAGCTCAGCCGCAACAGCCAGCGCATGACCATGAACGGGTACTAGTCTTCCCATTTTCCTAATATCAGTCTATCAGGCCGAGACTTTGTCTATGTCGCGGTCCGAGATCCACATGTTCTGGATGGAGTAAAAAACGGCAATGCTGACGGGTCGGTAGTGGCAAGCCAGGTCTTCCTATTCCGTAAAGCAGGGTGTACTCGCTTCCCTTACAGTTTCTTATTTACGGTTGAGTTACATATTTGGGAGAGCGGATGCGGTCCATTCAGTTTGAAGAGCATCTGCTGAGGTGAAGTGGGTGGGCAGTAGCTGTTGGGGCACTTTTGCAGTCTTTAATCAGGCTTCTTCTCTCTCTTGATGTTTCTGTTTTTGCTCTGATTAGCAGGCCTTTGAGAGCATGATTTGCGGCCAAATCTTCTCTGAGCGTTGCCAGAGTTTTGCAAGATACCTAATACGAATGCATTGTTCTACTCTTTGTCGTATACACAGGAGCCTTTAGAATGCGTGACTAAGACATAGTAATTATCTGGAGTAAGGGGTGCTGTTGACTTTCTACTCTGCATAGGAGTACACTCCGCTGTGTGCACGGTCGCACTGCATGCACGCCCACCCAAATTCTCAACACCATGGATTCGAATTCAAATATTTCAACAACCATAATAATAATTAGTATGGGGTTAATTTTAAAATATAACTGAAATTCATTTGAATAAAAATCATCGTTAAAATTAATTAATGAAACGTTATGGAAATTATCGTTGACACTGAGGACGAGTAGAATGAGAAGCCGAATCAGTCTCATTCAAATATTCCTCATCATTCATTATCAATTTTTGAAGTTTTTCAGTTAATATACTTTTTTTATATTTTAATTGTTTATTCTGTTTTGTCTCATTTTGGAACTGCTTCGAAGTAGTTCGCTGTTCCTGAATCTCTCGTTTTTACTGCTATTGAATTTCACGCTATTATTTTTTCTATTATTGAGTTTCCTTACGGTCGCGTCAACGCTGTACTTTCAATTCAGTTTCAATTTATTTAACAATAATTCGAATAATTTTTTCAGCCTTTTATTATTATTTTTGTAATTCCTTTTCCTTCTTTTTTTATTACTATTACTCACGAGCGAATTGAATTTTACTAGGATTTCAGAATATAACACCACCATATTCTATAGGTATTTCAATAACTTTCCGACATTTTATACGCTTTTATTCTAATTTTATTGTCTTTTTTAAATTTTGATTTTTATATTTAATGATATTATTTTTTATTTCCATTTTTTGATATTTGATTATAAATTGATCCATTTATTCCGTGAATTGAGGGCCTATATACGATTCCAAATATGATCTAAAATGGCGCCAATGAATATTCGTAATTCGTATAGAAGATTCTGAATTTTCTGAATTTAAATGATAATATTATGATCATTGAATTGATATTTGATCAAATATTATTATTGGCTGAAATGGATGGAAATCTATTTTAATCCATCCATTAATAATATTTTTGATGATAAAAATTTATTATCATACCGGCCAAAATATTCTAAAAAAATCATTTTTGATAAAATGATTAATATCTTGAATTTATTATATCTAATTATTCAAATGATTTAAATAATAAATTATTAATGAATTAAATAAATTCATATCAAATAACTGAAATCAATGAATTGAATAAAAAAGAAAAATAATCAAAAAAATTTGATTACGATGATAATAATTAAAAAATTTCATTATTATATGATTTCTATGGCCGTCCATTATCAAAAAATGATAATCATTTAATTTTTCCAGTTTAATTTTGATATATTTATCAAAAATTTTTTTCAATCACGCAAATCCAATCTCATCATTCATCCAGTCTAATAATAATATTATAAAATTATAATTATGAATAATTGAATCGAAATTTTCAAATCAGAATTCTTAAATTAAATTCATTTTTGAATCGTAAATAAATGATAATGAAAATATTATTCCATTCATATAAATTATTATCAAAATAATAATCCATTTCCGAAAATTATCTATATCAGATCCTTTGAATTATTTCTTTTTATAAATTGATTTGATAAAAATACGATGTTATTTCATAAACTGGCCAATTGAAAAGCCTTTTTCATTCATATTATATATATTATATGGAAGAATTTCGTATTCTTTGATTTTGAAATCTATCTAATAAAATATTAATACAAAAATAATACAAAATAAGGGTTCATATCAAATCAAAATAAAATTTTAATTAATTGAAATTATCTACTCTTTTTCGCGCGAGATCAAAAGATATTAAAAAGGCTGATTTTAATTCGGTCGTATGGCGTTATATAAAACGGCTCTGCCAATTCGGATCCAGCTCAATTTTATTAATTTCGAATACAAAATTTCGTAATATTTGATTTAAAAATAGAATACCACAATCCGAAAATATATTAATCCATTTGATTAATATCTTTTTCTATGATTCTGAAAGTTTGGCGTGGGATTCAAATTGAATTCTTTGAAAGTCCTTGATAACACCTCTGTGACGCCGCGACAATCTTATACGACTGACTCCATGAATTCTAACTATCTCAGCATAATTAGAATGCTCCTATGCATCTGCTACTGCAATCGCTATTTCAATTGAATCCATATTGGTGGTGTAATTCGTATACAAAGTGGTGGAATTGATTTAATTTTGAGGTGTGCGCACAGTGATCACGTGCACACAGCGGAGTCTACTCCTAAGTTTTGGAGGGTGTAAATTTGGACATCAGCCCCACCAAGCCATTCAACGTAAATTTCACAACATCCTGTCTCCGAAACAATTAGGAGCATGGCGCGAACATGCCTCACTCGCGCAATACCTCCTCCGCCGATGCACCGAAAGGCCCTCATTCAGTCAGCTTAAAAGTCCTAAGGTAACATCCTCAGCCCTTTACACCTTGCCCTCTAGGCCAACAGAGTCGGGAAAAAAAAACGCTTTGCTAAAACTTGACATCAGACTCTCAAAACCTTCCCTAGCAAACCAGTTTCCACTTCCTCCCAACTCCAGCAATCCCAATGGCAAATCTTCACCCTCCTCAACCCCCCAAGTCCCCCCTCAAGCCGCTCTAGCCTACCCTTCCGCCCCTCACGACACCTTCGCCATCTCCCCCCTCCTCACCCTCCCCCCCAGCTTCGGCCCCGCCTACATTGGCGAAACCTTCTCCTGCACGCTCTGCGCGAACAACGAAATCGACAATGCGCCCTCCGCCCCACCACCCCCACCCGCCAAGGGCGCGGCCTCACGCTCGCGCTCCGCATCCGTCTCCACCGTCGGCTCCGCGGGCTACGTCGACGGCCGACGTAAGATCATCACGGCCGTGCAGCTGGCCGCCGACATGCAGACGCCGACGCACCCGGCCGGCGTGCCGCTCGAGCTGGACGCCGCGCCCGCGTACATGCGCGGCAGCAGTCGGTTGTCGGCGGACGAGGCGCGCGCGGGCGACCCTGCGAAGAACGAGGGTATTGAGTTGGCGCCTGGGGCGAGCGTGCAGCGGATCGTGAGGTTTGAGCTGAGGGAGGAGGGGAATCATGTGTTGGCTGTGACGGTCACGTATACGGAGACGGTGGCGGGGGCGGGTGCGGTTGGCGAGGAGCAGAGTGTGGGGGGGTTGGTTCCTGCTGCGGCGGCGACCGCGGCGGGCCAGAGTCGGGTGAGGACGTTTAGGAAGTTGTATCAGTTTGTGGCGCAGCCGTTGGTGGGGATTAGGACGAAGGCCGGTGGGTTGAAAGATGGGTGGGTGTTGGAGGCGCAGTTGGAGAATATGGGGGAAGGGGCTCTGAGCTTAGAGGTGAGTTTCGATTGTTTGTTCAAGGCCATATTAAAGCTTCACATATATGTGACTTCGACTTGGATTTGTGGAAAGAGATACCACTGACATCCACCCAGGGAGCAAAGTTTATTCCGAAGCCGCCCTTTAGAGCACATTCCCTGAACTGGGACACTCTCATCCCGGATCCACTTGCGAACAATCCAGTCTTGAAGCCTCATGACATCATACAGATTATGTTCTGGCTCGATCAGAATGGAAATGAAGACCCTGAAGTAAGTGCCGATGGGCGGCCGATTCTTGGCCAGCTATCGATTCATTGGAGGAGTACAATGGGAGATAAGGGCACGCTTATGACTGGATTCTTGAGTGGCAAGAAGAAGTGATACAAAGCTCATATGAAACTCAGCTGGCTCCGGTTGGCAGACAGACTTACTTTGTATTGCATGGAAGATCCTGGAAGCTTTCGAAGATTGAATATCATAGAATTTCTCGCAAGCGGATCAGACTAAAAACACTACTAGGGTTGAACATTTCATGGCAGTGAAGGGTACCAATTTTACCTTAGGGTCTGAACACGAGAAAGACCAGGGGAGCGACTCAAGAATGTTGAAGTGAATCGTCCTTCATATAAATCGCGCGCGCAGACATATTGAAGAGAAAAGGAACAGCAGAAGGGAAACAACCCATCGTCTCAGAGATTTCGGATTCTGGTTTTGCGGGCTCCATGAAGAATCTGGATCTATTACCTTGGGGGTTCGACCAACATAGCAAAATATCGACTGGCTGGGGAAAATCAAATTGACACCATGAAGGACTGGTCCCTATCATTACGAAATTGCGGCGGAGAATCGCCTGTCGATCATCATGGATTTTGGCCATATCGAATGTTCAACGCTGGGCACCTTTTCGACTACAAGACGCCTGGGGACGTATTAATTTAGCTGTCAAACTTCTGTGAGCTGCTGTCTCATGGAGAAGAGAACGGCGACGATTGATGTGGTTGGGCTCTCACACGTCTGCATACGCTGGAATAGGTACAAGACTCAACTGAAGCTCAAGCTTACGTCTGCAAGAGGCATCTGCCTATGCCACTTCGATTCCTAGAAATTAATTGTGGAAGGCAAAGCACTTTTTCGACGGATCAGGCCTTGATTCGATGTAACATTTCAATATCCTCAGAACTTCCTGATATATTCATTTGCCTCGTGCACACTGCCGTTTTGGGCAACCAATGAAGTAAAAGCCCTCTTTGGACTATGCTTGATAAGTTATGCAACCTCCGCAATGACACCGGCGGATATCAGAATCCCGTTCCCGTAGGATAGACGCAGAAGGCCCCCAAATATCAGTTGGATGCCTTGATGCTAAGAGACATGCCAAGAAACGGGCCGTGACTTCCGTTGCCCGTGTCGATACCAAGGTGCATTCAGAAAGTTCCTGCTCACGCATGAAAAGCGCCGAGTCATTAGGGTTCGCTCTGTCAGTTCATTTAGTCTGATTTTATAAGAGCTCTAACCTGCTGTCAGACTTTCCCACTAACATTTATTCGAACGCAGAACGGTTTGGGACATGCCTCGAATTGATTGGTGTAGCATGATTGTTGGACAAATTTTACTCTATTTAATATAGTTAGTTGTTAGTGGTGTTAGTGTGAGCAGCAATTTCTGAACGCATCTCCGCAGAACGGCTCCTTTACTTTTTAATGCAGGTCTCTACCTTTGCGCATCATGCAGAGGGACGCCCGACACGCCTCTTCGTATTGCCCGTCAGCCTAAGGATATAGGCTTTGCAAACAGGAGCCGAAGCTCTTGATTTCGCGCGGGGCACTCCTGGAATGACTCAGGAGGATTTCGGAAAGTTGGCGAAGTCGAAATTTGCGGTATAACTAAGGTATCTTTGACTAATGACTAGCAGACCATCATGATTGGCCGGCTCGTACCTACCAGTTGGGATTAAGCACAAATATGCGATCCTCCCAACCGAGAAAAGTTTTCTTGCATAGGACAGATAACGGTTCTCTGTGATCATCCTCGCAAGGAACCAATCATCACAGACATTGACGTCAGCAGAATGTGCTGTTGTGGAAAATCCGCTCAAAGCATTACCTTTATTACTACTCGCATTCGCTACAGGAAACAGGAAGCGAATGATTGAAGACCACGATTGGCTCTAGTTCAATGGCCCTTAGTTTTGGGCAAGCTCGTGCGACGCTCACCAACCTTTACAGTAATCGAATGACGGGGTGTTGGAATGGAAATCATGAACGGAAAGAAGGCTTACTTCATGATCTCTGTAGCATTATGGATTGTAGTGGCAGCGTGCGCAGCGATCTTCTAACGGAACACTCCGTTTATTCCAGAGCATTGCCTCCCAGATTTTTTGAACCTAAAGCTCATCAATCCGTCCAAGCAGCCACTCAAGATGCCTCAGCGTTACTCTTGGCTGATACTCTGGCTGTTCATGCCCAGATTGATACGTCTCGACCCACAATAGCCCCCTCTCGTAGTGTTGCTTACCTATTATGCCCTGCGGTCCTGCAAGTCCGTACTGTAGATCGGGAATAGGGACAACAATGTCCTGGGCCGGCGGCGACTGGAAACCCAACTTCCCGTTCCAGGTCATGTTCTGAATCGAGAGCAGTGTGCCGTTCGTCAGCAGTAAGCCATCCCAGTCGCCATTGCCTACGATGACACGATTAGTTGCCTCAATGACCTGCGGCAGTACGTGCTGGATCGGATCGGGTGAGAGGTCGTTATTGCCTTCCGGACCAGCACCAATTCCGTTGCTGGAAAAGTTGCCAAGGAAGACATATTCCGAACTACACTCAGCCCACGAGACATTGGGTGCGTGCAGCGCCGCTTTCACATCGCTGCGGTTAAAGTAATAGGTCTGAGGTAGGCAGCTTAAACCACCGGGATTGGCCAAGACGTCCCCAAGCAGCGGGCAGTAGTCGACAATGTGGTAGATGTTGAAGCAAGGGTTGACCTCATTGGCCGCATCGGCATATATGTCAAATAAATCGCAGGTGGAATAGTTGTAATTCCCAATCTGAGGTTGGTTCCCGGGCGGTGGGAATTGTAGATATGTGTCGATAAAATTGGCATAGCCACAGCTTTGGTGCTGAGCCTCGAGCGAGTCTAGTGTTGACTGATTGAGGTTGAGGATGTCGTTGTTGGCAACTACGAATGGATACGTGGGGATCTCTTGTCCGACGACTTCGTAGGAGCCAATGCATGGGTCGTAGGTGATTGCACCGGAGAGATTAAAATATTGTGTATCATTCTGGTCCAACATCTCAGCAGAAATGTACGGTACGTACCGCCCTGCATATCTGGAAAATGGAACCATTAGCCTCGCAAACCACATCGTGTGTCAATGACGGTCTTACGATTCTCCCGTAACATAAATTTTGTAATTCTCAATACCAAAGAGCTTTTCCCAGTTCTTGAAAAATCCTACAAAATCTTTCGAAATATCGACTTCATTGTGGGCCCTAATCTCGCCAACTGCAAAGCCGGCGCCGACGGGTTGATCAACCCACAGCAGATTTGTGATATTGGCCCAAGAATATGGATTCGAGGTTGGCTCGTAGGTTCCGGGTTGCCACAGAATTGGTCCGTTCTCTTGGAAAAATCCAATGAGAGAACTGCAACCCGGTCCACCATTGAGCCAAATCGTGACTTCGTCGACAGGAGCTTCGATCGCAGGTTTGAAGATGAAGAACAATGTCCGACTTGGGTCGGACTCATCGATCGGAACCTAATTGAGGGAACGCGTGATTAGCAGTCATTGCATGATCATAGGTGAAGAAAATCAAGGCATACTGATCCAGAATAAAATTCTCCAGTATCGAAGTTGACGTCTGGCCATTTCTCTATAAAGTATGGCGCTGTCTTATTATTGTAATATCGATAGTTTTCCGCCCGATATTGCACATGTTTCAGACTTGCCGCATGCTCCTCTGCTCGCCTTAGTCTTTCCTTTTGTTGTCTATGGAAATGGTTGAAGTCCTTTTTTCCGACACATGGGTTCACAAAAAGTGAACCGACCCACAGCAGCGGGACGAGAAAGCTAATGCTCCACATTATGTACTTGAACCAGAAAGAAGGCTGGAAAGCACTATGGGTATCAGGCGCCTGGGGTCTTTCTTGGCCCACTGAGAGTCTCCGAAGTTCAGGAAATGAATGGGAGAGCCGACAGTCTATTTCTCTGTCCCATCGTAGGAGGCTGGCATTGTCGTCATTTTATCCATGACTGACGATTGTACTGACGCTTTCCCGTGCCGGAAGGAGGATCAAAGCGTCCGGACCACAGGCTAAGAAGTGAAAGGTTCCACTGCTCTGCCAGAGCTCGTATCGACGCGCATATTAGGCAGCTTGTCAAGGTATGTCGTCCCGAATTAGGACGCAGGATGCTACGAGAGCAGGGAAAGAAAAGCGGGGGAAAAGATTTCTAACCGCCAGGAACCAATGGTCATCAGGGTAAACTAACAGCATCTAGATAAGAGAAATTAACGGAAATTTGAATCGCAGGATAATGTCTTTTTTAGTATTTTAGAAGTTTCGTTATGAAGACTACCGAGACCAAATGGCAAGTCAAAAGATCCAGTTAAAGCTCGGACAATGGATTAATCGGAAAGACGCGCTAAGACACGAGTTTTTAAAGTTCGGTTCAGACGTCAGTCCCCAAAAAGTTCCAACCAGCCCACTCCTTTGTTTTTTTGCTTATGAAAATGCAACAATCAAAATGAAAAAGAAAGAAGAAAGAAGAAAGAAGAAAGAAGAGGCCAAAAAAGTGTTCGAAGGGTACTTGCATATACAAGTGGTGTTTTTATCCGTGTGATGAGCCAGAGATGTCCTTGTAACTGCGTTTATAGTATCCCAATTCTCACTCGTCTCTCCTGGCTTCAGATGCAGGCATCTTTGACAACATGTCGTCATGATGCAGCCAGCAGCAACAAAACGCTGCTCCATTTTCTAGAAACGCTTCTCTTGACTTTGCACTTCTCCAACCCTATCTTTGTTAGGTTTAGTCTAGACTAGACCCCAGCGAACGGGCCGCAAGGCAGCCGATACCAAACGTCGGACATCGGCATCACGTCCTTCAGCCATTCCTTTAGCTGAACGGAATAGCGCCTTGGCGTTCAAGTTCGTCTACTTGGGACACTGGTAGCAGTTCGTAATTCATCTCCTTATCAGCTTGCAGACCTGTCAATAGATTTTGAGATTGATGTCGAACTGGATCGGAACCGGAATTGAGCGCAACATTCATTGATTGTTTCAATAAAAACATGCACACACAGTCGAAGGAGGCAGGGCCCAACTGCCTTTTCCACTTCAAAGCCTGAGCGATGACTAGGTAAGGAAGCACGAGCAGTGCACTATGGGTTGCAATAAGAAGTGTCACTTGCGCCCGCGAGAGGTATGATCGCTGTACGCTTCGTTGACAGACCTTCAAAATAACAAACGACAAAGTCCTTGGCATTGGTTCATAACGGATTATTCACGGATTCTGATTGCTTGCAGCGATATGCACTCCTGCCAACAGGACGTGCGGCGATTATATCTTTCGCGGTCGCGATTGACATTTCTTGTTGTAACCACTGGCGAGTGGCTGTGCAGCCCTATGCCGTGCTTGAGTTGGCCCGAGTCAAACCTGAGTTGATCCTCGGCCGTCCTGAGCTGACCCTGAGGTCGCACAACCATGACCTCACTGCCACTAACAATTTTATTTGAGGGCCTACAATTGGTTCTCTCTACCAACAAAAGGATTCAGTAGCGATCTCAGGTCTCGATATCTACATCCTGATTGTGTTCAAAGTCTAATTAGGAAAGTTGGAATTAGAAGGATTGATACGGATTTGTTCGACATTACTAGACATAATGATTCATCTATTGAAAAGAGCCGTAATCATCTAAGCGGATAGAACACTTCTCCATGCAGCAAGAACCTGTCTGTGCACGTAGGACCTGTCCCATTCGAAGTGCCTTCCATCTCGATCAAGTCTTTCCTCATCTGCATCTAGCAGTGGGTGCCCCTATTGGACATGCAGACCTCAATACACTTCTGGCTCGAGCCCACGGGAACATTGCCAAACTTGCCCGAAACACCGTTTGAGGTGCATGTCGAGACTAGAGTTGTAGCGTAACCAGCCAAGTCGCCCTTAGTGAGAGGGTTAACAGCAGTGCCCCACGAGACGCAGCAGTATTCATTGGTCTCGGCAGCGCCGCCCTCGTAGCAGATCTGGCGAGGAGACTGGGGGATTGAGACCGTCGCATCACCGTTGAGCTCAGTGACGAGCGATTCGCAGATGTCGTTGCGTGCTGTGTGGTCGGTGGAGCATGTCGGTTGGTTGTTGGCCGAGCAAGAAGAAGAGCGTCGTCCAAAGTTGTGTGGTTCCGAGTGATTAGCGCCAGTTGGAAAACCCAAGTAGATTAGATGACCATGTGGATGACCATGTGTGCCATTTGAGCTTTGTGTAGCCGGCTCGCGCCAGAGTTCTACGAAACCGCTTCCCGTCGGATTACCGTTCACTGGTCCTCCGAAAGGAGAAGCCATGGAGCCAGCGGCGCAGGCAATCAAGAGGCTGAATGTTGTAGCGCGCATTTTCGGAGTTTAAGTTAGTATCAACGATGTGTTCCTGTGAATAGTGAAGTTATGTGAATAATATGCTTTATTGCTGTGTTTGAATACTCATAGCGGTGACAATCCAAGTCTTTATATTCTTCAAGCCTTATGCTTTGAACTCACTCTTGCCTTCTGATTTCTAGACTCTTGCGGTGATGTTGCGTCAAGGCCATCATCGGAAAGTGTAATAATGGCGATCTGTTTTGTTGGCCCCATTGCCACATCGCTTGCCTTAGGGACCGTCCCAGGGTTTCAGCTTCGCATTGCATTACAGATGCGATTCGTTCCTGCATCAAATACTGCTCTGTAAATCTCGCCTTTGCACCATTGCTGTATCAATAATACAACAATCCGGTAGAATATGAAGATCGAAAGGTACGCAAGGCCAACATACCAACGGACTTCCGTCTTGGAGTATCAATTCGGAAGTTGTTTACCTTGCATAACAGAGATAGCCGACGAGATCTATTAGCGAAACTAATCATAACTGGGGAAATGGCCATTGCTGTCGCCTGGCAGTCTTGAGCACGATGAGAGAAAAGCGAACTTTCGGAGGCAAGCCTAGAAAGTTGAACAAGTCAACACTGTGCTAACCTGAATTGGTGGGCTCAGGCGGGAGGCGAGCTGAGCTATGCAAAACCCATCCAATCACAACAGAGCTTCGGAATAATTTTCTCAGCAGTGTCATTCCCAGTGGTTCTGTCATCGCGTTACCTAATCCTGAGAAACGGAGCGTTATACGAGCAAAGACGGCCTTCTATCCGTCGGCAAACCGCTGATTGTGTTAGCTGTAAGACAAATCAGACCTGTTGTCTTCATGATGTGCAAGATGGCGAACGGCCTTGGACTTGGCCTAACGGACGATGGCGATCAACTTAGCGAACAGGAGCTCAGTGGTATACGTTCTGCTCCGTTGATAGGTGCATCTTGTTGCGATCAACGCCTACACAGTAATCGACATAGTTCAAGACATTATTTAGGCTAGGACCTTAATAAAAAGGGGCCAAAATCCGGGCTCCCTACAGACAAATTGAGATCCCGAAACCAAAGCTCATCAATGGCTTCGTGCATCAGCTGGCAGTTGCGACAACTCGCATTTTTAGGCCACAGTCGATGCTCTTAACATCGTCATTCGTACTAAGCCAGTAACGGATTCGTTTCTGGCCTTGTGTGAACATCATTATTTTGATGTTAATTTCACAGCCAGGATCCAAGACAGAATTTAATACGCAGAAGAGAAGTATGAATCGGTTTCAGGTAAAATGTAATGATGAAACAACAATTTGTCTTTTCTATTCAAAATTGTGTATCAATCCAGCCTCTTCACCAATATGCGGGCTTCCTCCACGCTCGTCGTTTTAGCTACCTTCATTTATCTCGACTCATCTAACGCTATTCCGACTGATCCCTACTGAGTTACAGCCTCGCGCTGCAGGACCTCAAGCCAGTTCTATACCTGTAACTATCGATTGCGTGGGCGCAGTAGATGTATGCAATGAGAAATGTTTTTCCATCCTCCGCTTTAACGCGCCAAATCCTGTTCAATATATACTCAGAAATGATATGCGAGGAAGCGACAACAATAGTGAGGCGGTTCTCAGATTAGCGTTGCGATCAAATGAACAGGCAAGAGAAGCTCGAGGTGTCCGAATTCCGGATGACGCGATGCAACAGCTTGGAACAAGTCCTGCGCAGACGATAATGAACCCTGCAGAAGGAGGCGAGGGTGAAAGCATGATGCCTTCTCAGCCAAGAGACAAAAGCTGTAAGTCTTATTTCCATACCGGAAGGGGCCGTCCGCAAAGCCCAGAATAAACGTTGTTAAGTGGTCCACCAGCAATAGACATGTGACATTTCCACATGTGAAAAGATGAGAGCAAACTGACAATATTGAAAAAATATTAATTGGTTCGCATATGGGATGTCGGATTAGATCTCGGAGAGTATCAAAGGGCTAATATTATTGCAAGACGTTCGCCAATTGCGGAGGACCGAACCCGTCGTATTGTGCTGCTTTGCAGAGTAAAACCCCGAATACAGACCTTTCTTCACCGAAGAACAAAGATGACAGACGATCCATTCAGAATTGGCATGGCGAATTCCGGCGAATTGGGATCGGGGGGCGTCACTAATTGGCATATGATAAATTATGACTTAGGTGAAAGGTGGACTGGCCATAATTGGCCAGGCGGCTTGTGAAAGAGAGAGGAGCAGACAAATGAGGTGGTGCAAGAAGAACAGGAATAGCTTTTGTAGCATCAAGCTGGAATCTTTTAAGCTGAAAGGACGGATAGGAGCGAGAGTTCCCTACTAGGACTTTGATCTATTTAATTTTAGAGGTATCGTCCGTCGGTGTTGAAACATTTGCCAGCCAATGCTCTCTAAAATGATGAATCATAGCTTGTGAAATGATGGATGATTCAAGATGACTAGGGTTCAAACTGTGCAAGCGGAATACCTGTTCGTCTCAGTGAAGGAAAGGATTGCTGGATTGTGTGGGTGCTGTCTGCTCGAATGCTCACTTGGCCAGACGTTTCCAAACTCTCGCCACAAGAGTTTACTCTGCGAATTGATACTAACTTGAGTCTCAAGGACGATCGTTGGTTTGTACATGGTGGAAGGTCACCGTTTTCGATGGAAGTCCAGTGATATCTATGTCAGCGGTCTGAGAATCCATCCAGGGTGCCCATGTCGTCTCATCCCCATAAAAGGCTAGCTTTTTGTAGAGCTTTAGTGTCAAAGGAACAGCTGTCCGTGAACAGCTATCTAAGCAGCTCTCTAAGAAGCTGTCTGAATAGCAGAGATAAAGTGATATTTGTACCGTAACAACTCTGGCGGGAAATGCGGCGTGTAAAATGGCCACAGTAGGATCAATGGCATTGCGCGGTTTCCTATGGTCTACGAAACAAATACAGTACGCCAAGGGGTCTTTTGTGTTCTTCAAAAAATACGCCATGTCGTGTAAGAGTGGTACCTAAGGTACGTCACGTAGCGGTCCAGTCATTACTAAGCGCAGCCACAGGCTCATTGAAAGCTGAGGCATCGATTTAGATCAGGGAACTGAGCACAACACATTACAAAACGTACCAAACTAGCGCATTTCCTTAGCACAAGTTCACAACACACTCACCATCCCAATTCCATCCCAACCTCAGTAGAGCAGATTCATGCGTGACATCATCATTTCGCTCTTCCATTCGCACAAGCTGAATTGCAAGGCTGTGCTGCGTTCGCCACAGCACAACACACACGATACCTGAGTGACATAACGTACGCGTTAATCATTTAAGGCCCCACCTACGATACGTTACAGATATGTGTAATATCTTGTTTGCTTCTCAAGAAAAAAGCTGGATATTTCTACTTCTTGAAACCTGGCTTCTCTCATGCAAACGACATCCTTCTTAATTTCCTTCCATCTCAACATTTTCCAACATTCATCGCAAGGTGTCTAAAACTCACATCAACCATGTCGGATGCTATCGTTTTCATCACGTACGACATTAAGCAAAAAGGCTCTACTTTCTCAACACGAAGAGACTGCACCTCTGCTCATGCAATTCAATTAGCAATGGGCAGACTTCGCGCAAACGGCTGCCATGGAGGGAAGTGATGTCAAACCTTACCTCCTGATATCTTCATACTCGCCGCAGGATACAGACTCACGAACGAACGATCCGGTCTCACCCATGAGAACTACGCTGGGCTCGGCCACATATCATCTCGGCCTAGAGTTTGCTAAAAACCATCTTGAGCTGTTTGGGCAATAATACCTATATCCTCAGTTTATTGCTTATAAACCAAATACCTCGCGAATACTTCGTCTTCATCGGAAAGCTACTGAATCAAATTTCCTACCTCCGGCGAAGAAGAAGTGCCATCTAAAGATTATTCAACCAGTTGAGGAGGTATAGGTCCGGCTCGTCTTCGGGGCTTCGCACTTTGACAGTCACCTGGAACCCAGTCGTGCCATATGGTGGCGTCTCGGCATAACTTAGAGTACTACAGGAGGAGCAGGAAACTGAGCGGCCTCGGGTAGAGCCTTGCGAGTTCAGAGACTCAATCTCCATGTAATGGGCTTCGTAATCACCACCTTCTTGGTACAAGGCAATCGCAAGCTCTAACTGTGCTGCCTGCCGTTCTTGGAGTTCAATTTCTACCTTTCGCTCCAAAACGGATAACAGAGCACTGGCAAGATTAACAAAACAGGTTTTGGGGACACACCAAGCCACATTAAGTCTCCATGGCTCATGTTCCGTAGCATTTCTTTGGATACAAAACTCAGTATCACGGCATCTACCTTGGTGAAAGATGGGCACGAGTGATTCCTGTATCCACGAATATGTAGTGCACTCAATGATCCAGCGTCCGTCCGATGTCAAACGCCCGGAGTTGTCGAAGCAGTCCGAGCCCCCAAAATATTTGTACTCTGGAGGTGCTTCAGGGACCATATCCGGACATTTGTTGATAGGATAGGGGGGATAGGGGACTTGCGAGAAATTTCTCTTGTTCAGTACTCCTAAATTGGGTAGAGGAATATTGCGCCTTGAAGGATTGTGAGCAGGCTGGTAGTCCAATTTAAATTTGGGGCAGTGACTAAATACCATCCTAATCAGACACATTATCATCAATGCTTTGAAAGAGTCTTACTATGACAAGCTGCTATTATGATTGCTCACAATGTCATGAGGTTCAGTGATAAGAGAAGCGTCGGAGAGAAAAGCCTCAAGAAATGGGAGTATGAAGTAGAAAGTCAAAGATTTCATTGTAACAATATGTTACGCAATAATCTCAGGACAATCAGCCCAGTATGTCGACAATTATGGTCGAAGTTTGTGCGTCCGACATACGTGGTTTTGGAGACAGACGCACCCTTCGGCCGAGCGCGTTCATGTAAACCAAGCACCGGTCAACCCGTTTGATGCTCATGAGATAAAGAAAGAACATTAGAAGAGAGATAATGCGTTTTGGGTTCTCGCAACGAGCATACTAGCAAAATTGATAGTATACGTCATGACATAAGACGTTGGAACATGGTGCTCGTTTTGCTATGCCGAAGAAATATGCTACTGACATTGCGTAGGAACGTCGCCTTTTCATCTGCCTTTTCTCGCACAGCTTTGTTCGACTCGGAACCTTCTACGACACCATAAACCTAACATGCGATTCAGGCTACACAATGCATATACAAGTAGATATGACGATAATCAGCAGCTGGCTCGTTGGTAGCCAGAGACGTAGGAGGCGAGGCTACTGAGGAGTGGAAGTTATCTACACATTCTAGCATCGCCAGCTCAGTCAAACTGGGGCATACGAAGCTCTGAAAGCGAATGACACTTGAACAATAAGCGTCAGAGACCAAAGTAGCCCAAGGCCGATCGTGATCAGACAGGACGACTTATTAGAACCAATCTAGTAAGAGCGCCACTCCTGTACCACTTAACTAAAGAACGCAAACAAAGTTTTTGGGTGAGTGCATGCTTGCGCTACTCCAGCTAAGCTCTCTCCCCAGCATCAACAGATCCACGCTTAGATCCATCTATTTCATACACGATAGCCGGCACTGGCAACTCACTAATCGTCTCAGGTTCCAACTCTCATAGTATACTCGATGTGGGCAACTCCACTGGGGCTTTACCCTTTGGAGCTTCCTTAGAGGTCCCATCCAACTCGGGTTTATCATGATACAACGGCGAGCCATTGTCATGCTTGCGTTTCCTACGGCGTGAGATCATGGTTATCAGTACGGCCAGTACTGCGAGGACTCCCACAGGTACAACGATCCCAAGTGCTATTTTTGTGCTGATGGTTAGGGCCTGGCTTGACTTTCGCTGAATGGGCAGAAGAGTAGGGGTGGAAGTGGTCACTACTGGAGTTATTACTCCTATCGACGAAGTCGGCCTGTCCGAAGCTTTCCAATTCAACTGAATCATAGGCGCAAATAGTGAGACGCTAGAAATTTCGACTTGGGAAATGCTATCACTCATAGTTGTAAGTGTGATAAGAGTGTCAGATATCGTGAGTGTAAGCGTTTGTGTTTCGGTGATCGTGTACCATGTGATGGTTGGCACACTGATGCTTATGGTAGAATAAGGTGTCGGCGACTCATTACCACAGTAATATGCAGTTAGTTCACCTGCACGGATTATTGAAAGGCATGTTTGGTAGGAGTTGACACCCGAGATCTCGTTAGCCACAAGACAGTCGTAGCCACTAGATGAAAAGCCCAACGAGGTTAGCCTCCTGCACGAACATCGTCATTATTCGAATTGAAATAAAACCAGATTATTTACCTTGGACAACATCCTACTGCAGTCTCTCCGGCGAGAAGAGGATATTGAAATAGAAAGTTGCTGCCTTGAATGATTGAAGATGGCGAACCATTTTCCAGTAAGGCTGCTGAGCAAGCGGTTGAGTATCCATCTGGGCAAATCAAGCCTGGTGAATAGAAACCTAAGCCATCAAGGTCAGGGCCAGGGCCATCCGAATCCGATAGAGCTAGACGGCCCTCTGTCGCTGATGGCCAACACCTGATATCGTCCTGTGCATAACCAAGGGGCGGGTTGTTATAGAGTCCGGTTTGGTCAAATCCAGTGGTGCAGGTTTGAGCTTGATTGAAGACAAAAGGAGAGTTGAGGGACTCGTCCAGGACGATGTCTGCCTCATTGACATAGATAGAAGTGCAACTAGAAAGCTGTGCAAAGGCTGTTGTCAAAGGACCGAGAACGGTCCGAGACAAGAGAGAGGTTGTCCCTGTAGAGGTCATAAGTAATGAATCGCAACCACTGTTCGGTAGTACAGAAATTAAGAACTGCAAGATATGAAGGAAAGATGCCCTATTGTAGGGTCGCAATAGAAATCGAAGGGATGCCGTGGCTTTTAATGCACGTGTGCAAACCTGGAATCAAAGGCATTTTCTATGTAATTTAACTTGCATACCTCAGGTGGTATGGGCCCTTATTATCTTCTTCACGAAGCACATAAATAGAGCACCTCAATCAATTCGTAAACCTACAGTGTTTCGACAATTAAGCCTCGCCAGATGAAGACAAGGATACGACAGCTCTGCAAAAGGTCCATCTGTCTATTGGCAAGCTTGTATGGTTCCACGGAGCAGGAATGTCTGCAAATTAAGGTCTGCAAGCAAATTAAATCAATTGGTGAAGTATCGGAACATGCCCTCGGAGTCTCGTTCGGGGGGTTAAAGAAAGCGATGTGCAAAAACCAAAGAAATAGAGAATGTGCTGTGATAGGGTAACACTTGTCGTCCTTTATTCCTTGTACCAAAAGGCTCAAACGCCGGCTAGGAAGTGGTGTAGCAAAGGATGTACCTCTAGCGATGTCCAGGCCCGCTGAGACAGATTAGTTCAGACCTCTTCAGTGAGCCATTCATCCAGAAAATAAACAAAAACGAAGAGAAAAAGAGAGCTGACTTTTAGCACCCAAAAAAAAATTGGTCGAAACAATCTTGAAGAGCCAGTAGGCTAATTAATACAAAATAAGGGCAGGAGGATTGCAGTGTCTAAGGGCAGGAGGATTGCAGTGTCTAAGGGCAGGAGGATTGCAGTGTCTAAGGGCAGGAGGATTGCAGTGTCGTCCAGTTGGATTTTCTCCCGTCCGCTCTCTCCTGGGTTTTTTGTTGTGCTTATTACATAATATCGAAGGTTAAGCAGCACACTATGGCTTGTCCATCTCACTTTCGTCTCATGACCAGGAACTTGTTCTTACGATCCATTCAAGTCCAGGTACACAGTGCTAGATATCCAGTTCCAACACTACTTGGCTGTCAAGTTCTCGCAGATAGCGGCCACTGGGAAGCTCATGGCGTAGTTCTGTGTTAGCATGAGTCGTGCTCTCCTGTGCTTCCGGTGCAAGGTGTTGGATAGCCTTTGGTTTAAGTTGCTCATCTGTTCCCTTGCTTCCATTCCACCCTACTACTCGTCTGCTGCTGCGTTTCATTTGCCTTTCTCGCCATATGACGAGCGCCCCTAACGCCAACAGCAGCACACCAAGTGACACACCAACGGCGGCACCAATAACGGTTGCTTGATGTGACGGGTTATTAGGGGCAGGCGTTGGTGACGACGAATGTGTAGACCCTACAGTCCCTACCACATCAGCGCTGGTGGCTGCAGTGTTTGAACCTCGGCGGCGAAAGCCCCATTTTTACATTAATGAGCCTCGACCCCAACAAGTCCCACCGGAGTTTCACAAATGGCCTTCCATTTCCAGCAGCATGTAACAGTCATACTCAGTGATTCTGAAGTTTTGTAGCCATGCTCTCTTTGTTCTAAATGTTTCTTAAGTACGCTCGCTATCGCCTGCGATTCAGTTCATGATTTTGATATGCAACTCTAAAGGATTAAGGAGAAACAGCTGATCAACAGAGATGCACGATAGTTGGAACTGTCTTTGCACTGTCAATGCACTCTGCCGAGGCCATTCGCCTGGTAGTACAGGCTCAATCCTAAAGCCTTAACGGGGGAACGAGATGAGGACCTTAATGGGCGAGGTGACGCTCTGAGATCCCTTCGCCTGTTTTGAACAAGGCGTATGTAGCGTAAAGTTTCAGCAGCACCATTGACACTCCACCCGAGGAGCTTGGCAGGGATTCCAAGGCCTTCCTCCGATCACGGTCCATTACTTGGGGTAATTTAGCTGAGCTGTCAAGCAGGAATTTATCGAGTACGACACAAATGCGCAGGTCACGGTTTTATGCGTAGTAGATGGATATATGGAGACTTGAGAGTTGTTCATCGCCGGGGTGAAGCGTACACTAGGGTTAAAGGAGATGGTATTGACGTTTGTCATTAGTGCATGTTCTATCAAGAAAAAAAGAAGAGATTTTGGACCGAAGAAAAGATGTTTAGGGACGAAAAGTTTTGGGAACTTAGCAGGATTAATCCGCGTTGAGTACGAACCAATGTGAGGTGGAGAAGATGTCGACGTATCCCGAAGGAAGAAGGCTGGTGCAAACGTCTTCTCTGTTCTAAGCTAGCCTGGTTGGGACCGTCTCAGGCAATGTGCACGACGAACTCGTACTTGGTGAAAAGCCAGAGGTGTGCACGCTCTACACTCATTGGCTTAACAGCGGACAAAAGCACCAGTGGCTGCAATAAGAAATGTCATCCGCGACCGTGAAAGATATGATTGCCACACACCTCATAAGGAGGCCCTCAGCAATGATGATCGAGAAAATCCTAAGAGATATTTCTTATTGAATTGATGATAGGCTCCAATACCTTAGAATTGTATGGGGCTCTCCCTATGAAGCCTGCGGCGATGATATGTATTGCGGTCGCGGATGACATTTCTTATTGCAGCCACTGGTGAAAGGGTGTGAAGGCATTCCCAAAAACTGCAAAAGAGTTTTCCAAAGCCATCGTATCAAGTCGTTAAGGAAGTAAGGCTCGAATCGAAAGCGCAAAAATCAGGCGATCGCAAGGATATCCAGGAATAACGACAACGGAGAGAAGTAAATATGTAACGAAAGGAGGGCATTGACATTCGCGCGGGATGCAAATATACGGGTCGAAATCGGACTAAGGCATCAAAGAATTCCCAGATCAAAGCCTGCGATTGAGAAGACGCGGTGGAGATGGATGATCAGAGTTTAGATGATAAAGAAAGTTCCCCCTTGGGGAGGCGTTGACGCAGGAGAAAGGCTTTAGAGTGGGTCTCTGCGTAAATAAAGCAGCACGATTCGACATATAAATACTAGCTGCCGTTCGCAGTAGGTCCCCTGCAGACGGCTAGCCTGATGGCTGAGATACGGTATCTGTGCTTGAATCTAGGCAAGGAGTCAAGGATCCAATGTGTGTGCATGCCGAGGGGCCGTGCATATGCGGTGATGAAACTGACTGGGCATAATCCGTATTGTGGATACGAAGCGCGTTTGATCGATCCCAGGTGCGCCCAGCAAGGAGATCTGGGGAAGCGGAATCGAAGCCATGTCCTCCTTCCGAGAAGGTAAGCCGGCAAGGATCCAAATGCAGGAGAAGAGGCGCAATGTTGTTTCAAAACCTGAGAGCAATGATAAGGTTGGGTACAAGTCTGGTCAACGGTTGTAGAAATTTGGTAAAGAGGCTTTGAGAAGAGCCACGTATGTGCGCATCCGCTCTTTCAGGGACCGGTGTCTAGAACTACGCTCGCGGAACCGGACCAGATCTGTGGTGACTAGCGTGCAAGCGTGTGCTGTACAGAGGCAGAACCGTGGTAAAGCTCCGAGTGTAAGTCCACGCGACTTCGCCTCGAATCGGTATCGTGGCTGTCTGCAAGTAACGTCGTACCTTTTGGCGCTGGCTGCCTTAAATGACGCGTCTCGAAACGGGCTAGGCGTGCACCGAACAGGCAGGCCTCTGTTCAGTTGCATCTGATTTGAGACGACGGCGAACTATGCCAGATCATATGGGCTTGTCGAGCGCCACGCCATTCTGCATGCCTGGCGCCGCCTGTCGTCCCTGCGTAGGGGGGATGCCTTATATCCTTTTTTTGACACTATCTGCTGGAGTTAATTTGTGCAAGAGAACTGCTGCTCGTGACCAGGTGCCGGCTTGAAAATCACTATCACCACTACGCCGATCACAGGTAGCTCCTATCTATCAAACTGGAACGCGCTGCAGCGAACCGATACCGACAGCCAACGCTCTCTTCAACACTGCACCACCTACCTTCTGCCCTCGCATGGAGCGCTTGTGACACGTCGTGAGCACCTTTTGGATGTCACTTTGCTTGGCCATTCTCAATGACTTGACTCGTATCCATCTTTTGTTCGTGCTTTGAGCACTCCACGCTCCTTACATAAACTGCACTTATCTCTTACATGCTCGACATGGCCTCGAATGCTCCTGCCGTTGATGCGTCCTCTGTACCACTGGCTGATTACTTTTTCATTTCTGGAATCGAATCGGCCCAAGTTCTCGAGGATCGACAGACTCCAAACACCCCCGCCGCAGTAGTACCTAGCGAAGCTACAATTGAAGAGGACATTGCTCTCGAAACCGAAGATGACCCTCGACCCACCCCTCCAACATCCCCCAAAGAGCCACTATCGAAGCGCAGTTCGAGAAACCGATATAGTTTTGAGGCTCGCAAGTCAATAGGTAGCACCATAAATAATGAAGGCAACAAGAGGGACAGCAAGGGTACTGCAAGCAACAGGAGTAGCGCAACAATCAAGGCAGTCCAAATCTCGTCGACAGGACCCTCGATACTCAATGATGTGGATTTTGAGGAGGCTCTGCGGAAATTCGCTTCGGATAGGGAGTCATTTGTCGAGGAAATTCAATTCACTGCGGGGACACTACAGCAGACCAGCAAGCCAAGACCAAGACCAAAGACTTTGCGCATCACAAGCATGGAAGATCCGGGGGGACTAAAGGGTGGGGTAGGGAGTCTGAGGAGGAGATTGTCAACTATGAGTAGCATGAAGAGGCAGCCATCAGTCGTTCGCCAATCTTCGATCAGAACATCGAAACGGATGAGTGGCTACAACTCGGTCATTCCTACACCGCAACCCTTTCAAGCTGCGCCGGACATGCATCCACTGAAAAGAAGATACGAGCCATGTTTACTGGATAGGTATCCTCCCAAGAATATGGTGGAAGAATTGCAGCGAAGGAGTCCTTTTCCAGATTATGTGCCGATGTTTGCTTTTCCCAATGATGTCTCTGTAGTCTCCGCAGATGAAAGACCGGCCTCAACATGGCATGGTTTCTCCATGACCAATCAGGATAACTCAAAACTCCACGGCATCTGCTTGACAGTATGGCTTCCATTGAACCCTCAGGCTGCCGATGAATTGGAAAAGAGATGCGAACAGTGGAGAAGGGCCAACATGTCAAAAGAGGAGCGCGAATTGGCAAGCAGTCTGGGGGAAAGGTTGGCGCTAGAGAGAGCAAAACTATCGCGCTTACTTGCAGAACTACCCTCTGTCCGGTCTGGATCCGAAGAAAGGGAGGCCCTTGAGGATCACATTAGTGAGGTGGAGGAAAAGATTGGACTGATGGCGGATATGCTAAAACCGGTAAGACACGGTGCTGCATCCAAGATTGATGGTTTAACAGACGGAGAGACGGGTCTTTGGATTCCTCGATCTTACGGTATTCTTGGACGACATGCATCTCTAACCGCATTTTGGAAAGAATGGCTGAAAGCCATCGTCGTACCAATGATGAACGGAGCGGTTCTGAGAGTACCACCGAGCTCACCCAAGGTTGGAATGTGGCAGCCGTTGGAACGATATGTCGTCAATCTTTGCGCCGAGGCTCCAAGCCCGATTTCTTCAATCACCCAAGTGGAACTGTTGATAAGAGAGCTACGGATGTATGCGCGAAAGGACGCCATAAATGAGATACCCGGGTCAAGGAACACAGACCTCTACGCTCTTTTCAAGTGCTTGACAATTCCCAATATTGTCACTCTTTTTGAATATGTTTTGACCGAATCCCGCATTATCTTCTACTCTTCCCACACATCAATGCTCCATCTCGCGAGTGCTGCAATAACACATTTAATATACCCATTCACATGGGCCGGTGTTTTTATACCAGTGCTGCCAGCTCGGTTGATACAAGCTGTTGAAGCCCCATGTCCCTACATTCTCGGTGTCGAAAAGCGGTACGATAACGTCGAGCTCCCAGAAGACGATTTTGTCCTCGTAGACTTGGATGAAGACGTTATCGAGAGCACCGCGCCACCAATGCCGTTACCAAAAGCGCAACGGCGAAAGCTAACCTCACTACTCCAGCTTGCAGCTCCACACCATAATCGGTACGGGGTTGGAGTTGGACCTCCACCTTATGCGCAAGCTGCATTTCCCTTTGATGCCTTTTCATCGGAAAACCAGCAGGTCTTCTCTACATCTCCTCTTCCCTCCACTCTTGCAACATATGTCAGCCAAAATTCCTCAACCTTCGGAGACCACATGCCAATCCGACCATCACGACCTCAAATATTCAACGCCTTTCTTCAGTCTCGTCATACGAACAGTAGCGGGAATGACCGACCTTCCACAAGTTCTACAAACAAACCATCGTCTCCGCCATCACCCAAAATTTCCCCTGTTTCACAATCATTTCCCAATATTCCCTCAACACCCATCTCCCGTACGGACTCTGGTTACGATCTCAAAGCCAGCCTTCGAGAAAAGCGCTCTGGTCACTTTGATAGTTCATCAAAGCGCAGCTCCTCGGTACACTTGCCCTCCTTCATCCGTGAACCACTCCACAATGTCACTAATCGACACAATCAAAAACAGTTTGGCTTTGACCGCGCCCCAACTCTCCGACGACCGTCTCAGCCCGGGAACCCACCAAGCCTCTCGGGCCTCGCGAGTTCTTCCAACATTCATACTGGAGGCTCGTATCACGTCCGCGCGCAAAGTAGCTACGCACCGAGTGTGTACGCGCAGAGCACATTAGCGGCGAGCACCATCATGCCGGGAGTGCTAATGCAAACGGTCAGAGATACGGAGACGACGAAGTGGTCGGAGGGACATTGCATGACGTGGAGAGCGCGGGATGAGAAGGCGACGTGTGCGGTATGCGATGAAAAAGCCGATGATGGCATTTATCGCTGCTCCGGTATGGCTTTTTTTACTGATTATTTCTAATCTTTCTCTCTCTCTTCTTATCTCCGTTCTCGGTTTAAATTATTCCAAAGACAGCTCACGTTACGCAGGTTGTAACATATTTGCTCATGGCCGATGTCTTCCGCACATCTGCTTGGTCTGTCCGGTCGCCTTCAAACCCGATCAAATTCGCGCTGCGTTTGTCCGATGCTTTGCAAGCTTGCTCTACACATATCGGCGATATCTAGGGCCAGCAAATGGTCAGCAGAAAAAGTCAGGCCTGGTCTATAGTTTCAACATGGATGGATTCCTGAAGAGTCTACCGTATGAGCAGCAAGAGTACACGAAGATGCTGCAACAAACGCAAGGTCAGTAACAGACATCCATACAAATACGTAGTTGAAACTTTGCTAAACTCACGCTAAAACAGCCTTCAACGAATTCATCCACGAGCGTGAAACCAAACGCAGCGACGATCCCACCATCAAGCTCTTTGACGAAATCATCCTCTCGAAAAAGAACCGCGGCCGAACGGGCATGTTCTCCAGATCCTGTACGTCCATCCCTTCTCTCATCTCAACCCGCCCCACAAACCCCACCCCGTCCCTTGTTATCTTTATCAAACCACTAATCTCTCTCACAGCAACGTCCTTCCTAACCGACACAACCGACCACCTGTGGCGCTCCGCCGTCGCCTCGCCACCCAACGCCCGCGTCCCAGGCGACTACCGACAGATCGTGTCGCGCATCCCCGCCAAGCTCGACCCGGCGCTGATCAAGGAGCCGCGCGTGATCCAGGGCGTGCCGCGCATGCGCCAGGCGGGCGCGCGCCGGAAGCCCATCCCGAGCATGCTGAATCCCGGGTTTGGGAGGGGCGGCTGATGATGGCGATTACGAAAGACTGGGTATCTGGCGGTGGGTTTCCTGTGAGGTTGGATTTGGGAGGGGGGGGAATAAGGTTGGGCGAGTTTGGGAAAGTGGGAGAGGGGATTCATGGGCGTGTAAGTGAGACGGAAAATCTAGAGTATTTGTATGATAGGTTTGATGGCGCTTAGGATGAGCAGAAAAGAAGTCCAGCTGGGTTTGGATCTGTCTTGCGTGCCCTGCACGACTTGTGATACTCATGGGATGAGATTTTTTTTCTTTGCGACCTTTTTTCAACATATTTTTATGAAGTGTGTCAGAGCTTGAGTTTTCAGGCCTGTTGGATCACAGGATAGCATAGCATGTCAGATGTAGTCCATGCTCTTGCCATGACTTGGACATCTGGATCTATCGAATATGCATTAGAAGTGTCGAGCAGTGACCTCAATATCTTGCATGTTCACAACCATGACAATAGAAGAGACAGTGATGCCCTGGTGTATTGTCGCATGTGCGCTACAATATCCAAATACGATAGCTTAGTTTACTACATTCAGTTTTGGTCTACTCCCATAAGGCTATGTGCCGGGGAATCTAGTGATTGTTCTGACTCGAAGCGCCGCTGTTTTATAAGACTGCCCAATGAGTCGTAATCGGACCCGAGGAACGTAACGTCTAAATTTAATATCCGAAAAAATTTCTAATTATAATTAAAGAATTTATTCTTAATTAGATATATAATCAAGACGTCAGAATACCAGTCTTAATGATGAATAAGAAAAGAAAATTAATAGATAGGTTAGTTTAGTCACCGTCGTCCTCGCGAGGGCTGTGCACCCAGGAGATGATGTCAACATGTTATGCGTTATAAATTATGCGATTACGATTATATCTCTTTTGAGAAAATCGGATAATATTATCGGCACGTACTTTTATCCGATGGAGGTCGAAAATGGTCGAAACGAGAATAGATTTCCTCAAACGGCAAGACCGGACTCCGATTCCCCAGCACAAAATTTACAAACATGATACAGCCCGTTTCCATTTTTGGGGACCCACGGCCCCGACGTTGAGGACCACCAAGATAACAACCTAAGCCGAATGTAATGTTTCAGACGTTCGCCGTACTTTCTCTTCGGAGTTTACACAATTCAAATTCAGCCCAACCAAAGAGGTAGAGTCTCTGAAGCACTAGTGTTCAAACGGCCTGATAGAGGAGCAATTGCTCCAAAAATGAGTTTCGAGAGGTTATAGAGAACAAGGTAGATGTGATAGGTACATTAGGATGCCTCAAAATCATGGAACACCAAAAATGATGTAGTTCGGATCTGGCACAGCCTCAGAATTACGAGATTGAAGGCTACCCCGATATCTCCTGTGTAGGATCCCATCTCAACATCAGCTCTCATGAACCCCATTTTGTTCGACGAGCTCGCTTTGAGGTGCTTCCACAGTGAAATCGTTTATCGTCCAAGCTGCACGTCTCAATGATCTCATGTCGATTCTTTGGTTGGGTGGCGCAAATATTTTCGTCAGCAGGTCTAACGCTTGTGGTGAGATGCGCTGGATATATTGCTCAATCGTGGCTTTCCGTCGGGCCTTTCTCAACGTTATTACCCGCCTAAATTCCAAATTATCTTCAAAGGGATCACGACGGGAAATTAAAAAGCAAAGTAATCTTCCCAGATTCCAAATGTCTGCTGCTGCAGTGTCAAAAGGGGTGACGTATTGCGGTCTATTTGCAAAATCAACGGAGTAATCTATAATAGGAGATTCCGTTAGTGCTGTAGCATGGAGAGGGAAATGGCAACTGACCGGGAGCTCGACCAACACAAGATGTTCGGACATCAGTGACCGTATCGAAATCATAAAGCTTAACGCTACTAGCGTTGTAGATGATGCTTGCAGGATTCATGGGAAAATAATATAGTGATCTAGAATGAGCGGAGTCTATTGCACTAACCAATTGGCGGAATATTTGGCAGATTTCGTCGTTTGTCATTGCTTCTGGACTGGCAAGTAAATGACGCTCCAACATCTCGCCGCCCCAGTCTGCGTCTAAAGTCATTACAACTACCTGGTTGAGCCCTTGTTCCCAGTACCAACGGAAGGTACTCAGGACATTGCTGAAATATGGATAGACACCCAGACGTTGGCTTAAGAGATTCCCTGTTATAATGTCTGGGTTTTGGTTGGCCGGAACCTGTTTGACAAGTTTTACCGCAACAGGACTTCCGTTTCGTGCTCGTGCCCACCAAAGACTGGTTGGACTGGTTTGTGTGCCACTGATCGGTCTAGAGGTGTATATGCGGTCCATGGCTCCTTCTAACAAGATCTCGAACCAGAAGTTTCCGTCGTTCAAAGGTCCGGATGATAGTACGACCGCATTTGGATCCAGAGTCATGGCGACCAAGACTTCCCCCGTATCTGCATTTGCACCTGTGCCAGCGCCGCAGCCACAGAGCTTATTTCCCCTTTTAATCAGTGAACTGTTTCCGACAAATGAGCAATTTGTTGAATTTGCTGTGGCAAAAGCGCCCGAGTCTATAGGTTTTGTTAAGTTTGTCAAGACCAGAGGAAACAGCTGCAAAGAGATAAGGAACCAAAAATTCAGTTTCAAATGACCGAATGACATTGCTTTACAAGGAACGAATAATTGATCGAGCCAGCAATCAAATTGTTCTAAACTTCAAGGGAGAATTGCATTTGTTGGCAGTCCCTGGCGAAGAGGGAGAATTATAGAGATTTTATACCTTTATAGCGTAACTTTTTAGACATCCTTCGCCTCAATCATGCAGGGCCTGTCTCCTGGTTATTGTATTTAGTTTTCTTCTCCAATCCTGTTGGCCGATCCTTGTTTCCGTCCATTCCCCCGGCTTTTCCGATGGCGCTTTTGTGCATTTAAATCACCTCACAAATGCTTGAATCTCATTATGAGATTAGACTGAGTTCTGCGAGACCACCAGACTATTCCACATCCATAATGGTGATCTTGTGTCTCGCATAGGAGGGCTGTAATACCATGGATATGTTATTGACTGGATGGTAATGTGTATACAATGAGTGGAAGCGTCTTGAAAAGCAAGCACAATGGTTTTTTTCCAGCAGCATGAACGGATGTATCGACTGGGTCTGGAAGCATATCCCTCCTAAGTTCATTCTGCTGCAATCTGTGCTCAAGACTCTTGTATGATATCAACCCATTTGCCTAAGTCGGGTAGAAGCTTAGGCTTAAAACACCCCCAACAGGATTAATACATGGATTGATGCAGGTGCCGATTTTTTCGAAAGGAGAAAAAGAGAATTTGCTTGCTATGGTACGTGAGGGTTGGTAGGTAGATATAGGGCATGTTAGTTAACTTAGTGCCAGCTTGGCCGAGGTGATCAATGACTAAGCAACCGGCGACACCGATCGAGAACGTCGATCCCACAGTCACCTTTCAATCCTGACTGTTAGTTGGAATGATCCGACCGAGAATTGCCAATCCCCAGGTATGACCCACAGCACGCTGTCCAAAACGTCATCTTCACCACATGATATATCTACTGTCGGCTATGTTTCGTTTTGCCTTTGCTACTGACCTTGGCCTACAGGTGACTCTTCTATCCTCTCAAGTTCAAACGTTGAAAGTCCCCTATGATCCAATGAGCGCACCATCAGAATTTGCCTATGGCAATGATTCGGGGTGACAAGCATAGCAGGACTAAAAAATAATCAGGATAAAGCTTACTGAACCAAACCTACTGTAATGACAAATAGAAGATGACTCGGGCTCACCAATGAATATCAAACTATTCTGGCACACCTTAAGGAAAAGATTTGCATTTATGAAGCACAAAGTCGAATACAAGTCATCAGTAGAGAGGTACCAGGACGACGTCATATAGTACGAAATGGAAGACGGAGATATCAACAGCACTAACAAAGTTGCGCTATACCAACGAAACTTAGTGGAAAGAATCTAAAAATATTACATTGCTGATGCTACGGAATCAAGCCCTCACCAGTGGCTGCAATAAGAAATGTCACCCGCGACCGCGATACATATCATCACCGCAGGCTTCATAGGGAGAACCCCATACAATTCTAAGGTATTGGAGTCTATTAATAACATAATAAGAAATATCTCTTAGGATTTTCTCGATTATTATTGCTGAGGGTCTCCCTATGAGGTGTGTGGCAATCATATCTTTCACGGTCGCGGATGACATTTCTTATTGCAGCCACTGGTGCCCTCGTTCACATAATCTTGCATTCCGCTCGAACACACCATGTGCCGTCATCACAGCCAGCATAGCTGAAAATGAGGGACCTGCGACTTGAAATTCATCAACACTGTTAGGAGAATCCACTTGTTTGATAAACACGGAAGAAAGGATACCCTGGACCAACCGCATCTACCCAACTCACGGCACCGCACCAATCGGCACGACCTTACTCAAGTAATTGTAAAACTTTGGCGTCGTCCTGCCCCCGGCCCTTCCCTGGCTTACAAACTGCAAGTCCTCAATCGCACTCGCCCACTTGACCAAGCTTGCCTCGCTCCACGCCGTCCCCATCAACGCCAGCCCAAACGGCATCCCACTCTCGGCCCTCACTCCGCCCGGGATCGTGATCATCGGATAGCCCGCCTGCGCCGCGACCTGGTACGTCTGCGCGACGTCCGGCGGCACGAGCGCCGCGTCTAGCGGACGTCCGTTGTTCGCGAGCATCGCGTCGATGCCATTCTCGCGCGACTGGTACTGGCAGAAGGCGAGCGCCTGGTAGTAAGTCTCGTCCATGACGCCGCGCGTCGCGAGGCTGGCGAGGAAGCCGTCCTGGCCGCTGTAGAAGGCCGGGATGCCGTTGGGCCAGGGCCGGCCGCCCTCGGCGCCGTCGTTGGCGATGTTGTACGCGACGATGTCCTCGAGCGAGCGGATGGGCGTGTTGGAGAGGCCCGCGAGGTAGGTGCGGATGTTGTTGTAGAAGTCGACTTTGACGACCGTGTATTCGGACTCGTTGGGGTAGCCGCGCGTGCTGCCGTAGTCCCAGTTCCAGCCGTTGGGGTCGACGAGGAGGTCGCGGCTGGGGAGCTCGGTGCCGTTGATGATGGTGGCGCCGGCGGAGCGGAGGGCGGAGATGATGCGCAGGAGTTGGGATTGCTGTTCGGGGTCGGCGAGGGTCCAAAAGGTTTCCCAAGGGATGCCGAAGGTGGCGTTTTGGAGAGCAAAGCGATTGGTGAGGTATTGGACGTAGCCGCCTACTGGAGTGTTTCCTATCTGTCCGAGAGTGTAATTGTCATATTGTGGGTCTGGTCCATAAATGGCATCAAGGGCGTATGCGGCATCTCGCACGGTTTTGCCAAAGGTTCCTACGGTGTCCTGGTGTATGGACTCGGGGATGACTCCAGCTCGGGAGGTCAACCCAACAGTCGGTTTAATCCCGACTATCGCGTTTAATTCTGCAGGATTGATAACACTCCCATCAGTCTCTGTACCAAGCGCAATTGGGACAATGTTTGCGGCCACGGCAGCTGCACTACCAGAACTACTACCTCCAGGAGTCAAGCTAAGATTGTATGGTGTTCGAGCTTGACCGCCTCTTCCACTATATCCTTCACTATAGTTGTTACTGCGCATGTCAGCGAATTCGCTGAGGGTTGCCTTGCCGAAAAGAACTGCTCCAGCTGCTCGGAGCTTTGAGACAACATGAGCATCTCGGGGAACTATTGATCCAAGAAGCGCCAAACTGCCAGCGGTGGTTTCCATCTGATCTTTGGAGGCAATATTGTCCTTGATGAGAAACGGGATCCCATGGAGAGGCCCCCTGACAGTTCCGGATGCGCGTTCGGCGTCTAGCGTAGCTGCTATCGCAAGAAAATCCGGATTGAGTTCCAAAACATCACTTGTAGCGGTTCGTCAGCTTTGGTATTCTTTGACCGAACATTAAGATTAGCCCGCAAAGAGAATGGCCGAAATTGACAGTGCATTCTACCAAAATCTGTTCTAGGCTGAAGAACGAGCTAAAACTGTATAGCTTACTTGACATATCCGTTAATTTGCAATACCCGCTGAAGATAGCATGTCACTAGCTGAACTGAAGTCAATGTTCCATGGGACATGTAGTCTTGAAGTTGGTCAATTGTTGCTTCTTCTATCGTGTGTCCGTTGCATTCCCGCATTGGAAAAAGATTTGTAGTGTTTGCACGTTCTTCTGCTGGAAAAAAGTATGGTGTGGGATCTTGGAGAGGATTATTAAAGAGATTGCATGTTCCATTGTCTCCAACGCAGGAATCCGTATTCAGGTGCGCTCCAATCAAAGCATTCGAATCTTGACAGACACATTGTAGCACAAGAACAGATATTAGTCCAAGCCAGTGCATTGACGAAGGCATTTTCATTCCTAGTAATATTGGAAATATAGACTTCATCAACCCTCTTTAACTTACGAAACCAAGTCAATGTCAATCAAGCAGATGCGCCCACTAGATAAAATCAATCGTATGTGGAGTACAAAGCTGCGAGTCAGGCACTTCCACTGACGTCATTGAACATAGGCTAAGTGTTAGGCTTTGTTGCGTTACGAACAAATTTTCTTGAACATTTCTTTGAGTCGGGAGAGAATATCCTCTAAAGATAGAGGCAGGAAGTTTGGTTGCTAATAAGTCCAATGGGATGTCATGAAAGTTTTGATTCACTTACAAGATCGCGTGTGTAAAACTAAGTACTTTACAAGAAAACCTAGAATCTGGCTTCCACTTTCCTCTCAATGTCTGC
The DNA here is from genome assembly GCA_021030915.1 of Astrothelium macrocarpum. Taxonomy (NCBI): domain Eukaryota; kingdom Fungi; phylum Ascomycota; class Dothideomycetes; order Trypetheliales; family Trypetheliaceae; genus Astrothelium; species Astrothelium macrocarpum. The sequence continues at coordinate 198,856 of JAGEMR010000018.1, forward strand.
TAGAGCCCATTCGCTTCGGCTCTGTTTACTTCTTACACTGTCCACTTGCGCCTTTGTGAATCCCTTTGCTTCCACCGCCGGGTTGTAACCCAGGCCAGTCTGCTTGACAACTTCGGTATTACTAAGCTCCTTGGCAGTCTGGCCATCAGCCCGCCTGTATACCGTGACGACAGCAGCGCCACCTAAGCCCAGATTGTGTTGCAGACAAACACTCGTGTCCTTGGCGGCACGGTTATTCGCCCAGCCTCGTAAATGCCAGACCAGTTCGGCACACTGAGCAATGCCTGAAGCTCCGAGTGGATGGCCTTTGGAGATCAAACCGCCCGATGGGTTGATAAGATACTTTCCTCCATATGTAATGCCGCCTTCTCTGATCAGCTCGTGGGCCTTACCCTTTTCGCTAAGCCCCAAGGCATCAATCACAATCATCTCATTGGCAGAAAAACAATCGTGTAGTTCAACGACTTTGACGTCGCTGATGGATGCATTTGCCTGAGCGAGAGCAGTTTGGCAAGCGTGTTGATTCATTTCATAACCCATGAGGTCGATTGCGGATCGCGAGAAGAGTGACGGCGCATCAGTAGCGAGACATTGGCCAGCGATGAGGATAGCTTGGTCTTTGAGCTCTGGTCTGGCATCAAGGAATGATTGGCTGCAGAGAATGGCCGAAGCGCCTCCATCGGACGTCGGACAACACTGCAACTTGGTGAGCGGGTGGTGGATCATTGGAGCCTTTTGCACCTGCTCCAACGTGTATTCATCCTGGAACTGCGAATATGGGTTTTTGGCCGAATGCTTATGATTGATTCTCGCTATTTCTGCAAAATCCTCCTCCTTGGCACCATACTTCTCCATGTATTCCCTGCCTGCATTACCAAACATCTGTGCTGCTCCAGGCGCATTGGTGATCCCTCGTGTTGCTTTCATCATCTCAGCTGTCGTGCCTGTTGGATTCGCTCGGTCTTGGAAGAAGGATTGTAATGAGCCTGGAAACATTTTTTCGAAGCCAACAACCATCACACAGTCTGCCATTCCGCCCGCAATCATTGTGCGCCCCATATGTAAGCCCGTGGATCCCGTACTGCAATTGTTGTTGACATTGTAAATGGGTATTTTGGTCATACCAAATTGGTAGAAAACCCGTTGACCGCAAGTTGAATCGCCATAGCAATAACATGCAATGCCTGAGTCAACGTCGTCGTAGTTGATGTGTGCATCCAGAAGGGCTTTGATGCCAGCTTCGAAGCCGAGCTCGGTATAATCGACCTTTCCGCGCGGCTTAATGAATTTGGTCATGCCAACGCCAATCACGTAGACCGGTTCGGGGCTTTTGGGAGCCATGGTGGAGGGGTTGGAGAATATTATCGGCCTGACTTGGTATAGAATTTCTGAGTTTACTGTGAGTAAGACGATATAATTGAACGAGAGATGGAAATGTTTTGTATGAGACACCAAATATTACAAAAGAAGCTGTGACAGGATAGCTGAGCCAAGGGAAGGTGGAGTCCGAGGTTGTAAAATCCGGGGTAGCATGCGCGGGGATCGCAAATCAGCATGGAGCATTTTGCCGAGGATTAAGGGTTTGGAGATAATTCATCTGACATTTCAGATTATGGTGAAAGGACAAAAGAGAAAGTAAAGGAAGACAATTTTGGAAGACACAACGTTGGGTCGCGCTTCGCAGGTTGGCATTGGATTTCAAAAATGGCCCTCACGCATCACTCTTTCGGTCTTCGGAACTCATTGATGTGAAAAGACGGCAGTCATCTGCCTCGGAACCTTTAAGGTATTTGGAGTCGTTAGCGAAATTCAAGCAATCGCGATCGTTATGTCTCTATTTATAAATACAATCGATCTTTTTAATTTTCATCATGCTTGGGTATCTCCTCCGATCATGTAAAGCTAATTCTATCGCCCGTCTCCCTTTCTAGCATCTTGTCCTCATTATGTGGCTGAAATGGGTATGGAAAGCCACCATACATGCCAATCAAAGCACGGGCTTGTCCCGTACCCTTAAACGCCGTAGATTTCGAACCCCGAAACTTTTGGTGACTTTTCCCAACCCTGTATGATCTATCCCTCCGTGCTGACCCTCGCTAAATCGCAAATGCATCAAAGTTGAGTAGAAAGCCCAGAGACCCAGTGTCATAGCCAATGCAAGACGCTCAGCATCTGAGCAGAAGGAAAGTTGAGACAAGGAATGCTCATGATCCCAAAAATATCGATGGTAGGGGGCATCATAATTTGGCCTCTTCCTCTTGCCTCCTTTGTCGCTCCCTCTCTTCCCCAAACACTTTCCGGCTCATCATCAGCACCGCTTCAAACCCCTCCCTTCCCTTGCTTGCATTCTGACCGAATCTCTCGACAGTGAATTGTTCGATGCCGTTTTTCACCTTTTGCCAACCTCCGCACAGTGCAGTGATTTGTGCGTGTTGCTCAAATCGGGTCTTCTCGTTTGCGGTTTGGGATGATCGTAGAGGACGGTAGACAACAGTCTCTCGCACATTCAAGAGATCGGACCAGGTCATGTTTGTGCTGCACATAGTGACCTTCTTTTCGCGGGGATTTACGTAGGACGTTTCATAAACGTGGGAGTATTCTGTGTTACCCAGAAACGGTTTCACCCATTTGGGTGCAGACTGTTTGCAGGTTATGAGGCGCTCAGTTCGTAGCTGAATGACGAATTATTAGCAATAGAGTTCGTATTGTAATTATCACGGAGAACGTACTATTCCAGTCTCAGGGTCCAAACTTCTACTTAACGTGTCGACGGCTAGTACATGTGTTGATTTGTCGTTCCACGGACAATATTTCCGCCAGTTTGCCGTCGAAACTTCGTTCCACGAATAGTCAAAGTCGTATGAGGATTCAAAGATCTTCATGTTTGTCGCAGGCGTATAGAGAACAAATTCAGTGATGTGAAGCGAGTTCGAGATTCCTGGCGATGGTGGCAATTAAGAAATTCGTGATACCGTGACGATTTGGTTAGTGTAGAGAGGAGGCTCGCCAGCGAGAACGAGGTGTGGATTGATAATCAAAGGGTGCTGGATGTTTGTACGATGAAGCCAGAAAGAAATGTCCTCCCGAAGGACCCCGAAATTAACCGTGTCCGGCCGACTTGCCGAAGGCTCCCCAAATTCCCCGTGAGTCCAATCAGCTTTGTGCCGGAAATTCCCGCACAGACCAGTACATCGGTGAATCAAGTTATGTAAGCAATGTACCTTGAGCAAATCGATGAACGTGCACCGGATGTATACCAGTGGAAAGCATCAAGACTTCTGACTCAAATGTTGTTCATTCCCACTGATGTCTTGATGTTCAGGACGATCGCCCTTCAATAGTGTTGACCTGCTTTGAGCACGGGTTACAACAACAAAATCAAAGGCTTTTGTCGTGACAAAGCTGTCTCCAGCCTTAGAGATCGCTTAAGAACCCTGAGCATGCTGGTTTGATCGTGCTACTTTGAGGATGAATATTGATCAGTAGTTGCATCTTGATAATTCAGGACAAGAAGAAGCCTAGAACCCCTGAAACTCGGTTTGGGAAAAAATAACTCGCAATGAACAAGCGTGGTTGTACTGCGATAATCATTCTCCCATCTTTGAATTCAGAACTCTTTCTTCCCAAATCTTTTTGGACGAGGAAAACATTATGAATGTGAAAAGTGGACTCGTCGAAATGTGTCGGCTTATTGCGATTTGTATTCAGTCAATCTTGTCATCACATGTCTAAATCTGGTATGATAGAAACTAGGAAGAGCCATCACCAGCGGTTGCAATAAAAAATGTCACCCACGGCCGCAAGAGATACAACGAACGCGGATCTCACAAGGAGGACCCCATCCCATTCCAAAGCATTAGAGCTCGTCAATAATTCAACAAAAAACAATTTCTCAAATTTTGGGATTATTATCATTGAGGATCTTCTTATGAGATATGTGGCGATTATGTCTTTCGTGATCACGGATGACATTTTTAATCGCACCCGCTGGTGCCATCTTTGAGTTCCAGCTAGCGCACCCAGCGATCTCTGCCGCAGAGTCAGAGCATCGTTCATTTACACCGCAACAAAGCAATATTGGTTGACTTACTTCCATCAGTAGTGCTACCGTGAAAATCTTTACCCGTAGTTATTCATACTTTGTAAGATCTTACGCCACTCGAATTTGGAATATTGATACACCAAATGGATTGGTCGGTTTTACAAAAAAGCAGTGAGCCGTATCTGCGGGGAAGAGCTACGGATCGAGCTTAGCTACCAATTACTGCTTATATTTATGCAAAGAATGCGCCCTATCTTGCTTAATGCGTGAAAAACCCAGAAATAGCGGTCCCTGCGTTGAGATGATTACATATCTCTCGTAAATTTTTAACCTCGTCTCTTTCCATATTTCAGAATCAAAGTTTGTTTGGTTACAAAGTCCATCGTAATCTTTTTTGTATGTGGTTTTGAAGATGCGCATAAGTAAAGAGAGTGTGTACACGCTCACCCCCGCTTGTAAGGAGTCTCTACTGATTAAAGCTCACCTACAGAGGAAGAGACTTCAGCGCTTTCTTTTGGAGACGAAGAGCCCCATTATCCATACAGTTACGACGATAACGGCCAACTTCAACATGATGAGGATCTGCATGTTCCATGTCCACCAAATACGACGGAGCGAAAGCTCGTCGCCAAGATCGATTTGCGCGTAATACCGTTTCTCTGTATTCTGTACCTACTCGCATTTCTTGACAGGTATATAACCCTTACTTTTTCCTTGTACTTTTACTATTCGTCCAACGATGGGCTGATAGCACGTAGAGTCAATATCTCCAACGCCAACCTCTTCGGTCTCACTAGCGAGCTCCATCTTGCTGTTGACAATCGGTACAACACGGCTCTTGTCATCTTCTTTGTCCCCTACGTTCTATTTGAAATTCCCTCCAACATCCTGCTCAAGAGGCTACGACCCCATATCTGGCTTTCAGGATGTATGTTCATGTTCGGACTTGTCAGTATCTGTCAAGGTCTTGTGAAAAGCTACGGTGGGTTATTGGCCGCCAGATTCTTTCTCGGTGTTTTCGAGACAGGCATGTTTCCAGGATGTTTCTATCTCATTGGGATGTGGTATAAGCGATCCGAAGCTCAGAGGAGATATAGCTTCTTCTTCAGCTCAACGACATTAGCAGGAGCATTTGGCGGCCTGCTGGCAAGGTGAGACAAAAAGCTTTTAGCCGTTAGCGCCTCAGCAAACTTAGTGAACTGACAAATATTCCTAGTGCAATCGGTAAGATGGATGGTCTGCGCGGTTACCGAGGCTGGCGCTGGATCTTCATTCTTGAAGGCGTCTTGACATGCGTCGTCGCACTCCTTTTCTTCTTCCTTCTAACAGACTTCCCCGAAGACGCAAAATGGCTTAGCGAAGACGAACGTGCTTATGTCAAGGCACGTCTTCAAGTTGATCAGGGACGGAGCGCCGCTGAAAAGCCCATTACGCTTCGCGATATCCGAAACGTCTTTAAAGACTACAAAGTCATTGTGGCTGGCCTCATGTATTTTGGACTCATTGTGCCGGCATATGGTTATGCGTATTTTTCGCCTGGCATCATTCAACATTTTGGATATTCTGCGATCGAGACGCAGCTTCACAGTGTACCGCCATGGGCTGCGGCCTTTGCGTTTGCAATGTTGATCGCTTGGGCCTCTGACCGGGCGAAACATCGGTTCGCATTTGCGGTTTTCCCCATGTGCGTATGCATTGCTGGGTTTGCGATCCTCTTGGCGGTATATGACAAAGCACATCGGAAGACAGAATATGCAGCATTATTCCTCGTCGCGATGGGAGCGTATAGTGCAATGCCGGTGGTGGTATGTTGGTTCAACATGAACTTAGGTGAGTCACAAATTATTTTTGTAATCCTCAAAACATGTTTTCAACTCAATATTGGCACCTCATCCAGTGCGTCTGGGCACCAATTGACATGAGTTCAGGGGGCCACCATCGAAGGAGCGTGGGAAGCGCTTGGCAGGTAGGCTATGGCAACACTGGTGGAATTATAGCCGTTTATGCCTTTTTGGCCAAAGAAGCCCCCAGGTACATTACTGGGTACAGTATCTGTTTAGCCTTTGTCTGTTTAAGCATGATTAGCAGCATCGTCTACCTGATAGGTGTTATGCATGCAAATAGGACCAGAGATCGAAGTGCGAGGGATGTGGGCTTGACGGAAACTGAAAAGACTGAGATGGGAGATTTAAGTCCAGACTATCGATACTTACTTTAGCTTACTGGTGAATGTAAAAGCCGATTTAATGTTAGACATTCATGCGCTTTTTACATGAGGAGACCCCCTGCCGTGCTGTTTCCTTTCTTCGCGTTGTGCATCCCGAGATGATGCATTGGATCAACTCATCACGCTTCCCGTTTCAATACTATCGCGATCTCCCCAAATATCTTTACTCTCCATCTCCACACCCTTCATCGCTCTCGCAACCTCATCCAGCTTCGCCACCACATCCATCACCCCCGCATTCACCCTCGCAAAATAGCGATCATTCGCCTCCCTCCTCTTCCTCGCCAACACAATATCCGCCTCCGCCTCCTCCTCCAACTGACTCCTCCCGCCACCCAGCTCCTCCCCTCTATTCGACTGCGGCGACGACGACGCCACCCCCTTCCCCTTCCCACTCCCCTCCTCCGCCCCCGCATCCGCCATCTCCTCGCCCTCGCCCCTCGTCCACGCACTCGCCAGCTCGACCTGCGCGCGCCGCAGCGCCTCCAGCGCCTCCGCATGCCCGCTGCCGAACACGTGCGCGCCGCTCTGCGCGCTCAGCTCCACCTCCTCCAGCGTGCTCTGCAGCTCCTTCCACTGCGCCTCTGTAGTGTCTGGCGAGTCGAGCTTCTGCTTGCCGCCCACCCCCGCTGCAGCGCCGGACGGCTTGACGGCATCCAGTGGGCGCAGCAGATGCGGGTCGAGCCCGGTGTCGGCGAGGAAAGCGGGCCCTGCGCTGGAAGTGTGGTGGTGCGAGAGAGTGGGGCGGGGAGGTGCGGAGGATAGGTGCGAGGTGGAGGGGAGAGGAGTGGAGGTGCTGGTGCTTGAGGAGCCGAGGTTGGCGCTGGGAGTGGTGGTGTTGGAGGACTGGTGGGTTGTGGTGGTGGAGAGGAGGAGAGAGGTCGCGGATGCGTTGCGTGAGGGGGGACCAACGAAGAGTGAGGGCGCGGGGAGGCGTTGGGTAGGACGGCGGGGTGGTTCGGGGCGGGAGGATGAGGTTGTGGAGGACTCTTTGGGGGCGTCGGCCATGGTGGATAGATGCCCGTGAAATTGGGCAAAACGTCTTATGTAAAATGCATTGGTAGGGATTTCAGAAGTGTATGGAGGATTTTCGCGACTTTGGTCTGTTCTCAGGGCAGGTTGAGAGCGCCTTTTCGGAGAAAGGTTTGACCGAGTATCTCGTAACGCACGCAGATTTCGGCAAACCGCGATTAGCAACCACAGCCTTTACGACATATATCCCCATCGAAGCCCCACAGAAAGCCTGTGTAAGTTGCTCTCAATTCTTTATCTCATATTGCAAAAATGATTATGTGTCACTAATGCCAATCTTATAGCATCATGGGGAAAGGAAAGCCAAGAGGACTCAACGCTGCCCGCAAGCTGCGAAACCATCGACGTGAAGGTCGATGGGCCGACTTATCCTACAAGAAGCGTCTTCTCGGTACTGCCTACAAATCCTCGCCTTTTGGAGGCTCGTCCCACGCCAAGGGTATTGTGTTGGAAAAGGTCGGAGTTGAGGCCAAGCAACCGAACAGTGCCATCAGAAAATGTGTGAGGGTGCAATTGATCAAGAATGGAAAGAAGGTCACCGCTTTCGGTACGTCATTCGTCAATTTCTGTTGCCCCAATTACTAGGTGTTTGGCTTAGCATGGACAACATTGGAGCAATGATCGGATGAGTGTGGGCAATCACTGACACACTTTCCACCTAGTCCCCAATGACGGTTGTCTCAATTTTGTGGACGAAAACGATGAAGTTCTCCTCGCTGGTTTCGGTCGTAAGGGCAAAGCCAAGGGTGATATTCCCGGTGTGCGATTCAAGGTTGTGAAGGTATCAGGAGTCGGTCTTTCTGCATTATGGAAGGAGAAGAAGGAGAAGCCCAGGTCATAGAGACGTCATATTGCTTCAGTGGAGTTTGTGGTTCTTTTACAATCATCAAGGCTATGAAAAGACTCGAGACGTGTCAACACCATCACTGGCTCAAAGTTGGTATTGCAATGAATGACAGTGCTTTAACTTTAATTCACGTCTCTGCCAATACTGAATTCAGACGACGCACGACATCAGACATCAAAACGAAGACATGGTTGTATCCTAGTCGTTTTGGTTTGTGCTTCGGAACCTTGACTTCTCCTAAATTTTCAGAAGGCACCAAAACTCAGCCTATGTGTTTCACGAGATGCTTTAGGGAAGACAACGAGACCTAGCCTTTATAGCGGCGAGCATTCTCTTGAACAAAATGTGATTCATGCAACTTGTAGCTACTAATGCTGGTGTACCGATATTCAGGTAATTCAAATTTCCCGCTCATGACTGTTATTGCCAAACCGATTCCTCCTACGCGGCGAAATTATTGCTTGCCCTTCATAGAAAAGGATTTGAGAAACATGCATCAGCTAGGAATAAGAAAATTCGTGAATTAGCAAAAGTATTAGAAGCCCCCCAAATGACTTCGAGAATGACAGTTAGGCATTGCAACGCTCAATTGGCGAAAGACAGGTGAAATGTGTTGATAATATACAAGAGATTTTGACGATAGAGAGAGATGTTGCATGGTATGTGATGGCGACTAATAAGAAAGGTAAATGGAGAGCATTGAGAGACACTGCAGTCGAAAATATCTCCTGGGACATGCCCCGTAGGACAGTGTTTCCTGACCACACGAAACGCCGAAACCGCTAAATGACAGAAAAACAACAAACTGATGAGTGGCTAATATCCGAATCATCAAGCTAAAAATCCACCTCCTCCACAAGCATTCACAAATGAAATCCTCGTCCTGATCAACGACAGCTTCATGAGTATAGTTCAAGTCGTTCCTTCTGCTCGACTATTCTACAATAGATGGTCGTTGTGGGGTTCAAAACGTTCAGGATGTTCAGGACGTTCCGGACCCATAGGACATCGCTCAAAAGTTCTGAGATATTCCAGAGTTACCTGGAGGTGGCCGTATACTTGGATTCTCTATCCGAGTATTTCTTCTTGCAGCAACGTCACGCACGATAGGCTCGCCTCCCATAGCTTGCCCGCCGCCATATGAGCCGTCTCCATACGGACCATGATTATATGGGTTTTCATTCGGGTAGTAGTCTTGTGGTGACGTGCCTGGCATTGGCCCGCCATCGCTTGTACTTGATCGAGCAGCATTGGAGTATGACGAGGACGCGTTGGAGGGACCACGGTGAACCTCGCTCCTTCCAACTCCGACAACGGGAGCTCCGCCAATGGCACCCAATTGACCTAGATTGTCCGAGTCCTGCGTTTCGCGTCGACTGTTGACCAATGGTTCCCCGGAATTGCCGTCAGAGCCAGCTCCAGCGCCACCGGGAGAGTTGGGGTTATGATATGAGCCACCTGGATTGCTGCCTACATCTGAGATGCCGCCCATGCCGCCGGAAAGCGTTGTCGAGGCCTTCCTGGTAGTTGACCCAGCAGCAGTAGAGTTGCCCCAACCTCGATAGCCACCGGTGTCTTCGGCCATCTCTGGAGATTCGCTAGCGACGGCTGGAAGAGTAGGGTCGTTGTTTGGATTGAAGCCGTATTCTTCGACTTCTTTTCGTCGTGCTTCCTCCGCTGTCTTCTTCTGTTTTCTCTTTTTCCACAATAGGATACCAGCAAGAAGCAACAGAGCTACGACGGCAACGGGAACTACGACAGCGACAGCGACGGTGCCACCCTTTGATAGACCTGAACTGGAGGACGATGAAGTGGTCCCATTATTTTGTAATGTAGCAGCAGCTGAAGTTGTGGAGGAAGCAGATGATGAGCTTATTGAGCTGGACGGCGTCGAAGTAGGTGCTGGAGTAGTGTCTGAATTTGTTGTGGTGATGACCACAACAGTCGTTCCTCCAGTCGACCCGGAGGCGGGATCGTTTGTTGAGATCACAGAGGTGATGAGACTGGTCGATGGAGCAGAGGTGGGAGCAGTTGTTGAAGAAGTGACAACATGAGTTGTGCTAGACGAGGGATCGGTAGTGGTCAAGTCCGAAGAAGTTCCAGACACAGATGTCGAATCTGATGGCGAAGTTGCTGGAGCTGATGAGGACATTACGGTTAGGGAGGCGCTCTGAGATAGGGATGGAGTAAGAGCATCGGTGGTTGACTCACTCGTTGAATTTGTATTGGACGTCATGGTGGCCTGAGTTGAAAGAAAGTGAGTGTTCAGGAAACGCGCCTATGGCGCTCCCCAATCCAATTGGGCTGATCCAGAGGGAGAGCAGCTGACGGTAGTCTTCTTGGTGGCGCGACTACCAGGACGCGCAATGAGTCAAAGGAGCGACGACAAGATGGGTTGCGATGATAAGCACAAAGCCGAACGTCGGCCAGTGGATGATGAAATGATGGATATGGTGTATAAGATGTTTGAAGGCAAAGTGGAGAAGGGCCTATGTTGGAAATGGCCGAATAGGGGGGTGCCCGGACAGGGTGACAGCCTGGACGAGGGAGAAGCACCGCAACAATCGAAACAGGCGCTAAGAACAGACCAACAACTGTTACGTCAGGCGCTGGCTGTTCTCTTAAAAGATCGGAAGCTCTTTCTCAGTGATCAAAGCCGCTTGGTCTGTCGCACAATGAGGCTATCCTATTCTACCAGAACTTGGATTCTTGTATGGCGTGTCACTTGGCGCTCTGCCTTCGCGCCACCCCAATCTCGCTTGACCTTTTCTAGATGCCCTGCCTTGTTCTAGCCGCCACGCCTCATTAACCAACCGACATCCATCGAAATCATATTCGGTGCAAAAAGTTCGTGTTCGATTGCGATAGCTACCTTGTGTGCGGCTTCTCTGCTTCGCCTCAGTGACGGTGAACGTGATGCTCGGGTGCCTGTGGCGTGCTGCTGACTACGATCGATGCACGCTGTGCACCCATGTTACTGAAAAATGTGCAAGGTCAGCCCTGCGACCAAGTCCTCGAATTTTCCTTGCATTCTCGTTGTCAATTTCATTTTTTTGAACTTTCAATATTGAAATGGCAAACTGATGTCATCACTACGAGCTTGCTCTGCCATTCTGTCTGATGCTAGCAATTAACCTCTAGTTCAACTTGCTCCAAACTCTATCGAATCTATCACCGAATCGAGAGAAGACCAAGCCCTGATACTCGTAGGGTTTTGTATTCTGTAACCAAAACACATTTCTTCTTGCATCAGCACAGTATCTCAAGATTTCCAAATTTGCCAACAATCAATACCGTGCAAGGAGAACCACTTGAGATAGTGTGGTAATCACAATCCTTTCACCATTAAAACATTCCGCCGGGAAGGCTATTTCTCTAAGCATCTAACGGATCTCATCAAGTCTAGAGTCTTATCTTTGGCCTCTCACTAGTGGTTGCAATAAGAAATGTCACCCGCGACCGCAAGAGATGAAATTCGCCGCTGGCCTCGTCGGGAGAACCTCATGTCATTTTAAGCGATTATAAATTACATAAAATTCACAAAGAATTCGTCAAAAAATATAACTCCGGATTTTTCTATTGCTATCGTTGAGGGCCTCCTTGCAAGATGTACGACGAATTATACATCTTGCCATTATGGGTGACATTTCTTATTGCGGCCCCTGGTGGTTTCATTTCCTTGCCAAGATACCGTACGAAAGGATACCGGACTATGCTGCATTGGAAGTTACTTCAGTCGAGTGATCATTGGGATCAGTCCTAATCCATCAACCACAACAATATCAAAAGCCTATACAAAGCGACCAGACCTGAGCCTAGCATTTTGGCACCCTTGGGAACCCGGTCCGTCGTTGCTGCACAGCTCCCTGTGACTTTGGACGCCTATGAAACCTGCAACTAGATGAAGCAAAATCGGAATGTAAAGATCAACAATGCTTGACTTGATTGATCAGATCGTTTATGCAGAAAGACGAAACGACCCCCGATCCGACTATTAGCCACGACCTGGTAGCGCAATAAGTTGTTCAGTTCAGCAAACCTAATGGGCTTATGCAGTGCTACCACCTGCCTGGAGACACCCGTAAAAATACATTTTAGCTCTGCAACTATCTGCACAACGAGTTCGGAGGTTTTCGAAGCTCCCCGAGCCTCCATGATATGTAGTCTAATCAAGAAGCAAGTCATTAGATGTATTCAAACAACGTGTAAGACTATCAGACAGGACGGACAAGGCCAAAATCCCGGATAAGCGGGACCTCCAAAATTTCAGATTTTCCATTTTTCAGTCAGTGATTGAACATCAACTTACCCGTTAAGGAAAGATTTTACGCCTTTCAAATCCAGGAGGTGGTTCTGTTCAGCGGAACGGCATTTCGAAGCCCACAATCTATGGATGCAGCTAGAACTAGGCCTTGCGCAGTCAGTTTTGCGCCTCCTTGTTGGCACGTAGTTTCTCCACACGACGCGTAAGAGGATTAAAATATCTAAACACGCAGCGACCCGGCTCAGCATAGTAGGAATCACTAGCAAAGTCTAATTACTCCATGCCGACTTAAATCGGATGAGCGGCATAGGCTGAGGGCATGCTATTGGTTATGACGATGACCAAATGGTCCGGTACAACAAAGCACTACAGACTCTACGCCTACTGTGGCTACATGTTCAAAAAATAGTGGAATGGGACAACATGCGTTTTTGGGGGAAACAAGGTTATCTTAGTAGAATCAATTTCAACGCGTTTTCGTTGAGCTATCTGCTCTGCGAGAATCGCTTCGAATCACCTCCACAACACTTTATGTTTTTGTCTGAGCTATCTGCCAGAAGCCGCGCAAAAAATTTTGCTGGCAATACTGAAGTTCGCAGTCTATGATTTTCACATAAGCACCATGGGTGCGGGGACAACACGACCGTTGTTGGCTCGACCTTCGGGTCCGCCGGTGATGTTGATTAAGTCTATACCAAAAGTTCAGCTGGCACCTATGGAGTATAAATGATTGTCAGTATCTATGGAATATTCTTTCCAACCCAGTATCGCTTCGTTGCAAAGAGATTTAATGATGGTGCAATCTGTACGCCAGTAAATGTCGCAAATTGCTCAGCAAGCGAAAATTTACACAATATTCAAAATCTGCTACTCTCAAAGTTACTGCGGCGCGGCACCAGTGTTTGTAATAAATATCACCCGCGACTGCAGTACATATCACCACCATAGGCTTCACAGGGAGGACTCCATACCATTCTAAGCCAATAGAGCCTGTCAACAATTCAATAACAAATATCTCTCAATGCTTTTTAAGGATCATCATCGCTGAGGGCCTCTCTATGAGGTATATGGCGAATATATCTATCGTGGCCACGGGTGACGTTTCTTATTGCAACTACTGATGGCGTTTAACTGTTCTTTTTTTTGTATTATCAAAATACATTCAATGAAAAATCCACACCTTGATTTTTGTAAAGCTCCCACAGTTGCCCCTCATTTCCAGACTCAATACGTCATGGTCGTCATAAATTTAAAACGGTCGTCACGGTCATCATCGCCTTTATCTGCGAGCCGGACGTCAAGATATAAACCCTCGCTCACCAGGAAAATGTGATTTCTTTTTGTCAAGTACAATTCATCTCAACATGGCGTTTCTTGAACTACAAGGTTATCACGCTTTTGTCACTGGCGCAGCAGGAGGGATTGGCCAAGCCATCGTCGCCGAGCTTCTAGGTAGTACCTTAAAAGTCTCAGCAAGAGTGATTTGGTAACTAATCACCTTCCACCTTCCCCAGCCCAAGGTTGCAAAGTCACCGCCCATGACCTCCGGCCCCTCCCACAACCCGCATCTCCAACGCTCCTCCCTCTCCGCGGCGACATCACCGACGAGCCGTCCCTTGAATCCAGCTTCGCCCAAGCCCTCGCGCACTTCGGCCCCATCAACATTCTCGCCGCCAACGCCGGCATCACCGACGAAGGCGCCTCGTACCCGATCTGGACGCTGCCGGCCTCGCTCTGGGAGCGCGTGAACGCGGTCAATGTGCGCGGCACGTTCCTCACCATCAAGCACTTCCTGCGGTACGCGGAGCGCGCGCAGCAGACGGACGATGGCGGCCGCGTCGAGGAACTTCCGAATCTGGCGATTGTGGTGACGGGCAGCGAGTGTGGCAAGTTTGGGCAGGCTGGACACGCAGAATACGCTTCAGGAAAAGCTGGGCTGCAATATGGGTTGGTGAGGGGCGTGAAGAATGAGATTGTGAGGTTGAATAGGAAGGCGAGGATTAATGCTGTCGCCCCAGGATGGGTGGATACGGAGCTGATTGCCGGGAGGTTGGATGATGAGGGGGAAATGTGGAAGGAGGCGCAGGCAACGTGCGTAATAATTATTTCTAAAATTGGATGAAATCTGGTTCGAAATGAGTAGGGGAAAAGAGAAATGCTGACCTAGTCTCCAGAGTGCCCTTGAGGAAGATCGCAAAGCCAGAAGATGTTGCGCGGACGGTAGCCTTTTTGGCCTCGCACCGTGCAGCTGGGCATATATCTGGGGAGTGCCTGAGCGTAGATGGCGGCATGGAGGGGAGAGTCGTTTGGACACAAGAAGAAATCTTGGGTAAACGTACCGAGCTGGGCAAATCATTAAAAACAGCGTCTATCGCAAGGACGCCAATCTCGCAGCAGATGTCTACGAAACCATCTGCGATTAAGATTGCTCTTTCAATAGACTTCGATGCTGTTTCCGGTTGGCTTGGAACTGGTAAATCTCCAGACAACAATCTCGCAGATTACAGTGCTGGATTCTTTTCCGCGAGAGTTGGCGTTCCAAGGTTGCTCAAGCTGTTCAAGAAATTAAAGATAGAAGACAAGGTTACTTGGGCTATCCCAGGTCATTCAATGGAAAGCTTTCCAAAACAGACAAAAGACATCGTTGATTCAGGATGTGAAATAGCATTGCACGGATATTCGCATGAGGTAAGAACGCATATACAAAACAAGATAGCTTGGACATTTGGGGCTCAAAGGACTTGAAAAGCAATATTAACGAGAGCTTTGTGTGTAGGGCGCGTATCAAATGACCGAGGAGCAAGAAAGCGACGTTCTTGAGAAATGCATTGAGCTTGCAACATCTCTCACAGGCAAGAAGCCTCGAGGATACCGAGCACCTTTGTATCAGTTACGGGAAAGCACCATTAATCTCTTGCAAAAGCATGATTTCCTCTATGGTAAGAAATCACCCACCAAACATCCACCAGTGGACGAAAT
Organism: Astrothelium macrocarpum; assembly: GCA_021030915.1. Lineage (NCBI taxonomy): Eukaryota > Fungi > Ascomycota > Dothideomycetes > Trypetheliales > Trypetheliaceae > Astrothelium > Astrothelium macrocarpum. The sequence continues at coordinate 214,247 of JAGEMR010000018.1, forward strand.
TAGAAATGTCACTCCTGGAGTCCCCCAGTCCGGTCACCAAACTTCGACAGAATAGTGGAAGTCGTTTCTCGATAATATTTACACGACATTTGAGCCATTTTTAATCGAGTCTGGCGAATGGGTTGAGGGTGCCCTGGGAATGACATTTCTAATTTCACCCAATGGTGCATCTTGCACTTACCTTGAGCTGAGAGACAACAGATTCCTCGCTAGCCCATAATGACAGTTCTCCATATTACCTTCCTCAAAATCCCCTACCAATCCAGCCAATCAACTTTTCGTCGAAGGCCAAAGCAGCAGACTGGATGCATCCCTTGCCGAAAGAGACAGAGGAACCCATTTCGACTTTGGTCGAAATACCAGCAAATTGGTATACAGAGGACATGACGCCATTACAATTCTATCCGCATACGCCCAACTCGCATGGATACGTAGACGTCAGAGTGATTGAGCGAATGTGGATGGATCGCTTCTTGTTCCTCCGATCTGAGATGGAAGATCGAAAGGGCGAGTTGATCACTTTCCCACTAGTATTGCATCCTGACACCAGTGGTATGGCGCACGTCATTGGGATGATTGAGAGATTTTTGCGGTGGCTTATGGACTTTGGAACCGAAGTAGAATTCTGCACTTTTGCTGAGATTGCGGAGCAGTGGATCGCAGTCGACGGCAGTTCGCGAAGGAAAGCATAAGGCCCTGGACATTTAGAAGTCAGGATCGTTGACAGTCCTGTAGCCAGGCACTGCAGTAGCTCAAAGAGTGGTAGAAACGGCGAGTTTAGTTGATCAGCAGTGCATTTCACTGAACCGTGCTTTGGAGAAAAACTAGTAGTCCAAATCAGCAAAAGAAAGTGGGCCAAATATACATTCTTTAGTTCACTGACAGACAAGACTCTTGCTTGCATCTAGCCAATCGTGCTCGTCGATGCAAAGAGACGCACTTTCTCGAACTGTAGGTCAAATGTGCTGGGATCCAGATTGGCTGAAAGCTTGCCAAATACGTAAACAGATAATTCAGTTCTCCACATGTAAGCGGGTGGGGGCACTCGAGAAGACCCTATCCGAGCAGAAGGTGGAGACTCATTGCCTTTTTCTTGTCTAGAACCGCGACTTGGGAAGTTCTGGCCAGGATTACTGTATGTTGGGGGAGCATTTCATCATTGGTGCGATTTTGGTCCGATTCACACATTGACGCTGTAGGTAGTACACCGCTTGTTGAGCGCATGTATGACTACTCGACTCAGGCTTTGCATTCCAGAGGTGATGGATCAGATAAGCAGAATGTCGCTGAGAGAGCAAGCTACCCGTAACCTCCGAAGCGCTTGGTTGTGGTAAGCCCTTACTACATTTCCTAGACCGACTTATGTCAAAATAGATCCTTCTAGCTAAAATAAAGATCCATGATCACACCCAACAAAATTCTCATCAGAAAACGAGATAAGTCAAGAACATGTCCCAAAAAAAAAAAACGCACTTCATATCACCGTGCGGTTCCGTTGATGTGTCGATATCGATAAGCTGGTGTCTGCCTATCAGCAGCGATGCCGTGCCGCCAAAGGGCAGCGGCTGCTACCGGTAGATCTCAACTACCAATACAGAATTGAAGACGCAAGAAAAGGCGGTCATGGATAACGTAAAATTTATTCACACGTGCAAGAAAGTTGCACATAACAAGACACCGGAAATGTGGGAGAGGGAAACGGCGTATAGGGCCTACCAAAGAGTAAAGTTAGGTCAGGGGAAGCATGAATCGCCGGAAAATAGAAATTCACGCACCGTCAAAACCAACAGCGATGAAATAGATGGTCGCCTAAAAGAAACTTCATGTTCGTTTACCAGAGTGAGCAACGTAAACGAAATGTTTCGCGCCATGGAGTTGCTCTAGATTCATTTTCTTACCACTTACCCCTTGATGGAGCTTGTGGTGAAGCCAGCGGCTGAGGCGTGCGAATGAAAATGGTCAAAAGGAGCGATGGTGACATTCCAGCTCGCTTTTCTCGCGCAATGCCAGGAGCAGAGCGAGCAAGCTTCAGCCAACCAACAGGCACACGCGTTCCCCGGAAAGTGTTTTTGTTAGCAAGCCACTCGCAATGCCGCCCTCCATCACGATCGGTCACGGAGTAAAGTGGTGAGCCGCTGGGGAACCCCTGAGGGTACGGCTGGGAATACGACGGCTGTACCTGAGCATCACTGCCAATCGGTATCGCCTTGGGGTAGCCGGCAAGCAGGGCAGCTATCTACGTCAGGCAAAGCCCGGGCGATATATCGTTCACGATGAAACACGGCACTGGCTCAAATTGGTCAAGCCTAGCGGAAATTCGTAAAAGGGCCATGCTACAAAGCCTTGACGAGCCAATTTCTCCGAAATAGGGTTTTAATTTGTAGAATCAAAGAGCTCAAGGCGAAGTCGAACAAGCAGAATGGTCTCTTTGCTGCCAACAAAGCGAGTGACGGTGCCTGACAAGCGATTTGCGTCAGCCACACTGAGTGGTGAGCAGCTGGCCGGATTGGACCCACAAAGACGCCGAGGCCAGGGGTGTGGAGGCGGTCTTCTACGCTAGTCTCTTATAAGTGTTTTCTAGACATGGATGTACCCTGTTAGTCGTTTGCTTAGCTTTTTCGTGTAGCACATTCTTCATCCCCTTATAATCGCCAACCTCTCCCATACATTCTTTTACTACTTGTCCTTCCTTACGGCTCGTCTCAAAGCAGTCTCACTACATTCTTTTTTCTAACATATCACACTCTTTTTAAGAGATCTAGTATCTCGTGCCCTTCATTCACACAATTGACAAACGCTGTCATTACTGTCACATTTTTGCTCAGAATTGCCAGTCAATTCAAATCCGTTGAATAGCAGTCAAGCTTCATCAGAATCTACTTCGCCAAACACTTCTTCCACGATTCTTCAAAAATTCAAAAAGCCAAAATGAAGTCCGCATTCATCGCTATTCCCGCCATTCTGGCAAATTTGGCCCTGGCTGCTCCCGTCGAGAAGCGCGCTGTAGTGTACACCGCTGTCACTGTAGAAGACTACACCACTGTCCCCGTTACTACCACAGTCTGGGTAGACGCTACTCCCACGGACAAGCCAGCCATCCCCTCCGTCGAGCACCCAGCTCCAGTTCCTCAATCTCCAACGGAGTCCCCGAGCACTACGGCTGCTGCTACCAGCGCCCCTGCTCCCCCTCCAGCACCCACCACACCGAGCACGACTTCTTCGGTATACGTTCCTCCACCATCTCCAGTTGCACCCGCCCCATCTAGCTCTTCTGTCGTTGTCGCCTCAGTCCCCGTCTCTAGCGCTGCTCCAGTCTCCAGCGCGGCCCCTGCTTCAAGCGCCGCACCAGTCGATTCTGGTTCAGTAGGTAGCTTCGCAGCTTCTGCCGGTATCACCGTCTGGTCTCCACCCAATACCTTCCCGGCCATCACTAGCGGTATTGCTACACCCGGCAGCACCTACAACGGAAAGGCGACCTACTACGCCGTTGGTCTCGGTGCCTGCGGTTGGACCAACTTACCGTCCGACAACATTGTTGCATTGCAAGAGGATTTGTTTGACCAGTACAACCCTACCACCGGCATTCACGCTGGCAACACTAATGATAACACTGTGTGCGGAAAGCCCATCTCCATCTCTTCCGGCGGCAAGTCTTACCCTGCCGTCATTGCTGACCGTTGCCCTGGCTGCAGCACCAATGGTCTTGATTTCTCCGAGGGCCTCTTTAAGGCTATCATTGGCCCTACTAGCATCGGTACCCAAGAGATCACCTGGTCCTTCATCTAAATGCCGTAACGTTGCATTTCGTCATTGCCAAGTTTTCCGAGGGCCTTGTTTTCGCTATGCGATGCTTCTTGCCTCAAAGCCGTATGCTGGTGCATGGGCGTTCTTGACGGATGGTCCGACCTGGGGTTGACTATTCTTGCTTTTGCAAAAGTCTTGCTCATTCTGCGATCTAGATGTCGGTGGTGGACCCGACTGCATGAAATTTCTATTCCGATGTATATACCTAGTGTCTTTCAATTCACTGCCGATATCATATGAAATGATGATCTACGTGTATCGAGAACCATCTCGCTTGTTGCGTATTGTGTGCCTGTTGCCTACCTTTTTCTTGCTGCGAAGCCTGTGATTTACAATTTTAGATCGTGCAGTCTAAAATGTAAGGCTAACAGTTCGCTGCGTTAATTTAAAATGATAGTTCATTCGCAATGTTGAAGATTATCTACAAATCGCTCAAAGCTATCCTCGAATTTCTTTGAGTTAGAACTTCAAGCATGAGATCTGCGACCTCAATCATTTTGATCCACTCCCTACCTCTAGGAACACCTACGCTTGCTTTCTTCCGATCCAATCCTAATCTCATCATCAAATCGCACTTCCTATTGATCACTAATTGTAGTCTTCCATCACCTTTGCCACCAGTTTCAACGGGTTGCCTTCGCACAGATCATGCAACAAATGTTATAATCACTCAAGCACAAATGTTGCTTATTTCAGCTGACAGTCAGACGATAAATGCACTACTACTAAAACATGTCTAAACCTTCAAATATATCCCAAGCCAACAAGTGGAGGGAAGGGCTGTAACATAAGTGCGAAATAGGAGAGGCGCTGTAGTAGCGAGCCAACAATTTTAGTCTCTGAGTGCCAAGGCGTTTGCCATCACCAGTGGTTGCAACAAGAAATGTCCGTAGGCTTGATAGGGAGGCCCCTATACCACTCCAAGACATTAGAGCCTGTCAATAGTTTATCACGAAATATTTCGTCCAATTTTCGTGATTTTTATTGCTGAGGATCTCCCCATGAGGTATGTGGTGATTAGGTAGGTATATCTTTCGCGGTCGCAGGTGACATTTCTTTTTGCAACCCCTGGTGTTATAATGCGCCCAGAAATTTCAAATCAAAGACAGAATCAAAACTGTCTGATCGTCTCGAACTTCTCCGTAGCTTCAACGCGTGCTAGTAGCAGGAAGTTCGAAATCTTCAATCAGATGAATTGCTTGACATGTGACTCCGCGTCTTCTTCGCTCCGCGGAACGTGTTGCGCGACTTCTCCTGTCGTTCATTTCTCCATCAATTGATCTAACCCTGGCACTCAATCACGTCTCCGCGCGCTTCAGAAATCAGTTGAATTACACCATTGCATATCATGATATTTGAAATGTAAGAATGAAGCGACTAAACTCTGAAGATCGCGGCGTATCACCGCCCCAGGTGAAACGAAGAGTTCACTCTACAACCACTAGTGAGTCGGCTACCTACTAGGATCCAAGGCCTCAAGCATGATCTGATTGGTAAATTATAGATGTCGCAGTCGCATCATTTTTTACTCCGACGTCCCAAAAAGAGCCGGAAAAAACTTCGTGGGAGATAGTGGATCAGACTCTGCTAGTCGGCCGCTATGGTGAGCTGATGAAAGGACTTAGAAAACCGACGAAGATTGCAGCGTTTGATTTTGTAAGCATTGGAATCATGGTGTAAAATTTCTACTCTTCTGATGCTCATTGCTTCCTTTTAGGATTCTACATTAATATCTTCTGCATCGGGCAAGAAGTTCGGTAAAGATGCTACGGATTGGAAGTGGTGGCATGCCAGTGTACCCGGAACCGTCAAGAAACTTGCCACTGAAGGGTACGCAGATGAATGTACCAGATGAAGATATCGCGCTAATCTTCATTCAAGCTTCCTGATTGTTATATTGAGTAATCAAGGTGGCCTCAGTCTAGCTACAGGCGCAAAGGCACTAAAGAGCGATAAAAAACGACTATCAGACTTCAAGGCAAAAGCGGCCTCGATGCTTAATCAACTCGATCTTCCAGTCACTCTCTATGCAGCCACAGAAAAGGACCGCTACCGCAAGCCAAGAGTGGGCATGTGGGAAGGGCTGAGAAAGGATTATGGCCTTGGAGCCGTAGATTCGCTCGATCTCTCAAAGTCAATATTCGTCGGTGATGCTGGAGGGCGAACAGGAGGCTCAAACCAGAAAGTTAGAAAAGATTTCTCATGTTCGGATAGGTTTGCCACCGCCATCTTGCCGCTTTGCCTTTGCCATCAGTGGCTTGCCGTAGTGCGCAGACTGACTTCCTGGAAGGAACTTTGCTGCGAACGTCGGAATCACGTTCCATACTCCAGAGGAATTTTTCCTGGGCGAAGATGCAAAGCCATTTATGCGAGACTTTGATCCTACAACTTACATAACAGAACAGGTGACGACGTCTGCTGACCCAAGTAAGTATACGATAGTCTCGATCTTCCGTTGCATATTATTCATGAAATCGGTAGCGCCGATCTTGTTCTCCAAGATCGATCAAATCGAACTGGTCATCTTTTGCGGAAGCCCCGGATCTGGAAAATCTACTTTCTATCGGACACATCTCAAACCGTTGGGATATGAGCGCGTAAATCAAGATACTCTCAAAACTGTAAGAGATCCCTTCGAAGGTTGAGCTGCACGCCCGTTGACTGCAATGCATTAGCGTGACAGGTGTCTAAAAGTAGCTGCAGAATACTTTGGGGAAGGCAAGTCGGTAGCCGTGGGTATGCACCCCACGAAAGATTGACTTCCGTCAAATGCAAAGACCCTGCTGACTAAATTCACCTCCACATAGATAACACAAATGCGGATATTGACACTAGAAGCGAATGGGTTAAACTAGGTAGACGATTCGAAATACCTATACGGTGTGTGCTCTTCACTGCAAGCGCCAACTTATGTGAGCACAACGATGTTGTGAGAGCGCTTGGTGGATCTTTGGTACGTCTGCAACCGATCACGCGTCTGAATATGTGAAACAACTCTCCCAACTATGTTGTATTTTTTGGGGGGCGGTGCACTTGCGGTATGCAAAGCTAATCCAGTGCGGTTACTTGATTTAGATGAATCCAGAACAAAGGTCCATGTTACCGAAGGTAGCTTTCACTGGGTTCGCCTCGAGATATCGTGAGCCAACATTGAAGGAAGGCTTCCAAGACATTACGAAAATCGACTTTAAGGTGCGTTTCATTTTGCGATTAGGTATGTTAAGAAGGAATAGACTAATGCCGGAACGTAAAGTTCCAAGGAACCGAAGAGCAGAAAGCGATATGGCAAAAATATTGGCTGTAGGACAAAATTGGAAAGGTGGGACGCTAGATATGATAAAGCATTGGAAATAATCATGACATGATCAATCATTATGAATTTAGACTGTAGAGACATTGCAGTGACGGCGAGATCGATTAGATACAGCGGTCCGGCGCAAACTACGGGACAATGTAGCAGCTAAGCGGAATCATTTTGTTGGAAGAAATTGTTCCAGGTTCATTGTTTTCGAGGATTTCTGACTAGACAGGCCACGTTGGTACACAGCGTCTGCCAGATGAGTGGATTCGGGCGCAGTTTAACAGTCGTCAACAATACCAATCCGTCCAGATCCACTGTGGATGCAGACACGTTTCAGAAAACGACTGAAGGTCTGGTGATGGACGGACGATAGGCTAACATCACATCAGAAAAATCCTCATGTTGGTAACCTTTGGGTCGTAGTTACACAACAGGCACCTCTAACATCACGTGTGAGTGCGGGGTATTCTGGTAACCTAATGTATGAAGGTCTATTTTCACTCGGCACTACAGCTTCATAGAAGGCGTGCAGTACTTAGAAGGACGTCGTGATCGTGGAATTAATTTGGAGTCCAAATATTCAGCTTGGCATGGCTTACATTTTGCAATGAGACTGCTACCTAAAGGTTCATCATATGATATGATACGTCCTGAATCCAAGGCCTTTCGCTCGCATTTAGTCATCACCAACATTAATGATCAAGTGGGAGGGTGAATAAACAGGTCCTGTGGCCTTGCTCGTTCCGCTCTCCCCACAATCGTCAGCCGTTGGCCCCAGAAACCTGGTGTTGGTAGAATGAGGATTGCTCTTGATACAGAGTAGAATAAGCGTAGAAGAACGATAGAAATAATCCTGAGAGATTTGGAGAAAAGCTGAGCGTTGGATTTGTACGCTTAAACAGAATGTACCCTCCATGACCATCCACGGGCGAAGGGTCACGGGCAATGCAAGAACCCATCAGATACTACCAGCCACCGAGCGGGCCGGCATCCAGAATGTGGCTGCCGGGGGCTTTCCCAGCGGTACACCGTTGGCTTGACGGCTCGAGGGCATCTTGTCATGGACGGCTTAGTCAAGTTTAGCGGGAAGCACAAGTCAGGTACAGAGTTTGCGAGAGCCAATCAGTCTGCTTACATATGCGTACACGGCACATTGCCGGGACACGCTTCTGCAGCGGCAGCTCTCGATCGATTGATTGTACTTCTTCTTACGTCCTCCTTTCGTCAGATGCAAGACCCGACCTCGGTCTGACATGACAAGCTGGGCAAGCGGCCGCATGAAGGCTCTGACAACCAGTGATCTGGTGCAACGGTAACCTCCCAGTCGGGGCGCAACGAACGGGTGATCTCCATTTGCGGCTTTCACCAGCCTTGCGCAGAAAGTTTGCATGCCGATTGTTCCAATTGCATTAGATTTGGCTGTAAAATGTGCAAATAGTGCCGAATGCTGCATGTCTGTACACGCCAACAATGCGAGTTATGCTTACGTACTAGCAATTCAACTTAGTTATTGGGGATCCGCTTTCCAAATCGGCACAGACAGAAGCAAATCCTCAGAGCCTTCCACGACAGCCCTTCTAGCGGACCAGGGCATAAATCTTAAGAGAAAATTCTGCAAAATTACTGGACAATGGCATGCGGATAATAATCCGTGCTCGGCTGGAAAAACTTACAAAGTCATGCTAGTGCTGGCGCCTTAAGTTCCACTTTCCTGATGTCCCGTCTGAGAAGTTAAGGGCATAGACCTGGCTGTAGCCGCAGGCGAGCCCTGCACCGCTGATGGTAGTCAGCACTAGGTATTTCTTCAAAAAGAAAATTGATCGAGCAATGCATCGGCGTTCTATTCTCCAGGTCAAAAGCCATCGTGGCCGTGGGGGAATCCTCCGCCTCCGCTAGCCCAGGAGCGCCGGAGGGGACAAGGGCTGGACTTTGGACCCCCAACGGCACAAACGCCTTGCGGGCGGATTCCCGTACCCTCCCATTGCAAGCCTAAGATAGAGAAGCGAGAGTTGATCAATAGTTCCGTCGCGTGGTGGAAGCGTGGAGGAGGATCCAACAGCGGTCGACCGAGCGGCCAGACGGTCAGGCCGCGGGCGGAAAGCCACTGTAGGAAGAAATTCCCTTGTTTCGTGAGTAGGTTGGCACGTTGGCTAACTTTGACTGCTTTTGAAACTGGCGGAGCCGTCTGGCAAAAGGTGGGTGGTGGGCTGGGGGTAAGGCCGTCCCTGGTCAGGAACACTTTTCTGAACCCTTGCCTCTGAGTCGGGGCCCGCGATCGGTTTATCGGTCTCACCCGTGCTGTGCAGGCCTATTGCCTGTCACATAACTAAACTCTTCTCCCCCATCCATCACAGGTTTTGCGGTCCTTTTTTTCTTTGCCAAATACTACCATTCCTTTGTATCGTTGCTCAAGCCTGCGACGGACATACATAGTCTAGACTGGCGCTGGGTTTCACTCCTTGTCACTCCTTGATTAAGTGTGAGCCATTGCATCACCACGCCTTGCTGGGGTGTACGACCTGTGATCGGGTGATTGGCGCTGCCAAGTTAGGAACTGACGCGCACCTTCCGCGACAGATAAACACCGTCGTGGCACCCTCTCGACCACCTGCTCCCACCATTGCTGCATTCAGAATCAGGAAAAGCTCTATTGACACGCATCGCGTGTGCGCTCTGGAGGAACTCGCATTCTTAAGAACCACCTTCGCTCGCTTTCCGCGATACGATGCCCAAGCTACCACCACTGCATATAGCTCTTGCCAATTCTCGCCAGCAAAGCACGGCCACTGCCATGTCCACTCATTCACAAGATTCTGAAAGCACTTCGCCAGTGAGCCCAGTCTTCTCGTCGCGCGGCGGGCATTTGCGACACGCAAGTTCAAACTCGTCTCTGGCATCCACCACCTCTCCTTTTGAGTACTCAGAACCTCCAGCATCTGCCAAGAAAGAGGGACTACCGCTCCTTGTTGAGGAACCGCATGAGCGAGAAGACGAGCTAGAGGTCTCTGAAGATTACAATGATGTTTCTCCGTGTCTCTGTAGGTCTATCGAGAACCCTGAGGTCTGCCATGACTAATCTCTTCAGGCGACTCGTTATCTTGTCCCCATCAGCAAGGCTCATCCAAGCCATCGGCTTTTCCTCTTTTTAATGCAGCTTATGACTATGATTTGAGCGATAGTTTGGTAAATGAGAGTGAATATTCGCCAACGCCGCAGTGGCCTCTTCGCCGGGAATCAAGAGAGGAATCGCCGAGCCCGATCTCAGCACGAATTGTAGAGCGCCTGCCGTCTATATCTAAACGCTGGAAGGATCGCAAGGCAGGCCTCACCATTTCAACGTCTGGTAGCAAAAGTGTCCCAACATCGCGAGCCGCCTCCCGTTCATCGTCACTCAATGGATCTACCCGCCTAGCAACGGAGCTTCGAGGTATTCAGCCCCCATTGACTCCTGCGAAAAGCGAAAAAGACTACGACCTGGAGTACCTTTCTCCCTCACCACTCACGATTGACGTTGAAAAGGCCAATGAGGATCCAATCGACCGTGAAGCGCTTGCTTCGACTCCTCTCCTTCCACCTATTCTTGATTTAAAGACCAAGCAAGAACCGGTGCAGTCTCCATTGCAATCTCCGACTGTGGCAGATCCAAACAGGACTTTCTCTTTTGCAAGCACACCAACGGGCACTCCTCAAACGCCAGGCATGCCGACACCACCCCTGTCTGCAAAGCCATCCATTTCGTCAGTCCGTCATGTACGTGCCAGTCACCAAGTCACACCCGTCGACATCTCCTATCTTGGAATCACCGATGTGGATGACGACTGGTCATGCAAGCTCGGCCATGCCAATTACATCATTGAGCCTGAGCCTTATACGCCTGAAATATGCGACGCCGAAGCGTGCAGGCGCTTACTAGAAGACTGGGAAATGGCACGACGAAACTTCCTGAAGCATCAAGTTCGCACTGGCGAACATTATGGGACCACGTCCAAGACATACAAGCTCACCAATCAAAAATGGACCGAAATAGATACTTGCTGGAAAACTAATCATTCTCTTGTTGTGGCTACGGCAGCCCGAAGCGGGTATACCCCTGAAGCGAACACGCCTACCGAACCAGCTCCTCTCATTAAAATGCCTGCGCTGAATGACCCCAATGGCCAGGGCAAATTTCCGAAGCTCGGAGACGAGGACATCGTCGGGCCGATGGTGCAGATCGCTTCTCAGATGCAGCGGAGACCGTCACGGAAAGACAGCTTCCTCAAATTTTTAAGCGATTTCAAGTTCCCTGCAGCTCTACTCGGGAACAGGGCAGCTTCGACTAATACTCTTCGATGACGCTTACCTTCACCGGAGCCCGATAATTTTTTTTATAATATTCGTGTAACATTTATGCTTATGGATCATGAGCTATGATAGCTAACGGCTTAATCTCTCTCACGAGAATGACGATGCCACGCCACTCCTTTTATCACGATTTTCATTTGTCAATTAGCTAGAAATGATGCAGCAGCGCTACCCAAAGGATGGTAAAAGCGATTGCGGAAGGGGGCGGTTATGCCTCTCAGCGTTGCATAGATCATCACCGGTTTGCTTTCGGACATGGTATCTTTACTAGGCTCATCAGCCACTGCTTTCTTAGTTTGTCAATATTTCAGGCGGCTATACCTATCCCGTAGTGGAGTGGGAGAAGCGCAGTCGTGGCACCTCACGCTTAGTGGAGACAAGCGAGGCCTGTATTTACCTAGACTTAGAACATCAACGGAGCTGGCCTGGGGAAGCTGCAGCATGCAGTCCGGGGCTGGCTTATCATTATTGCGGATGTCAGCACTTTCGCTTTGCTTACAGTTGAATGTATTGATATGGAGTCTGTGCCGCATGCGGAAAACCGAGCAAGTGATCACAAATCCAGTAACCAAAACACATCGCCTCCGATAGGTTAGGCCAACGTCCTGGTAAGGCTGCATAGGGCAGATGCAGTTATGAACGGACTTGGTACAGATGGGGGATCTGGAGCCGGACAGGCGGAGCTGAAGAGGTCAATTGGCTGGCCGTGGATCGACGTCCGGGTCGGTCCTTTGGCCTCGATAAACTGGCACCAGTGGATGCAATAAGAAATGCCATCCGCGACCACAAAAGATATCATTCCCCGCAGACCTCGTCGGGAGGCCCTCAATAAGAGTAAAGGAGAATATCTAAAAAAAAAAAAATCTCAATGAATTGCTGACAGATTATTTACAGTTTGTAATTGTTTATGGGGTCCTCCCGAGGCCTGCGGCGAATGAAATCTTTCGCGGTTGCGGGTGACATTTCTCACTGCATCCGTCATCCGTTGCCTCGTGCCTCTTACCAACCACGCAATTCCAGACTTCGTTTCTGCTGCTTATCCACGCCGAAGACTGCCAGTCGCAGCTACTTTGCGTCACCTTGCTTTCCCTTCCAACCTCTCTTTCTTGCCTTCGTTTTAGGCTGCATACTAGTTACACAAACGTAGAAACAACACCTTCGTTTTCACGTGCTCTTGAGGCTGCGCTTACGCTCACTTGAACATTTATGAATTGCATAAACCAACCCTCCTCGAAATAGACTTCCGAACGACGATCCTATCCCCACGCTCAGAGCCGCTAAGATGGCCCCTCGAGATGCACATGTTGATCCAGAGAGCGAGCTACCAGACTATGAACCCGACAATGACATCCTTGAGGAATCAGATCTAATCATGTCTGACGAAGGTGGTCCCGTCCACGCTCCACCTCCTCGCATCGCGGCACGCTTCTGCCGTTCCACTGCACGTCGCAAATCGTCTGCTGCATCATCACGCCGCAACTCTATTTCCTCAACCCATTCCCATCATTCCACTCGCTCATTCCGCAATGGCTGTCAGAGTACACATGTTGACCAACATCTACGCCGAGCGTCTATCATTGAGAGCCGCAAAGCACGTTTGGCAGATCGAGCAGCACACGTGGAACAAGTACGCTTGCGAGCCGCGCTTGCTAAAGCAGCGACCAGGGCTTCCAATAGCGAAGAGCGGACTTTGGCAGCACAACAGGCACGAGAAAAATATCTGGCCCAGGTTGCGGCAGCATGTGCGGAAGAGGTCAAGAGGGCGAAGAAGGTGGCGGAGGAGATGAAGGAGCGCAAAGCGGCCGAGGAGAAGAGATTTCGTCTGGAAATGGAGGAGAAACATGCTGAAGCGGAGCGACGAAGGCTAGAGTATCAGAAAAACGGAAAGAGGCTGAGAACTACGAGCAGCCCGGTCAGATTGAGAAAGGTTGAAGAGCCAACTTCAATACTTGACGAATGCGAAGCGGCAAGACGTATTCAACGGGTGTGGCGGTTGAAATATCGCAAGAATGCCCTGGACACCTTTGCAAATCTCGGTCTGTCTATTGATAGAGTGAGCGAGATGGAATTCGAAACTGTTTCCGCCCTTCTCAAAAGTGATGAGGCTATCAACATCACGTCCAAGTTGGTCGCGCTTTTCCCTCTGCGAGACCAATCGACCAATTCGGCTCTCGACCAGACAGCAATCCGGAGGTTTCTGACCGCATATGTGATTCTTGGTCATCCCACAGCGGTTTTGAGCAAGGATGGACATCTGGAGCAGGATCTCATCACTAAAGCTAGGGACCTCCTCATTTGCTTCGAAGCTGCCTTGTTAAAGATGAGTTTGAAAAATGGATTTGAACCACCACCGACGCACGTTGAAACACTATCTCAGGCGCACAATACCTTTTCAACGGCCTTCAATGCGTGGAAAGAGCAAGACGCTTCGACCATCATTGAGACGATGGTCGCTTCCTTTGTTGAACTCGACGCCATTTGGCAAACCGTCAAGGATGACAGCCAGGGCGAAGTAGCGAACGAATATCGTGAGGGAATACGCATGAACCAAACAATGCTCTTGAGCCAAATCAAGAAGGTAGCAGGTGCTGATCGCGCCAATATGCTGATCAAAAAAGCCATTAGGGAAAGCAGAAGAGCCCGTGCACGAAGAAGACCAGTTGGCGACGTCAGGCCGCGACCTGCCGTGGAGTCTGCTATAGTGACTGCTCCCGAGACGTCAGAAAACTCAGAGAAAGCTGCGCAGGCGGTGAATCAGCTCGGCGAGACCCAACAAACAGGTCGTAACGCAGATTCTCTGACGTCCGAATTTGGAAAGTTATTCTCGCCATTGCCAAGCAACCGTGTCATGGTCCACGAGCTCTCAATCGATAGGGAGTATCGGATTGATATCGCGCCTCAATCCAACATTCGCGATGCTTTCAACCAGCAATTGTGCGAAAGCATGCGAAAGGGAATCGAGCAAGGTCAAGGTGCAACATGGACAGTAGCCATGGCAGAGAATATTCGTGGCAAACTTTTGCGGCTTCTCCAGCCTGGAAATTCCATGCACAACTTGGTATCCGAGGCTCTTGACCCATCTTTCATACATTCACAAGCCACCCAAGGAGTATTTTCTTACCATCGCTTTTTCAGCTTCATGGGTGCCATCTTGCCCAAATTGTGTGCTCCCTTTCGTGATGCGGAGGTAAAGCGGGTTGTCGAGGAGCTGCCCCAGGAAGGTGCAGATGCTGGAGATATGATTGACAAGCTTTTCCAAATCTTGCACATCATAGATCTGTTGTCACTCGACTACTCAAACTTCCTTTTGTCTCAGGCCGCACCCACTCTTTTGCGTGAAGCCTCGGGATACGAGGAACAAGCTTTTACTGCGGACCTCGAGTCTGGCGCAATCACTCTCCAAAAGACCAAGCATTGGTGGCGGAACGCGAGCGTGAACGCGATCACAGAAGCCAATCAGCGCGACCCCGAGGGCATCCACAATCCCGCGGATAGGCCCGCCTTCCTAAAAATATATGCCCGCGGCCTTGTTGACCTTGCCATCGCAACCGTCCCTCTACCCGATGCCGACGTCCCAGAAACCCTCCATCTCGACCGCAGCCGCCTCACGCGCATCCGCGCCGACACGCTGCGCATCACCACCATCGCCGCCATCCTCCTCACCGCCAAGAACCTGCTCAAGCGCGACACCCGCTCGCCCTGGAAGCCCGAAGCCGCGCGGCTCTGGGACCTCCTCAAAGACGACATCTACACCAGCAGTAGTAGCAGCAGCAGCAGTCCCAACCCCCCGGACGCGGAAGACAGCACCACCGACACCAATCCTTCCCGCGCAGCTAAAGTCCTCTCCATCCTCGAGTCCTCACACGCCATGCCAGCGACCACGCGCGCCCAGCTCAGCACCGCCATCGCGCGCTTCCTGTCGCAAGCCGCCAGCGGCCGCCGGCTCGCCGACCCGTTCATGCGCGTGCTGCTGGCGCGCCTGCGCACGCACGTGCTCGGCCGCGTGGGCGCGAGCGGCAGCGGCGAGCGCGTGCGCGCGGCCAGCACTGCCAGCGAGGCGCTGGCTGGGAGCGGGTTGTCGGAGTTTGGTGCGCAGGTCGGGAGGGTGTGTGAGGTGCTGGGAAGGGTGGGAGAGGTGGATCGTAGGACGCATGTTAGGTGGTATGAGGAGATTGCGAGGGAGGTGGAGGCTGGTGAGGGCGGGAGGTGATAGGTGGATTGGTATGGGGGGCCCCCCGAGTTAGGGAGGGGAGGCGTTTTGCTGGATGCATTTTCGCTGGCGCTTTGAGGTCATCTTCTTGCTTGAAGCGTGTTGGATTGCGTGTGTTCTTGATTGCTACGATGATGGGCGTGTCTAGCTGGATGGAGCATGTGTATTCATTGATGCTAGTATTTTAAAGCTTGAATTGCGAAATCAGTTATCTTGACATGAAATCCAGCCAGAATTAGCGGCGGGAACTTGCCAGGCTTACATTCGTGTTGCATATTAATTAGAAGCACTGACTCCCATCCTGCGAAAGATATCATTCGCCGCAGATTTCGTCGGGAGGACCCCATATCATTCTGAACAATGACAAATAGTAAACAATTTATCATAATTCGTTGAAAAAAAAAGAAAAAATTAGGTTTTCTCGTCTAATCTTATTGAGAGTCTCCCGACGAGGCCTGCGGTGAATGATATCTTTCGCAGTCGTGGGTGATATTTCTTGTTGCAGCCACTGGTGCATCTGGTACCAATAATGACATCAATGTAAACAGACCGCCTTTCATCTCATACCACCAAGCTTCCATCTTGTCAGACACAGCACCTCCCGACAATCGAGCTTGCAGAGACCTATTGGCACCTTGCAAAAGCTCTTCTGATACAAAATGGGCCTCATACCGGGCTTGCTTCCGCCATCTCGCGAGAACTGGGAGCTCATCAACTACGCTTGGCAGTTCTTTCCCATTGTAAGTTGCTCCATAAGCTTTCTTACTTGGTTAGCGATGATCACTCATATATGGTCTCTTCTAGATTACAGCTGCGCAATGGCTTCTCGACTGGTATCCCGCCGGCAAGACGTCCAACGACTCACGATGGAACATCCCCGGCAAAATCGCATGGATCACGATGGAAGCGCCTGGATTCATCACTCTACTCTACATCATGAATACTCTGCCTCCAGAACTCGGCATTGACAGTCTCCCGTGGGGAAATTGGACGATGGCGGGTCTCTTTGTACGTCTACGCCTCTCCTAACTCCCAACTCCATCCTCCACACTCACGCAAATGGCTAACCTCTAAAACAGACAATCCACTACGTCTACCGCTCGCTCATCTCCCCGCTCCTCAATCCCTCCATGTCGCCCATCCACCCCTTCGTCTGGGCCATGGCAGTCGGCTTCCAGGTCTTCAACGCGACTTCGCTGGGCGGCTGGCTCGCAGGTTATGGGCCAGTAACAGTCTACGACTGGGCAGGCAGATTATACATCATCGAGGTCGGCATGGTAGTCTGGGGCTGGAGCTTCCTCGCCACAATGTACCACGACGACGACCTCCGCGAGATCCGCCGCGCGGCCGCGCGCCGCCAGAAGCGCGAGCAGGAAGCGCGGAACAGTGCCGACGGCGGCGCCAAGGCCGGGCAGCAGAGCAGCGGCAGTGTGGATAAGGTGTACATGTTGCCGAAGAATGGGCTGTTTGGGTACGCGTTGCATGCGCACTACTTTTGTGAGTGGATTGAGTGGGCGGGGTTTTGGATGGTGGGTGGATGGGATTGTGTGCCGGCACGGAGCTTCTTGTTGAATGAGATTGCGACCATGTTGCCGAGGGCGTTGCAGGGCAAAAAATGGTGAGTTGCTGCTTTTCCGTTGTGCTTGTCGCTTATGATTTCGGGCATGTTGCTGACTGAAACTAGGTATGTGGAGAAGTTTGGTGCGGATAAGGTGGGCAACCGGAAGGCTGTGATCCCAGGTATCATATGATGCGTACGGGGCGTGTGCTCTCTTGGATGTCTGCTCCGCTCTGGCTTTTCCAAGAATAATGCGATCGAGTTCGGTTGGGTCTGGGCGTACGCGTCTTCCGTTTGATGTGAGTAGGACCGATTGTATTCAAATACCCAGAACTGTTGTTTGACGCTTTGGACAATTGTTATCCCGACAGCTTCTCATGCGGTCTGAGTCAGGAGCTTTGATATGTACCCGCTTGGACCTTTCTTTGCCTTTGGAGGGGCATATTTGGGCATGCGAGTAAGGTTGGGCTTCATTAGGGCTTAATGACAAGCATTTGGGGTTGTGTGAACTTAAACTCCTCGTAGTAACTTCAAGCTCTACTGCCGATCAACCCTGAGTCTGAATTTAGAAAGTTTCAAGTCTTGTCTGCTCTGACCATTTGCTGGTCGCCATTCTCTCCCAAACCCTCCATCCATCGGCAAGAAATTGGTCGACCTGGTATTCCATTGCCGATAGATAACTTGATCTGCTTCGTAGTTACATCTACACCAGGGGCTACAATAAGAAATGTCACCCACAACCGCGATGCATATCACCGCCGCAGGCTTCATCGAGAAGACCCTATACCATCCAAGACATTAAGATCTGTCACTAATTCGATGAAAAATATCTCTTAAGATTTTTAAGATTTCTATTGCTAATGATCTCTTCATGAGGTATATGGCGATTATATCTTTCGTGGTCGCGGATGACATCTCTTATTGCAACCCCTGGTGTCTACGCCGGCAGACTGACGCAAGAGCTAAACAAGCATGAGCCCAGAAGGTTTTGCTGCGCGAAATCCTACAAAGTGTCAAGCCAGGTATCGTCGTACGACGACAATTATCGAACAGATTTCACGTGCAAAAATTGTTCTGGCTCGTCCACACTACCGTCGTCTCAGTACTTGAGGTATGCCGAACACTAAGCTTTCCGTCACATTGTCATTTACCACACTATGAAGTAAACACAACGACGATGCTCGCGTCACATCCTTTTCAGCCAGGTGGGCTTCTCTTGGCAATGCTGGCCCTAACTGTTAAGAACCTTAGTCGTCACTTTTACTTTCAGTTCACACTTTCATTTCACACATTGTTAATTAAATTCCTTATCCATCATCAAGGAGTGATTCTTAGTGCGTTCACCAACAATGCCATCCACTAAATTGCACACGCGATTCACTAAAGCTTGTTGGCCACATCCCCATCTTCAAGTGGTTCCGTCGTCAATAGCAATCACGCCCTCAAGTGCCGAAAGCTGACAGTGGAGACACTAAGCCGTACTTCGTATCAGGGCTCGGCACTGGTTGAGCGTGGTAGGCTTTAGCCAGATACCTACCGAGCCGTTGCAACGGGAGCGGAACGGGATTCTTCCCCTTTCCCCACCCCCTGAGAAGCTCTCTTAGTGCGGATGTACCGTGCAGGCCCTACTTTCCATTTACGATGAGGACGGAGACGATCAGGGATGTGCCTGTCAGGCAAAGTTAAGCTCAGATTTAGAGTCTGGTTGGGGATCCTGAATCACGGAAAGAGACACAAAAGATCGACACTCTGATCCCTTTTCAGTTGCTGCACATCCAAAGTGGGTCGTAGGATTTAGTATCGAGGTCGGGTAACTTTTGGAAAAGCGTGGCGTTACGTGAAGGGATCGAAAGAGGATCTCCAAATACTGCGCAAAGCGACGACCCTCAAATCTGTATGCCAGAAGACGTGGTCGCTATATTACTGGACCGAGAAGCGTGGGAGACGCGGGGGCTCGGCTCGTGTGCTGTCGAATCTCATTTGTCACCTTGAGAGTGCAAGTTCTTTTTCAGTTGTCACAGCATGGATGTGAATTCGGACATGAGGCTTTTCCCTTATCGAATATTGTGGGGAATGTATCGCTTGGATCAAGAACAAGCCCTTCACAATTTAGGAGGCTTTTCGTGTGCGAAGCTTTGCACTAGTGCAGAGAGCTCCTTCATCCTTGTACCATGAGTGATTGTGACGAGTGTCCGATCGAACGTCACTAAGCTACTAAGCAGTGTCTTCAAGACCACTAAAGCAACTCGAGGCTCTTTTCTTACGCAAGTGATGCGACATCTCGTACGGCACGGCGTCGCGTAATTTCGGTACGTATCGATCCTAAATCAAAAAATCGCTCAGGCAACCGATCACCTCATCAAGATCTATGTGAAGACCCTCGATCCGGCTGAATTTTAAAAAGATGAGAGGCTTTTCCCTCTCCCAGCCGCAAGCCTTTCTTCAGTGGTGGATTGGTTTCGGAGTATTGGGGGAGATTTGAGGGTGCTGACAATGCGGTCATGCAGTCCCTGCCAACCGGCAAAAGCCACGCGTGTGTACATTGCAGCCACATGCACAGCCCTACCGTGCAGGGAACCAAAAGTCGTTGAGAACGGTAGGGTTGTTTAATCAATTCGCTACGCACATCCTTTACTTGTGCATGAGACGAAGACCTTTGAAGAAAGAACATGCATATAAATTGAAAAAACGCTCATCCTGGCCATCCCATCACTACATGCTTACCGCATGAACTCGAATTTGAGTATACATGGGGAAATCTAAATCGACAATTTGTGCCTGCAGAAGGTTCATGTAAAGCTTCAGTTCAACCGATACCCGCCGTTAGCGGAAAATTAGACACGATGGCCCTCTGCGCGACCTGAGGACAGCTGGAAAGAATGGAGTGGGTGGCCAAAAATGAGTGGTTCCGTAAACAAAAGTCCTACCGAGACACAGAGCGTGATCGAGCCACTAAATCGGCACGGCCTTCCACAAGCCGCTCCCTCCTAGGCCGCGGCTTTGGGCTAGAAGGCTCGTAGATTAATTGATGACATGACGCTTTCAGAATATGGTCCGACAAGGCTTTCGCTTTGGAAGAACATGTATTGCCTCTGACAGCCAGAACACAGTACATAACGGCCATGTGGATCATTTGACACGCGAGACGCTCCGCAAGAATACCGAGAGAAGTAACTGCACGGAAAGTATTGAAAAGAAATTGGCTTTGAGCTTTGCTTTTGAGTGGCCAATTATGAGCAGGCCTGAAAGATACGTCCAACAGACTAGCATCAGGAAAAGGAGTCCTACTGGCTTGGCGATGAAGACGGGTTAGGGGCTGGGATCAATCACGATGCCGGTGACAAGGACCGAATGACGTCTCACTCGTATCCAGAATAGTGTCTCCTCCTTTCGGTCTAGCCTCCAGTCACCGTTGAAAAGCACTTGCCAACGGGTCGATGGACAACGTGCCTAGATCCAATCTTCGTTTGCCCTCATTGTCGGTGGCATTGCATGCGACACTTTGCTGGCCGGCGGGTTTCGACCAGTCAGCGAGGGATCATCACACTTCAATACTGCACCAATTGAGAGAGTGCCGCTCAACTGTCTGCAATGGTGAAGCTAGAGTGAAGTGTGTGAATACCAGGCGCTAATGGCCGGCATTCGATCCCTTGCTCTGCACGTTGACTCGATGGAAAAGAGGCGCGGATCCAAAAAATCCCAGCACTGTGTTCCCCATGCCGGTCCTTGCAGTCACTTTCCCTGAAAGACCTTAGAGGAGCACCCTGGAGACCAGCTTCTAGCTCCTTGGACTGATTGCAGTGCGAGGGGCCTAGTCTGTAGACATCCCGCTGTGCAAAGACATTCGTTTTTCTCCAGACCTCATTCTCGCAATTTGATGTCTACACGGTGACAGCGTGCTCTGGGAGGCATTGCTTTGTCGCGGCACTCAATTCACCTCAACTAATGTAATATCATCAATCTTATATTCACACGCATTATCCAAAAAAACATCATTCACTCTGCCGTGAAAGAGCTTTCATCCTGTACAGGGCAGGCAAGACCCTTGCGTTACTCCACGACCTTTCTTATCGCCTCCACCCCGTCCTTTCTAGCAAGACTGAAATCCTTGCCTGATACGCACGCAACCTCACATTTGTCACGTTTGGTTTCCATCACTGTACCAATACCCAGAGGGATACTGGAGGGGCCATCACGGAACTGTTTCAGGACCTCCTCGACCGCACAACATCTGCAGCAGCCTTGAAACCATTGCGT
This sequence comes from Astrothelium macrocarpum, assembly GCA_021030915.1. Lineage (NCBI taxonomy): Eukaryota > Fungi > Ascomycota > Dothideomycetes > Trypetheliales > Trypetheliaceae > Astrothelium > Astrothelium macrocarpum. Next base: position 235,721 of record JAGEMR010000018.1, read on the forward strand.
CAAACTAGCTAAAATCCTCAATTAATCCCCGGATATTCTTGGGAAAAGAGAAAACGTGGCGGATGTGACCAGGTTAGCTCCCGCCGGATCCCAAGAATACATTGTTTCCAAAAACCTTAGGTCGCGGCAAGTGAACCAAGTTTCACGTCACGATCGAGAGCCACAAAATACTAAGAAGACAAGCATCGAGCTCCTGGGCTCGGAAAAGGAAGGGTCTGCCCAGCGCGCATTCCCGATATCCTCTCCTCTGGAAACATTCCACAAGGACCGAACAACAACAACACTTCTCGTGTACATTGGGGACGTGTTTTTGTATTTGCGCAAGGCATTGCTCCGGGAATTGCCTCTCAAAGCGTTTGTTAAAGTTCAGACGCACGGCGCAACCTAAAAGATAATTGAACAAAGTTATACGACCAATTCGACGAACGCAATCGCATTCAATTCAATTTTGGCCAATCGTGATATCGGGCCCAAGTTGGAAGAATCTGGCTGAGGGCATCTTTCTGGCAAGACCTCAACATCGGAACGAACATCCCAAGGACCTGCCTCTTCGGAGTACTGCGTCAATCCAGCGCGCTTGACTTTCCCCAATGGTCCATTCGCGTTTCAGCAATTGGCTTGCGGCCTGAAGATTCCAATGATGAATGATAGCTGGACGAGTTCCGCGCAGAACCTGCAGGTCGCAATGGATTACTCAACACGCGCAAGCGCATTGGTCGCTCCGTTGAATATCATCAAGGAAGAAAAGGTAGAGGATGATGTCAAACATCAAGGAACCCAAGCAATCATACTCACTGCCACGGTTCCGATGCGCACCGTCACACCCCCACTAACACCAGAGGATGCATCGGAAAACCCTCGATCACAGCAGTCCGCGAACGGAGATGTTTTTCACAACTTCTTACGCGCATTTTACAACTTTCATCCCGAATCCACCATCTCATCATCCACGGAAGAGGAATCGTCCATAACAGTTCCAATCAACGTTGGCGACGTGATTCTAGTCCACTCAGTACATCCTAACGGCTGGGCCGATGGAACATTGTTGGCATCAGGCGCTCGCGGATGGATACCTACAAACTATTGTCAGGCATACGATCACGAGTACATTCGCAACCTGCTCAGCGCTCTGACACGGGTCTGGGACATGCTGCGAACATCCGAGTTTGAAGATGACTTGAGGCTTTTCACGAAACAAGACTATGTGCGGAGCATGATTGCAGCAGTGCGATATTTCTTGGTAAGATTTCCAACACTCATCTCATTGCTTCGCTCTCCCGTTGCTTGTTCAGGTCTCACTCCTCAACATGCTTCGTTATCGATTACGAATGTCGGGTCGCTAATCTCGCGCCGTTTCATATAGGAATGTACTCAATGTTTGACCCGAGACACGAGTGTTGTTCAGGGTCATGTTAGTATTCGTCGACTGCGGAAATGTCTGCTTAGCGATCTCTCGTCATTCGTCAAATCGACCAAACAGCTGCAAGACATTGCGGGATCGCAGCCATCGGCAGATGAGGTGCAGGACTTGTTGGATGAGTTGGTGCTCAAGGCATTCAAGGTGGTGACCCGATCAGTCAGATTTCTAGACGTGTGGTTGGAGGACGTGGGGCTTGCAGACATTGGAACGGCCACATTTGGAGATCAGGGGCGGGCTCGGCCCCTAACGCCACCAACGGAACCGGCCTCGGAGGAATCCGCTGACCATCAGGTCACGCAATCTAGCTCACCACAGGTTGATGGCATTCATCAAAAATTTGATTTTGCTGTGCGGCAGCATTCATCTATTCCCTCGTCGCCCAGACGGGATGGGTCTGGAGAAAGAGGCGTGGTCGAGTCTGGCTCTAGACACCCCCACGCCCTTGATCATGGCCTAGCAGATGCAACAGAGCCCCCTCAATCAAGCGACGTTGCGACAGCCTCGCCGTTGGTACCACTCAGGCGCGCATCCACCTCTCATAGGCTGTCATATTCGCTCAGGTCAAGTACCCTTATGCAAAAGAGCAACCTGGCCTCCGAAAAACTTTCGGCTGCGCAAGATGCATTTCTGGGGTATCTGGGGTCTTTCATCGGCCTGCACTTGCAGTCCCGCTCGTCTTCCGAACTTCTCATCATCACTCAGCAGTCGGTAAATGCCTGCCGCCAGTTGCTTCTAGTGGTCGATGAAGTATGGGAACGAGACTCACGTCGATCGGAAATACTCGAGCAAGCACGGAACAACATGCAGGACCGACTTGGGGATCTTGTACAAGCAACTCAAGACCTCTTCAACTCAGCAGAGACGGAGACCGTTGATCATGTTCTAATGCCAGATCAAGGCAAAAGTCTGGTTGCCGCAGCCACCAGCTGTGTTAGGTCTGCGGGCGAATGTGCAAGCAAGACACGCCTCGTCATCGAGAAAATCGGGGATTTTGAGTTCGAAAACGTTGGACTTGGATTTTCAGACACCATTCTCGACCGGCTGCCCAGCTTGGCGGAGAACTTTCTTCCTGAACAGTCTTTGCAACAAGCAAGCACTGAAGATGCTTCTATCAATCCATCTCAGCCTTCCCCACGCAAGGCCCCACCGCTTTACCAATCAGTCTCCAAGCCTCTTCCAAAAACACCTGTAGCCTCGCCATCTTCGGAGGACATTATCCCTACGATTTCACAGACTGCTGCTTCTACCCCGGACCCACAAGATAACGCAGCAAATTTCCGACCTTATCTGACAATCTCTACGCCAACATTTTCTCCAGATACGACGCCCCAAAGTCCAGAAAGCGCTACGAAGCGATTCTTTGGCAAGGATGACAGAGCCGAGAGTATTGGAATTTCAGTCTCATCATCATCAAACGATACCGATCCTTACAGCTATCGCGATTCAGAAGCAAGTGCTGTATCAACCATATCAACACGAGCAACCACTCCAGATCACTCCCCCATCTCACGAAAGGATTCTGACAAACAACTCCTCAGCAGCTTTGGCAGCATCTCGGATATTCAATCCAGCATCAATGAAGAGCCGTATGACGCGGAATCGCAGGTATTGGAGAAGACGTACGCACACGAACTCATCTACAACAAGGAGGGTCAAATTACGGGCGGTTCCCTGCCAGCGCTAATTGAAAGGCTCACGACATATGATGCGACACCTGATGCGATGTTTGTTACATCGTTCTACCTCACCTTCCGTCTTTTCACTACTCCTATCGAATTCACGCAAGCGCTTATCGATCGATTCGAATATGTTTCAGACAGTCGACGCATGGCACGACCCGTGCAACTCCGAGTTTATAATGTGCTCAAGGGATGGCTCGAAAGTCACTGGCAGAGCGATCCCGACACAGAGGCTCTCCCGATGATCCTACGGTTTGCTACAGGCAAGTTGCGGGCCGCATTACCTGCAGCCGGGCGCAGGCTCGCAGAGCTGACTGCCAAGGTGTCGGAAGTTCATGCAGGGGCGTTGGTCCCTCGCTTGGTTTCTGCAGTCGGAAAAACCAACACATCGGTCGGCTTATACTCGGATAAGGATTCACCACCTCCAAATCCAATCATCACCAAGAGTCAGCTGAACGCTCTGCGTAACGCCAAAAACGGTGGCAACGCATGCAGTATCCTGGACTTTGATCCTTTGGAACTAGCAAGGCAATTTACGATTATCGAATCCCGCATCTTTTGTGCGATTCAGTCTGAAGAACTACTGGGCTTGGAATGGACCAAGAAGCATAACTCGAAGGCTGTCAATGTTCATGCCATGTCTACATTATCGACTGATCTTGCGAATCTCGTGGCTGATACCATTCTGTCAGTAGAGGATGTCAAGAAGCGAGCATTGGTCATTAAGCAGTGGGTGAAGATTGGAATGAAGTGTCTTGAGCTAAACAACTACGATTCCCTCATGGCCATCATCTGTTCTCTAAACTCATCCATGGTTCAGCGTCTCAAAAAGACGTGGGAGCTAATGTCCATCAAGACCAGGAATCGACTCGAAGAGCTCAAAGCCATCGTCGATGTTTCCAAAAACTACGCCGTCCTCAGACAACGGCTAGAGAATGTGGTCACCCCTTGCCTACCATTCGTCGGCATCTACTTGACCGACCTCACTTTTGTTGACGTCGGAAACCAAACAACACGCCAACTGCCAGGTGGTACTCATGGAGGTGGTGCTTCTGTCATCAACTTTGACAAGCACATGAAGACGGCCAAGATCATCGGACAGCTCCAGCGCTTCCAAATTCCATACAAGTTGGTCGCAGTGCCAGAAATGCAAGATTGGATGGAGAGTCAGATCCGTCGAGTTCGCTCCAGCGAAGAAACCAACGTGCAGCAACTCTACCGCCGCTCACTGTACCTTGAGCCTCGCGAAGTTCGAGCTATGACCAAGCTGAGCCCGCCAGAGAGCAGCGAAAGCACATTTCCGGATAACCTCCGGAGCGGTGGCAAAGACCAACCGAAAGAAAAGTTTGACTTTAGTCGCGCTTTCACCTTCTCGTCTCACAGCACAAAGGAGAAGCTGGCCAGCTAGGCCGACTGTTTTTTGCTTCTCTCACTATTTTCACTTTCATTTTACTTTTTACTTTTATTTTTCTCTGACGACGATGATGATGACTACATAATCTTGTTCCTATATCTTCATGTTTGCATACTTTTCTGGGTATTGGATGCATTATGGCGCAACGAACAGCTGGAATGTGAAAGCATACGGATTCCCTCAAGCAGGTCTCTCCAGGGGGATTTCCCTCAAGTTGGAGATGCCAGCAAACGGTGATGAATGGGTTTTTGCGTTCATCGGATGGTCAAATTGATACCTCCTTTGCGGTCTGGCTCTTTTTTCTTTCTTGTATCTATTAGTATGTCTCCTTCCTAGAAGCAATAGGTTGAGATGGAAAAGTGTACTTCGGTTTAGGAAAAGCAGCACTTACCCCTTTTAGCTGGGGGACATTTGGCTGCGGGAACATGGGACAGAGGTTGTAGCATAATAGTCTACTTCAGGTGTCTGGGTAGAACTTTACAGCCCAGTGAGATTAATGAAATTAGTAAAATTACTGATCAGTTCTTCAAACAAGTTACCATTCCCTGAGCCAAGAAATGTCATCTCGCAGGTAATTCTGAACGTGCAAAAGTTGGTGGAAGACAGTGAAAACTATATTCTACTCAAAATGCGTTACGGAGGCCCTCAACCATAATCAGTGGTGTAACTTTTAAACCCATTTCTGGGGTAATGAATCCATCTAGGTGGGGTCAGTCGAGATGATGTTCAGAAATGACATTTTTTGGCACACCCACTGCTGAAGTGGCCCAAGCAAGGTGGCAAACTCTGTGGCGTCGTGACATGTGAAAGGTACCTCCAGCTCCATCAGACAGCCCAACCACATGAAGTAATTTGTCTTGTCCCATCAAGTGGGTGTGCAAATGATCTTTAAATGATTACACACTCAGCTTCCTATAAGGAGAATTGTTCTGTCATTCTTTGGGGGAGGAGACAAGTGGGTATGCAGAGACAGTGACATAACAGCGTACCACTGGCGCAGGCCCAGCCAACCTCAACTCTGATCGGAGACCACCGGCCTTTGGAACTCTATCCACTCATACACTCTATCAAATCAAGCTCTCATGAATAATCTACTTTCCGAATATCTCATCGATCCAGTTGTCCGACAAGCTCGTCGATTTTCTTCGCCTGTCCCGAGCCACGAGCCTCATAATGACGATCAGGTGCGCTCGGAGAGCGTTTCACATGTCAGAAACAATGCGACGACAACGTCCCTGGTCAGCGAGTCCCCACTCCCCACGTTCCTAGCACATTTACTCCGGGGTAACGACGTCGATGAAACAAACAACACCCATTCTCAAAATTCTAGACAAAGTCGAGGGCGTTTGGTGTTTGCGGGGCTCGATGATCGTGACAGCAACAATGAAGGAGCCATGCTGGAATCCCCCCGTTCTCAGAGCCCTGACCTTTTATCTGGGCAGGATGAGCAAATGTCCTCAATTCCGCCCTATCACATTCCAGGTCAGTTTCGTACAAGAAACGCACAAACTTCTGTGCAGTCCCATAGGACCAGCATCAGTCTGGGAGCGGGGGGCAGTCGATCACACAGGAGTACGGGCTTAGGAACGCGAGGCTCAATTGGTAGCACGGCAGAGCCAGAAATGTCAAGAGAAGCGCGTCGTGGTCTGGCGAATACCTCTGAGACTCTTCCCGCTGATGATGGCATGCGATCGCTGCGGCAAAAGATACACAAGATACGGGAGATGGAGGGAACAACAGAGGAAAAAGCACGATGGATGCATTTGCTGATGACAAAAGATTACACTGCAGCTCGCGCTCATCTCGTAAGGCCGACATCGCCATCAAGCATCATCACACAAGACGCTCCCGGCACACCAACTACAACCAACTCCGAAAGCCTCGATGAGCTTCGCTCTCGCGCCGCCAAATCGCCTTCGTCCATCAATACGGCCTCTGAAGCCGATCAAGACTACAACTTGAGTCCCGAAGATACAGAGCCCACGTACTGTCCGCGCCCTGAGCGAATAGATAATGAAGACGATGAGGAAGACGATCAGGGCCCCATCCTTGGATGCGAGCACTACCAACGCAACGTCAAAATCCAATGCCGTGACTGCGGCCGCTGGTACACATGCCGCTTCTGCCACGACGCCATTGAAGACCACGCGCTGAATCGGCCGAAAACGCGCAACATGTTTTGCATGCTCTGTCGGACCCCCCAACCCGCCACAGGCCAATGTCGAGAGTGTGGCGAGTTTGCCGCGTGGTACTATTGCGACATCTGCAAGCTCTGGGACAACGACAGCACAAAGCGCATCTATCACTGCCCTGACTGCGGCATCTGTCGAAAAGGCGAAGGGCTAGGCAAGGATTTCCAGCACTGCAAGGTAAGAAATGCTCCGCTTCATCCTCCCTCCTTCACGTCCAACCCACATCAACTAACCCCCCATCCTCATCAGCGCTGCAACGTATGCATCTCGATCCGCTTCGCCACGAACCACCGCTGCATCGAAGGCGCCACGGAGTGCGACTGCCCGATTTGCGGCGACTACATGTTCTCGTCGGCGCGCAGCGTGGTGGCGATGCCGTGCGGGCACTACATGCACTCGGCGTGCCACACGCGCTACATGCAGACGGCCTACCGCTGCCCCATCTGCGCGCGCTCCGCCGTCAACATGGAGCTGCAGTGGCGCAAGCTCGACCGCGCCATCGACGCCCAGCCCATGCCGCCGCCCTTCCACGCCACGCGCGTCCAGCTGCAGTGCAACGACTGCTCCGCCAAGAGCGTCGCGCCCTACCATTGGCTCGGGTGCAAGTGCGCGTTGTGTGATAGTTATAACACGACGGAGCTGCGGCTGATTGCAGTGGAGGATGATGAGGAGGCGCGGGGTGCTGCGATTCCGGATGCTGGAGGCCCGGCGGCTGTGCTTGACTCTTTGCAAGATCTGGCTTTGGCGTCTCCCGCTTCTCCTCGTTCTCCTCCTGCTGCTGCTGTTGCTGTGACTGCTACTGCTGCTGCCGCTGCACCATCGCGCGTTGACAGCGCGAATCCTTCCCCACGTCGTGGTCTGCCTCTGCGTGAGCTTCGGCCTGCGCGGCCCTATTTCCTGAACGACGACGATGCTGGCGCCGCTGGTACAGTGGGAGACACATCGCCACTATCCACAGAGGCACTGCGTGCGTTCTCGCCGTATGAGATGCTGCAGCGTGTAAGTCGGTCGTTGTCGCCGATACGGTATTATTTAGATGGGCTAGGAGAGGAGAGGCTGAGGGTAAGGGGACCGTGGCAGGGTGATGATGATGATGATGATGATGATGATGATGAGGACGAGGACGACGATGACGACGACGATGATGAGGATGAGGATGAGGGCGAGGAGGAAGCATTGGACGAAGAGGAGGACAGCGAGATAAGCGTGGGTGGGGATGATGATGAATTGGAATTCGATATTGATGATGATGACGATGAGGAGATATTGGATCTTCCCGGGCATAGATGATAGGCGTTGGGATCTGGGGATGTAAGGCGTTGGTTAGTTTTTACGCATCTATTCCCAAGACATTGCTTGTGCGATTTAAGAGAAGACTTAGCCTGCAGTGTAGCAGTGCGTTCCAGCCATCAGAACTGCGAGGAGCATAAATCCCAATCGAATCCTCTTCACAATGTTCACAAAGTCGATGACTTGCTTTGGGGGATGCAGGTCATCACAATAGTGAATGAACTCTCTTTCACAGCGAGACGCTCTTCCTTCCGTTGACGACATCATCTTATCTGGTCGAAGGAGGTTGGATTGCAGACGGACTTGACGTGAAAATTCCCTCCGTAGGCGAAGTCCATGATCGGTCAAGTCGTGGAATCCACAAAAATTTTGATGTGATTTTGTGCCGATCAAGCTGATAATGTTGAATTTCGCACAATTTCCGCCGCTGAGAATTTCGAGGAAAAGCGTCCTTCGCCTTCGCAAGAACGAACGTGAAGAGGGTGGATAATCATGACATGTCCTAGATGCGACATCATCAAAAATGGAAGGTAAAACTACCTTATCATCTCGTCTTTAAACTTGCGTGGGGGCCAGGGTCAACCAAGTTTCTGGGTCAGTTCAGAAACCAGGTACGCAGTACCAAACAGATGAGCAGTAGCACAAAGGACCAGTGGGCATAAAAAGTCGAGAGTAAAGCAGTGTCAGTTTGGAAGTTGTATTCCAAGATCTCGTGAAATTTTGAGTGAATCCGCTATTCAGTGCGTAGTTGATCCGGCATTTGAGATGCCTCTTTTACCGTCCAATCTTACAGGATGCTCGCATGATCCCCTCGAAGGCGACAGGCAGAGTCGTAGAAAGGTGTCTTCTTATTCGCGATGGAAAAGGTCTCGCACGTCCGTTTCTTACTGAAATAGCGCATGGTCCCTTTGATGCCACTGTTGGAGGAACCAGAGTTGGCGACGTTGTAAATAACAATAGAGTAACAAAAAACTCGTAGAAGACAGAATGACGGCCAAAACCGGGATCACCAAACCTTTCTTCTAATTTACGGGATTTGGATCTGCTCCACAAGTTGAGACGAAACGCAGAGCTCTAAATGATGCGTTGCCGAGACTACATAAAATTTTTCCACGTTCGTAGAGCAAGGAAGCCGGTACGCACAACCGTGAGTTCCGACGTTCGGGAATGTGCAATCTCCATTAGAATGGTGGCGAAATTCCAGAATATTGAAAAAGGGCAGTCCTCTTAATGGGATAGCTTTACTGGTGCATTGAAGTTATTTGCCATTCAGTCAAAGCCTTGAGCAAGACGTACAGCTCAGAGGCATCAGCGGGTACGATAAAAAATGCCACCCGCGACGGCGAAAGATATTTGTAATCGCCACATATCTCATAGGGAAGTCCTCAGCAACAATAATCAAGAAATCTTGGGAGATAGTTTTTGGTGAATTGTTGACAAGCTTTAATGCTTTAGAATGGGATGGGGTCCTCCTTATGAGGCCTGTGGCAGTTGTACCTCTTGTGGTGGTGAGTGACGTTTTTAATTGCAACCCCTGGTAGAGGTTCATGATGTCAAGTTCAGTCAGGGTGCTGGTACTCAGAATTGTTGCTTCAAAAGCAATCCAGTTACATTGATAGAGCAAGTCGCCTCCGTTGATCGACACAAGCATTCTGTAATCAATCTCATTCTGTTACTCGCTCTCCTGATTCTGGGCTTCCGCCTTGTATGCTCTCCAAAACTCGTTCTGCTCGTCGACGGGCGTCAATATACATCATGAATTCTGTATAAGTGCGAGGCATGATCTTGATATCTCTATGACGTTGTCAGCAAAGAGCTGGAACATGAGTTGGCTCTACTGTGCATACTTTGGCACTGTAAATGTATAGTTAAACTGGCCTGTGGGCTTTACATCACCATGCTCAACATCTCGCACCTTCGAATCCACACGTATTTGCACACGGGTAAATTCAGCTTTTGAGTCTGTGTTATCTCCAGAAACCGTATCAGCAATAGGTGGATCAGTGTAGACGACTGTTGCTGTCAAATACAGCACGGAGCCAACTGGTACAGGATGTTTAAAGTCACTGGGATCAAGAGACACAAAGACCGGACGACTGTGAGAGAAGGCTGCAGCGCAACAAAAGGCGAGTTCAAAAGTTTGCTTCAGGAGGAAGCCCCCGAATATCATAAAGTGGTGCCGATTTCGATACTGTGGTTGCATGATGGCCGCTGTTTGCATTCTAGTACTATTCATAAAGTGGAGATTCTCTGGCTGACGCAGAGGGTCGTTTGGATCTATCAAGAATCGTCAGCATGAATCCAATCAACTTGTTTGTAACCTTACCATGATATTGTAGCTGTCGTTGCCACATTGCGTGGATCAGACCACTCTCTTCATCATTTGGAGCGGTCTTCAGCAGTGATTTTTGTGACGATTGTTTTCTAATCCTTGAATTACGTTCTCCCGCTTCGTATATGCTTCGCTCCTCCTCAGTTTCAATCTTGATGGGATTGATTGGTACTGGTCTGCCACTGTCAATCGATTTGTATATCGACCGTCATACTCGGTACTCACTTTTTGGTGGCCGGATCCAGAGATACCATTGTAAACGCGCAGGTCATCATGATGTCTTCATTCTTTAGAGTCTCGCCGTCCTTTGGGGCTTTCGCAACTTGCAATGAAACCTCCATACTGCTTCTACCGGTTGCATAAGTAACTTGGCCGCTTAGCTGCAAATCGCATATTTCGGTCAAGGCATGATTTATCACAATTCGATCAACAGCCGCTGTCACCGTTGTCACTTCATCGCCCGTATGCTTATATGCTACAACACCGGACAATGCGTCAAGGTCCATAAAAATTGTCCCAAGCCGAATGTGTCCGCTGGAGTTTAGGTAAGTGTCAAGCAGCCATGGATCTTGAGCAAGCGGCAGGATCTAAACAGCATCAGTCGGTAGAGGCATATTGGTCTTTCTAGTCTTCACGGACCACGCTATGATAGCTGTCAGACATGCGCTTGGGCTCAAGTTTTCGACTGGCTGGATGTTTCGGAAGCTGGGATGCTTTGGCTGCATTCCGGCTTTCGAATTGCTGTCTCTTGAAAGCTTCAATCCACGGAGTCTGCACTCTAGACTCTGTCAGTGCTCGAAAGACACCATCCGTGCATGATTTGGAGCTCGAATGGAAAGAGGTCACGGTCTGCCGTGCATGTCCGAGCTTGAAGAGCGGTCTTCGGATTGATCGAAAGAACTGCTCCATGAAGCCACCGACACTGTAGCGATATTTTTATACCAGGCGCGGAATATGTACCTTGGGCAATGCCCCGTAGCTGCTTTAGGGGTCGAGTGGTACGTAGAGTAGTGTGGAAGCTGTCATTCTGTGGAACGGTTCACTCCGAGCTTTCCCGCCATCTTCCACAACAACTTGATTGGACGCTACTCCTGAACATGTCTACACTAATCCAAGCAAACAAGACCAAGTCCAAGCACGCATGCGTCGTGCGCTTGGATGAGAATGTCTGTGGAGTCACAATTAGGCTCGCTGCGACTGAGGCACCAAAATTCTGGTCTCGAGCTCACTCTGAACGCGACGGTAAAAGCATCGGGAGCGTTGCCCATAGGCGCCAATCCGATTTCAGAAGATGAGTACACAAACACTATAGAAAGAAACCCAATTTGGGTAACACGTGGTAATGATCTTTGTTTTGTTCTTGCCGTCTCGGCAAGTGATGAGCAATTGCTTTCAATCCTTCATGAACAGGGCTTGTTACATTCTGTTGGAGAGCTCCTCAACGAAGCTGAGGTAGGCGACCAGAAAATATGCTTTGCCTAACTCATTAGCTCATCTCCTTAGTTGTTTCAACAACTTGATCTTCGCACACAACTTTCAATTCATCCTCGCTCTGTGTCCGAGCCGAACTCAGACCATTCATTGGGCTGTATAAAGATACATGTCTCTCACGACAGGAATGTGATCGATGCCAATAAAACACATTGTCGGCTTTTGAAGGGTGTACCTTTTGCTGACTTTAGACCGCCTGGGAAAATCGGGACAATAGCATTAGAGCAAGTGCACCTGTCGATCCATCTCTCCAACCATCAACAAAACGCTCGAAAGAAGGTTTCAGACAGCAAATCAAGGATTCGTTCGCAGATTGATCTGGCAGAACCGAAACATCAAACTCTCTATATTGGTCGGGACTTTCACTCTCAAGCTTGCGATATACTCCATGAGGCGAGCCATCAACGTAATCATTATTTTCACGACACGTCACCTGTTACCTATGAACACAGTCATGACTCAGGTGATGACTTGGAGATGCTTGATAATCTCCCAATTACACCTACTACGGCGCCTCACGATGGATTTGCAACGAATCAGGAGCTTTCGGCTATCCGTAACGGACCCCCCCCAATCATATTATCCAGTAGCGTCGTTGCTTCAGTAACGGACAGCCCTACGTTCTCAAAAGACGCACAATATCTTATCGACGCGGTGTTCCGTATGACCTTTAGCCAAAAGACCAGTAAATTAGCCCATGGCATCAAGAATATCGGAAGTAATTTCCCAACCCGGCTCTCAGACATCGCCCCGGGCTTGTTCAGCCCTGGTCATCTCTCAGTGAGCGTCCGCATTCATCTCAGTGCGCCCAATCTCTAACAGACAGATCCAAGGCACTCTCTCAGCGTGCAGTTTTCATTCCGACAATAAGCCGAGGTCTATCAGCTAATATCTCAGCGAATGCAGCATCACCCTTACTAAAGGCAAAGCTGGCCCGGCTCCGACGCTGCAATCCCTGCGGCCCGGCGGCGCCTGTGGGGCGGGGCTCCGCTGCTGCCAAAAAAGACGAGGCGTCCAGTCAGACAGTACATGATGCGGTTGAGACTTGCATGTGGGTCATCACGCAAGCCGCGCTCCACGATCCTGCTGCAGCTCGTCGACTGAAACCAATCGTAAAACCGGGCGACGAACAGCGCGATTTGAGCGCTAGTGGGGAGGACATTTTGGAACCTGTGGGGACTTTGAGCTGGGACTGCGAGTCTGATATGCTTGAGGACGACGATGAGGACGACATACTGTCCGATGAGATGGACGACGACATTTTGGAGGGTTACGAAGACGCAGCGGATGAAATTCTTGAGGATATATCCTCTGACCCTTATGTGAAGGAGGTCTACAAGCTACAACAGGCTTCAGAATATTCCTTTGGCTCGGACATATTGGACGAAGACATTTTATATTCGCAATCACCATATTCGCATTCAAGCCGGCGAAATTCAGGCACTATGGCATTATATGGTTAGACGTATTGAGATTCATTGAACTGGGGGTCTATGTATAATATATACTACACCATGTACATAAGTCATCAACGTTTTGGACCTGTTCTCCATGAAACTCTGTCGCTGGGTTATAAACCAATTTTCCCAGCATAAACAACAAGCACCCCTTCTAATCGCGAACGCCTTAATTCGCAAACCCATACCTTACTCATACAAGGTTTGTCACGAGAGCCTTCCCAGAAAACATGGACAAAGCGACAACATTTCAAATTACCACCCATCATATATCATTAACCGTCCTCCACCTTCCGTCCCGAACCCTCCCCCATCAGCCCTCCTCCACCTCTTTCTCTCCCCTGTCCCCTCCCTCTCCCTCACCAACCAAATACACCTGCGGCGCCCACACCTGCCAATGCAGCACCATCAGATGCGCCAGCCTGTCCCTAATCGCCTTCGCTCTCTTCTCCATAGCCCCCATCGCGCACATCTCCGCGCCGAGCCCGCGCCCGTCCAAGCCTGCGCGAATGACCGGCGTACGCGCCACCTTTGATGATGACGCAGGCGGTACAAACGCATTGGATAGAGCAATTGGAGATGCGTTGATGTGCGCGGTCACAGTGGCGAGGAGCTCTGGGAAGAGTCGCGCGAGGAGAGTGTCGGCGTGGTGCGAAAAGATTGGGGAGTGCGGGTCGAGGGAGGCGGTTAGGCGTTGCTCGATTTGGTCGAGGCGCTGGATCGAGAAATCGATCGAGGCGGTGCTGAGAAGGTGCGCGGCAAGGTTGGGAATGGCCTTTCGCCAGTGGGAGGAGGGGTCTTGTTTGGGTGGCCGGGTACCGGTGATGATGAGGAGGGATTCTTGGAGGGATGATTTGTTCGTTGGGATAGAAGGGAGGTTGTTGGTGTGTTTGAGGAGATCGTTGAAGATGTCGAGACAGATGTTGATGTTCATTTGGTCGATAAGATCGGCTCGTAATGAAGTTAGGCGAGCGAAATCGAGCCCAAAAATGTCGGGGAAAGATTCATTGGGTGAATTAGGTGAAAGGAGAGATTTCAAAACCGCGTAGACGAATATGGTAAGCCTCTTTGACGATCTTTCACTGCAATCAAGTAATAGATGCTTCATCTGGGGGGCTCTGCTATACTCGTTGAACCATGTTTCCGCAGGCCTGAGGTCGATAGGATTGTCGTGATACCATGGCTGTTCGAAGCGGATGGTGTGCTCAACAAAGTAAGTGCGCAGATTGCGAAGCTGATGGTTTGCAACATCAAGTTTCATAGCCTCGAGTATCCCAAAGAGTTCTCGTAGGCCATCCACTATGGATTGCGCGCTTGCTCCATTCTCCATACGACTGACCATCTCATCTACGCACTGGTCGCGCATGGGAGCGCAATGTGTCTTCAACAGCTCGGCAAGCCATTTCGAAATACCTGTCAAGTCACATGCGCCTCTTTGTATTTGCTGCATGAGAATGGGCACATCGAGAACGTCGCCGATCCGTGCATGATCCGCTGCTGGGAGTATCGAGTAAAGAATACTTCTTATTGTTTTGAACATGCGAGGCATCCTCCTTTGGCTTTCTCGAGCGGCGGAATCTGGGTCGAGCTTTGTGATGGAGTAGAACTGTGACGATCTATTACCAAGTAAGGCATAGATTTCGAGTTCGGCCACAAGAGCCTTCCAATACAAGCTTGCTTGGTCAATCTTCTGTTTGCCCCTGATACAATCCACGTTTGGTCGAAAATGGAGGTCTCGATCATAGTTTATATCATGTCTTAGCTGCAAATTCATAGAAAAGCGGGCTAGATCCAACTCGCTAAGCGATTCAGCTGTAATCGGAGGCTCTTCCTTGGCGCTTACAAAATCGTGCGCCAGATCAGAGCCTCTTGGACCCAAAAGAGCCTCTAGAGCACGTCGAAACCTATGTGCTATGTGTGGGTGATGAAGTGATGGCTGCTGAAGAGTCGGGGATCGAGGATTTTGCGAATGGCGTTTCGAAGGCGGACCACGCGCTTCCACATTAGCTGTCACTTCTTCCACACCGGATTCCCTCTGGAATTCTAAGCAAGAGGGAGCACTCAGTGCTGTCCTTCCTACATGCATAGCTGCTTGGTGGGGTGGCGTCATCTTGTAGCCGTGGCGCTTTTGCACTTTGGATTAGATTGACCCAATGAAACAGCTAATATCGATTCCGAGGACCAAAGAAGCTGGATATTTGATTATCGAAGTCAGTCAGAGCCAGAGCACGCAAAATGGCCAAAAAGTCTTGCAATTGGGGCCAAATTCGCTGTGCCAGCGCTCCGATATGGATAAAGCAGCAAAGAAATCCTGATTCTCGAGACACCTGATATTCGATTAGTAAAAGAGTTGTATAGCTGAGAAATTTCCTCGGTTTGCGAGGCACAAGCTGAACACGTGGTGTTGAGATGCTAGGATGTTTGATAAAGAGATACGGGTAGGTGCAGCAAAGGAAGACCAACCAGTCTGCATTTAAGACTCGGAGATCACGGATCGAGAGGATGCGATTAGAACATCGACCGGCTACTGAAGTTTGCAAAAATTTTCGTGAAACTGAATGTTGTTGAGGGTGATATTCCAAGTATTTTGATTGTATCAGAATATTTGACTCAGACGTTTGTGGACGAGTTGTTCTAACTCAGGCCTTAAGAGATTAATTCAGACAAACAATGGCGACTGCCTTGAAGACTAGAGTGGACATAATGAAAATTGACGGTTATGATGTCGTAGAAAGCTTGCGCTTCCAGCTAAAGCAAAGAGCCTACAAGGATGAAGCAGAATTGACGGTATAAGAGCAGCGTCGAAAATAAGCCAATAAGACGTCGCTGGCGCCACCGGTAGCGATGTGTACCTGAAGTCACAGACGCAGGTGCTGGACTAGAGAAAATAGCTCTCTAAGTTGGATCTAGCCCCTTCGCCTCATTTTCCTGACGTCCTAAGTGGAGCAAGTACCAGACCAGCGGTCAGAGAGGGTGAGGCGAACGTTCTATCTAAAATTTTGCGAGAGAAACTAAACTTAATAGAGCTTGGCATCTCAGCTCTTTTTGTATCTGCCGTTGGCCTCGGAAGACTGCCCAAGCCGCGTCAATAGTGGCAAGCCACCGCGGATATTTGACGCTCGAAATGAAGCATTCAAGCTGTTAGGAGATGACGGAATGTTATATGACCAACACTCTTATGATTAAATTTGCGTGCCCAATGTCCTCCCCTGCAATCCGACAAGTTGTTGTGCTTTGAGACGGCAAAACACTATGCGAATGCATCCGAGAACTGTTCCAGCAACAAGCATTTTGACTGGCAGAAATGCTTTTTGCCCTGCGATTTTGTCACACGATTGCCTTCAAAGCACAGAATTAGTCAAAAATCCTCATCCATGGACGGCCACGAACAGTGAGAGGCCAGAAATGCTTGGGTCACCTGCACTGATGCAATTTTTTCCCTCCACCATCTATGGAACACGTTGGGACCGAAGCTGTTTTGCGCGTGCGAAGGCTGGCTAATTGCCCGCGACTTTCAACATTATGCCCGTGCTGTATTGCTTCGGTGCGCCGGGAATTATCGATCATCTCAAAGCTATGATCTTGTTCGTTGACAGGGTTTGGATCACATGAGAAGAGAACTGTCAAACCAGGGTCAGCATACAAAATCTGCAAACACCTACGGATCTGGCGCGAGGCGAAATGCCTTAAAATCAAGGCATACCATACCTGCCTGTCTCTCCTCCACAACCGCGCCTCTGCGCCATTTCGTCGCCCGTAGGTGTAGACCATGATTGGGCTTTGCTTCGGTATTTCTCTAGTGCCGGAACAGCCCGTGTAGCCATGATTGTGGTGTGATACTGCATTGGTTTCCAAGGCGGATACGGGCTGGTTCCCTGCATTTTCTGCCCCTTGGCCAGTCTGCCTTGCAACGCCCACCAATCGGTTTACCTGCCGATATATGGCTTCATATCATCCACGGTAACCAATTTTTCTCGAAAGAACCACATTTCCATTACTTAAAAATTTGTACGTGTATGTCTCCTCGACAGTCGCAAGACGTTTCGTAGTTTGTGTTCCCCTAAGAGACCGAATGTCTGGCGTACCAACAAGAGGGTTTCAGAATCAGAAATGAGGCGTCCAATTTGAGATTTAGATCTCATCTCGTGCCACGCACGTTGAAGATCATTGTCGGCATGTCAGTTCACTCTCTGCTAACTATTAGTCGTCTTGGAGAACCAAAGAGTATGCAGGCCGGAGCTGTGGTCGGTCAAAATCTACTCAAGTGTGCCTCCGCGTCTTATCCAACTTCTCTACAATGAGTAGGATTGTTGCGCTGACGCACAAGTCGTCATTGAGCTCAAGACTGTTGGGATCTTCCCAATTACATTGCTACCTAGCTTGCAGGACGACGGGCACATTCAACACACCCTCCTAACAAGCCTTCGGACTAACATACACGTAGAGTCACCCACAGACATATACACTGGTTGACAAATACTTATCGCCCGCATGGTCTAAGTCCACAAAAGAGAGGTCTCAGCTGTGCCTCAAACATGACTGGAAAGATGGGATAGCTCCTTGAGCCTCTCACTCGCCTTATCATAACACAGCCTGAGGAAAGGATCATCCAATAGATTGGACTTCCGACCTTTAGCTTGAAAAACAAACACAAACATCTGGCTCGTTGAAAGCGCGAAACTAGCCACGGTTACAGCAAGTCCAGCAGCTCGGAGCCTCACCGGTCGATCTCTCCGTCTTGCTGAAACCACAGTTAGCGTGAGGCACGTAGATGTAGTGTCGCTACGGGCTCGAGTAGCCACTTTGTTATCCCAGGACAACAAATGAGTCCGGGCGGAAAGAAAACCTTTGACATAATTAGCTCGCCTTCAAACATAACGTTCTACGAGAATGATCTCGTATATCATTTTGAAAAATGCAGGGCACAGTTGACCGGTATGAGGTTGACGACTCTGACCAGCTGCAGTTGTCAAACATGTTTTGTGGCCTGAATCTCTAGGTTCACCCTCTCACAGACAGCGACTCTGCTATATCCCCAACAAGATCTATAGCTGTAGCTTGATGAAACGCACTCGCCCCAAATAATCGATCAACCGCCTCATAACGATGTTCCGATTTACCGTATTCTGTTTTCGGTCACAAAAACCATTTCAAGTTTGGTAGCGCCTGACATGAGATCGGAGATTCGTTCGCCCTAAGAGTTATCTGCAAACGGAAAAACGTATAGTGAATTGACAGGTCAAGCATTGTCACTGAAAGTACCAATCTCCGAGCCCTTAACCCCAGGATCTATCACTGAGGAGCTTACTTGCCTGCAACAGAAGTTTAGTGATGTACACGTCATACTATCTAGAAGATCTTAGATTTCCACATCAGCGGATATTTCGATCAAGTCAAAGCGTGGGCACAAGGTATGACGGCTAGCCTCACCAAGCTCCTTCGGAACGGAGGGGCCGTGATACAGCGGCCTCCGACAGTAAAGAAAATGCCGAGAGTTTTTGAAGAACTCGCTCTTATTTATGCCATTCTTGGCAAACGGCTCTTTGTTGGTGCCGTCTTCCCTCGCGATAGTGAGGCTTTCGTGAGTACTCGGTAGCAAACTGGCCCACAAAGACGAAAAGACGACCAAAATCACTTCGATTGCTTTATGAGAAGACCTTCTGCAGCACTCGCGTATCATCATTATCATCATCACTCATACCATCATCACAGGGCAGAGCATTGCCACATTCCGTACCTCTTGACAAATCAAGCAAGGCTAAAGGTTATGTCTGGAAATTTCCATCTACAAAGCCTATTGACTGCTGCAGTTAAAGTGAAAATTTCCGCTACGCGAAGGAGCAGCACTCGCCGTCGCAACATAACGGACCCGCCCCGACTCTCCAGATGCAAAGGATATGAAGAAATGGAAGACGTAGGAAACGTAAAGCAGTAGCAGCAGTAGCAGTGACCGTCGACGAATGCTCTAAGGCTTCCCTCATTCCCTGCCCGCTCCACACATTGAAACAAAGCGAAGAAAGTTTGAAGGTGGGGGGAACGAGGGATGCGGAAAAGGGGAAAAAACAAAGATCTTGGGCTGTACACGCTGGTGGGATGAAACGGTTGACTGCTTTCGTGAGTAACGGCATTGTAGGTAGGAGTATTTGACGCGGCAGATAGGACAACAGAAAAAGGCAAGGCCATAGAGCCCCCCGCCAGGTGTAGAAGTGAAGAGAAAGTAGAAGAAAAAACCCCCCTATCGTCTCAGGCCGTGGGCGCATTTGGATGGTGATGATGATGATGGCATGCTGAAGTCCTTCAATTTCGTTCGTGACCGGAGCTGTGTTATTTTCTTTAAGAGTTTCGTCGATGCCCATCCGTATTCATGTCATTCGCACCATCCGATATAACCGGTCATTTGCGCAAAAAATTCGCACCCATAGCTTTCTAACGCTCTCCCTGTCTTACGTCTTTGCAATATGCAATAATAACTTGGCATCTACTACTTGCTCGTCTCCGCCTTCTTGGGCTCCAAAGGCCCATCTGTGGCCGTAGTAATCTTGCCACCTGGTTGAGCGTCATCTTCGCTTCTCTCCGTCTTCGTCGATGCTGGCGATGAATCTCCTGCTCCTTTCCTCACCACTTCGTCGCCATTCCGGCTTCCAATCTCCGAATCGTGCGCATTGGTCGCGCTCGTCGGCGCCGGCGTGCCTTCCCGCTCCGCTCGCGCGCTCTCTTCGCTCTTACCGCCAATCTCTCTCGGGCTACTCGTGATGGTCGCCCACTCCTCGCTGTGTTCGTCGGATAGATTACCGCCTGCGGGCGTCGTGCTCTTAGCCACCTGAGACTGCAGATCGCGGTCCTCATCCTCGTCATCGTCTTGATCGAGCATGTCGACGTCGTGGTTGTGGGCTGTAGGCGACGAGTCAGTAAGGACCTCGCTGCCGTCACCGAGGAGAATGATGCGCCCCGCGGAAGACCGACCTCCTATCATCCGCTGCGTGCGCTGGTCAATATCCATGTCATAGTCGTCGAGGTTATCCTCGAAACGATGATGGTTGCCAGGGCCCCTAAACTCGGCTAATGAGGAGCCCAAAAAACACAAGTTAGAAGATAGGTTATGGAGGTGAAGATGTAAAGGTAAAGGAAAGGCACTCCGGACCTGTGCGGTCTCAAAGCTAAATCCTTTAAGTATAGTACTTTCGTCTATTCGCGGTTACAAAAGAAAAGGGGATCTCAAGACTTGCCATACTCGGGTGGCGCGCATGGGCCGTCGCCGTTTGCGACACGGTCGCCAATCTCCTTGTACCACTCCTCTTTCGTTTTGCCTCGTAATAGTCCGACAATGATGATGGTCATGTTATCGCATCCAACACCACCAGTGTCGCTATTTGACGCGAGACAGTTATCCATCATATTTTCACAGATGGCGTGTAACTCTTGCTTTGCGGCAATTCCTCGGCGCACGAATTCTATTACGGCTTGTGAGGATTGACAGTCCCAGATACCTTGATTCCGTCAGTACTGCTGAGTATCTTGAAAGGCTGAGATGATCGGCACATACCGTCACATGCAATGACGACGAATTCATCATCATCAGTGATTTCATGTACAGTGACATCGGGGAAAGCAGTTACAATCTGTTGTTCCGGAGGCAATTCAGCACTTTTCTTGAACTCAAAATCGCCAATTGCTCTGGAGAGGGCAAGATTGCCATTGACTCGGCCAAAATCGACAAATCCACCAGCGGCAGTTATTCTAGCCTTCTCACCTAAAAAGAATTACCGTCAGCGAAGATCAGGATCGAGTGGATTTGCCATAGCCTTCATACTCTCATTCTGTGGCTTGTGATCGAATGATAAAGGTTTTGCTCTTCCCTTGATACCGAGCACTGTCCGCGAATCTCCAGAGTTTGCCTGGTCCAGATTAGTTCACACGGTATGTAAGCTCATGGCTGATACATACAACGTATATTTTGTTTTTGGACATGATTGCAACCGAGGCAGTACACCCCGAGACTTCCTCCTCATATCTTGGATCTTTGATAGGTATGAGTCATTTGCACATTCACGTATTCATCCCTGCAAGGACAGTGCTCACCACTCAAAATAGCTCGATCTGCTGCCAGAAAGCCATCTTTTAGAGCTTGTTCAATGTTCTCCTCTTTGTATGCCTCTTGCTTTGCAATGATCTTGTGTAAGTTTTCGCCAGTGTAGATAGCAACCTTGTCTCCGCCATGACCATCATAGACTCCAAAGAAACTTAGCCGAACGTCAGACTCGGCAGCCTTGTGATCCTCCCCGTCGGAAGGTTCGGGTTGTAAATCGAGGACGCATGCATGAGCATCTTCCATGCTTATACGCCATCCTTGCATGGAGGAGACGCCGAAGACAACGCGGTCATCCTTGCCCTCGTCTGACCTCTACAGAGACAGGTTTTGCTTAGCCTTTGTTCTCATAGCTTTAGCTCGACGAGCGTGGTGAAGCTCAGAGGATGCAGCTGCAACGGCGAATAGGCCACAACGGCGCATTCTGCGGAGCGCAGATTGATGACCAATCCACATACCTTTTCGACCACTGGCTCCGACAGCGTTTGACCCATGGTGCAATGCCTTTGCTTAGTTCACAGAAAGATGAGTTGGGCTAGGGAAAAGATGGTTCGGCGGACAGGTGAAGGTGAAGGGAGGCGGTAAAATCTAAGAATTACGGGTGTTGGTCGGAATTACGTGGGATACAGGATAGCGCCAACGTGGAAAAGAGAGGAAAAGGAAAAACGTGACACAGGCGTAAGCAGTGGGTCAAACTCGTAGACTGTAGAGTCGAGGGGGAAATAGGATGATTGGAGTGCAGAAGAGGTCGCGTGTGTAGGCAGTAGGAGAGGATAGAGGCGTAGTGGGCGTTGTTCGCAAGCTTGGCGCAAGACGGGATGATGTAGCCCGCGGCCGAACAGATGGCAAAGAATCGAGGCTCGCCGCCCCCACCACGAACCCACTCGTGTGCCAAGAGTAATCATCATTTGCTTCTGCCCTTACTCGTTCTATCGCTGTCTTCGAGTACCCCTTGACCGGCATCAGGCACAATTCAAATTGGCAGACTTGCATTGTTTCCGTTCGCTACCAGAAAATGCCGCGTCATGCTGAGCGGGCGGCGACAGGCTTCATGTTCCCCGACTCTATTTCAAAAAAAAGGATCGTCAATTTTTATCTACATACGTTCGTGCTAGCAAAGACCTCTATAATTTCGACTTGGTAGGCATCAGATCGTAGCTTGGCGGAAATGATTCTGCCGGAGATTAGCTTGGGCGGTAATCTTACTTCCATGGTTTGCCACTTACCTAGCATATCTCTATCGAATTGCCCAATGTTTTGAAATCCACCGACATTCATCAAAATGTCGAGCTCTGCGAGAAGACTCTTCATGACATGGCGAACCCCGTGCTCTCCCATGATCGAAAGCCCCCATACCCAAAGACGGCCAACGAAAACAAACTTGGCTCCAATCGCCAACGCTTTTACCACATCAGACGCGCTTCGGACACCAGAGTCAAACATAATATAAGTCTTATCCCCCACAGCTGACCACATTTCAATTAGCACCTTGTTTCGAAAAGCCTTCACCAAGGACAAACGTACCTTGCACAATCTTTTCCAACGCATCCAAACTCGCAATCGCCCCATCCACCTGCCTCCCCGCATGATTGCTCACCACAATCCCATCACACCCAACCTCCACCGCCTTCTTCGCATCCCTCACGTCCTGAATCCCCTTCAACGCGAACGGCTTCCCGCCCGAAATCTCCTTCCACGTACGAATCAACCACGGCATCTTCTCCCAGCTATGCGCACGTCCATGCCACACATTATCGATCCACTTGGCCCCAGCCTCATTGGGCTGCGTCTTGGGATCGATGCCGTCCTCAGCGAGGCGCTTCTGGAACACCGGGTCGCTGAGGCCCAAGTCGGCGCCGATGCCGTGGTAGAAGGCGTAGTTGCTGGTGTCGACGTCGTCGTGGCGCCAGCCCAGCTGCCACGTGTCGACCGTGAGCAGGCACGCCGAGAAGCCCGCGCGGTGCGCGCGCGTCAGCAGCGAGATGGTCAGCTCGTCGTCGTGCGGCATGTACAGCTGGAAGAAGCGCGGCCCCGCGCCGTTGGCGGCTGCGACGTCTTCGATCGGCTGCGAGCCCGCGGTCGAGAGGCAGTAGGGGAGGTTGAGCTCATTGGCCACTTTGGCGACGGGGAGCTCGCCGAGGGGGTGGTAGATTTTGTTGATGCCGATGGGGGCGAAGCCGATTGGAGCTGAGACTTTGTGTCCGAAGATTTCGGCCGCGGTGTCTCGGGTGTTGGTGTCGACGAGCATTCGAGGGATTATGCGGTGCCTGTAGAAAGCCTGTCGATTCTGCGTATGGGTGTACGATTGGCCGGCGTTGGATGATGCGTAAAACCATCCTCCTTGGGTAAGCCTTTCTTTTGCCAACTCTTCCAATGCTCCAGGGTCTAGAGTGATATTAGGTCTGCAGCTTGAAGCCGAAAATTGTTGCAAGTACCTGTACTGAAAAGCGGGACCTGGCCATCATTGGACTTCCAAAAGTTTTCTCTTTGATACAGAGCATACTCAGGTGTTGTTCTGTTGTCCTTGTTGGGGCCTTTGGTGTCCATTCTAAGAGTGTATGGTCAATTGTCTAGATGAGAAAATCTATAAAAAAGAATTGTAGAGAATAAAACAGTAGCTTTTGTGAACTGATGGGAAATCTATTAAATAGTATTCACATCATCGATGGCGCTATGTGAAAATGTCGATCAATCGAGATCGTCTCTAGGGACCCTTTCATCTGCATACAAGTTCTAATACGTCATTGGTTGACTCGAGTGCATTCTGCATTACAAAAAATTGAGTGAGCGATTTACAGGATGAAAAATGCTACAGGATGCATGAACATTGAACTCAAGAGGAAATTCCGGCTCACATTTGAGGGGAAATTTTTGCGGCACAGCAGGTCGAATGTGCCATAGGTAGGATAAGAGTACGCCACAGACACCTCATTCCACAGGATAGGAAATTCCATCATGCACTCAAGGATAGAGTTTGTTGAATGTATTGTTTTGATGGGACGCCTCATAGTAGATATCCAGTAGCTCACTGAATATGCTTGACAAATGTATGCGACTCATAGCATGGAGAGGCAGTGGCATTGAGTTCTTATCGACCATGGTTTCTGCCTCCAACCCGTTCCGACTTTGACCCGAACTCACGGCGAGTCTGCAGCAAACTTTTCTCAAATTCATACTGAGTCAAATTTGGCTAGTCTTCCAGCCTATTGAAGCTCTCTCGTCTTTCGGGATGCCTCTTTTGCCAACAGAATATTGACTCCAGATCTCGATCATGTTTGAGCCGATATTGCCGAGAATTGAATACTGAGACTCTCTCTAGCATCGTGAACAGTGTTTCCGGGGTGCTGTTCATGCTCTGCACGCTTGCTTTGAGCATTTCGGTTTCCTAGAGGCACAGCAGCTGCACAGACTGAATGATTACAATGCTTTCGAGGTCATCGAAGACTTCCAATGCTGCTTTGTCAGAGGGTGCAGTCCTATCACACCTGGACTTTGGACTGACTGAGGGCCTATTGGCAAGATCTCCCAGAGTAGCTCAATCCACAAGCCATGCTTTGACTTCGCCATCGTCGCCTGTACTGATGATAATCTCTTCCTCATCATTTCGTTTGCCACTATCCCACCTCCTAGACCAGCAAACATGGTTGACCTCATATACATCATGTGCAGCTTCAAGCTCGGCGACGATTATCCATTCTGTCAGGGCTGATTGCATAGATTTGGGTTGTTCGTCCAGTTCCATGTTATCTCCGTGTCCATTGGTATTGATATTCGCTGTGCCATTTATCTCTTGAGACTGCGGGCCTGTCCACCTCTCTTCATAGACAACGAGTTTGCCGTCACTTCCCGTGCTAACAATTCTTCCCGTCTTCTTGCTCCAACTGATGCTATAGATTGCTCGGTCATGACTCTGGGGTAATCTTGCTTCTTCAATCCAGTTTTCCTGGATACTATTCGACTTGAGGATGCTCGGAATCTTGTCCTTGCTGGGCTTGTGCTCCTCGCCCTCCTTCGGTATCCTCGTCCACACCCGTATGGTCAAATCATCCGAGCACGACACCAATCTTGGACCCGCCTCCTTTCTCTTCTCTAGCAAATCCTTCTGCTCTTCCGTCAACCCCTCCCCACCCTCTCCCCGCAACTTTCCACCCTGTAATCCCTCAAAATCCACACACCAAACCGTTGCCTCATGCCCCTCCAAGACCGCCACACATGTCCAATCATCCAAATCCTCCCGATATAACCTCACCGTATCATCATAACTCGCGCTCGCCAGCAGCTCCTCCTCCGGATGCCACACCACACACTTGACATCCCCCTCATGCTCCTGCAGTACCGCCACCGTCTCAAAATTATCCTCCTCGCCCGGGAGCTCCTCCCAGATCCACACACTCTTATCCCTCGAACACGTCGCCAACAGATTCGCCCCCGCACTCCACGCAATCGACTTGATCTCTGACTCATGCCCATCCAGCACCACCGAGTACCGCCACTCCTCGTCCTCATCATCCCCGTCCTCTTCCTCCTTCTCTTGCAAACCCCTTACCTCCCGCCGCCAGATCCCCGCGCTCGCATCGAAGCTGCCCGTGGCAAGCACGCTGTCGCCGCTCGCGTGCTCGGCGCCGGGCTTCCATGCGCACGAGCGGATGCTGCGCTTGTGGCCGCCGGTGACGGAGGAGTGCAACGTGAAGGATGTGAGGCTGTAGATGCGGACGGTTTTGTCCGAGGAGGCGGTGGCGAGGAGGGGGAGAGTTGGGTGAGGAGAGGACGACCAAGCGCGGGTGCTGCTGGGGGGATTGAAGGTTGCGAGGGGGCGGATGGTCGGAGGCATGGTCGGAGGGGGCGACACGGGACGGAAAGATTGGGGGGCAGAAGGTCGTGGGTGACTTGGGGGTTTGAGAGAGTTACAGAGGAGGGGTAGGCATGCCGTTGATGTGTAGAGGCTACGTGGAAAATTCGTAGCAAGTACGAGTTGGAATTTTTGGTGTTGAGATCCAGGGTATGCTTACCTCAAAAGGGAATTTTGACCCTTGTCAGTTGCCTAAAGCGGTAATTTCGCCACTTTTTCGTCAACCATCTACGATGTATTTTGAAACGCTTCGCAATCCCAAATTTTGTATGGGAGTCGAGTTTCTTCGGCTGATCATGCAACGAACGTAACGTATCAGGACCCAGAATTGAAGACAAAGGTTCGGATAGTGATTGTGCAAAGCCTGAACAGGTTTTTATCAAATTATCGGCTTCCGTTGTAGAGCTATGGGATTTTGAAGTGAAATTCGACAGAGTTTGGGCTTCGGGCACTTGGAGCTGAGACTAAGCCCAAATTAGGCTTAGTAGCTTACCAAATCTTAGTCAGCCTCCAAGTGTGCACTTTTTCAATCGAAAGTTGATGATGATACAGAAGGACCTCGCATACATCGCATGTGTTTAAACCATAATTCATGTGCTATGCATATTGAAACTTTTGCATTACTTTCTAATATGTTACATAGAAACCAAGAGTTTTGCAACTCTCCAAGATGCGCAGCCGACTCGATGCAATCCAACCCATTTTTGCCATGTCCCGTGAGCCATTAAACTCTGCTCCGCGCTTCAAATGTCATTTCTTGATATCCATGACAATCGAACCTTTGCAGATTGATCTAGCATCCCAAAAAGACTCTGACAGCGGATGTCGCTTCGTCAAGAGAAGGGTATTAGTATTAATTGAGCCATCCACATCGGAGAATTCTCACAAGCAGCCAGTGTCTGCGGAGATAAAACGATGGGCTATGTCGCCTTTGCACTCGCTCTTGAAGAAATATTGTGGCCGAAACGAGATGAGGTGACGTTATAGAGATGATCAACATAGGTTGGAGACTCTTTTTCAGTCTTTTCAGCTGAAATAAGAGCAGTGATTCCCATATTGCGCATCTCAAGCATAGAATCGTCTTTGTCGGTATCCACAGTCATGTCAGAGCTTACCAAAATGCCACCAAAAGGAAAGCTATTGCCTTTTGATGGCATTGTGGGTGATGAGTCCTGCACAATAGACGGGCTGGGCTGTTTAACAAGCTCGCTCTCGGAAGAATTGTCCGGTCTGACAGGACTTGCGGCTATAGAACTGCCTAGCTTGATAGAGTTCCAGAAGCTCTTGCTGTGTGAACGAGTTGCAGCTGGCCTTGTCAAAGCTTCTTTCTGCATTTGATGGATAATGGGCGCAAATTCATGGTGGATTTGTCGAGCCAGTGCAGAGTGATCAGGTGAATCTTTAAAGACGCGTTGTCGAGTCTTGAAAAAGCTCAACGGGGTATAGGTCATGTCTGATAGTGGCTTAAGAGAACAATTGTGGACATCTGGAATGATGCAAAAAGCGAAAAGTGTCACCTGGCTCAGGGAATCCGTTTGCACGTCAGTGAAGCGCGCGGTAAACGGTTTGGAGCAAAAGACCGCTTGGTAGAACCACGGTTCACCAACAACCTGAGTGAGTGCCGAAATCCGGTCATATAGCAAATCCTTAAAGTCCTCTTCCTCTTCGGCCATGTTTGCGAACTGTGATGCTTTGCTGCTCAACCATTGGAGACATTCGCTAACTGATTTGCCTTCAAGCCTGACAAAAATATCCTGCTGCCAATGCTGTAACTGGTGGAGAGGTAACTCAACTTTGGGTAGCTGACACGGCAACACTCTTGGGACAAGAATGTCAAATCCTTTCTGTGCTGCCTTACTACGAAGCGCGTAGCAAGCGAGATATTTGGATCCGTGCTCAACACCAATAGGCCTGCAGTGTTCTCGTAGCCTATCGACATGTGTTGCGAATTCAGAAATCGGAACGTGCATGCTGCGAGATATAAGTTCTCCCACTTGGCTCATGGCAGCGAAACGGTAGCCAGCATTGGTAAGATGGGACACTTCATATTTCGACACCTGACGCACAACAAACAAAAGTTGGCCTTTCCCGAAAGTCATTGGTGTTCCGATCTCGAGATCAGGTCTTTGGGCACCCTTGTAACCGCGCCTTGACCGACCGTCTGGTGAGGTTGTACCAGTTGTCATGATATCGTCGTACAGGACGCCGAGATTCTGTATCGGGACTTGGATTTCCTGCGCAAGGTCTGCAGCTGCCACACAGAAGCTTTCACGGAAAAGCACCGAATAATCAAGTTCTCCCTCGTACTCCCATGTGCTTGAATTTGAGCTGGGTGGCCTCGCATCTTTCCACGCATTGGATTGGTATCGGAGATTATTGCGCATGCCGGGGACCAAATCAGCGACACCGCTCCAATTGTGCGTAACGCGGTATATCCAATGAAACACTGGATGCGCCACATTAAATTCGTCGTCGAATGACTGAAATTAGATTTTAGCAATCGGGAAATTATGACACGGAAAGATGACTTATTTACCCTCTGGTTGAACTGCTTTGTAATCTTCTTGTTTGGCAAAAGGCCTTCTTGAGTAACCATCAACCGGCCTTCTGGGTCGAACACAGCGCATGCGAGGGTGACCTGCTGTGCCCTGGCCGATAACCTCCTTTTCCGAAGATGCGCGTACCATACGATACCAATGCAGGCAAGAAAAGCGATAGCGCTCTATGAGTTGTCAGAGAAGTCTCGGAATCGAGCGCATGCCAACTTACAATGGCAATAGCAATGATCAAATTAATGTTCCGCGCACCTCCAGCATTGGGAGTTCGGGTGGCCTTGATTTTGTACACCACGCCAATGGAAGCTACCCAGTGCATTCCTGAAACAGCAGTCGCTAAGAATATGGCTGTCATCAACCTTGACCACCATCTGTTGATCCAGAGCTCTTTCATGCTAAAGAAGAATGCCAGGGCTCCGGTAGCGTCTACGACGGCAACAATGATAGCACCGCCGATGTACTTTGGGCTATAGCTGAGTCTATAATTCAGGATACCAAAGTTGCCAACATAGTGCATCCCGACAATGGAGAGACCGGCCGCAATACCTGATATGCAGAGGAAGACAGCAAATCGCAATCGCCCACGGTGTTTCTGTGATTCTCGATCCGCGATGAAGAAGCCGATAAACAGAAAGATGATTGGTAGAAACACTGAAAGCGCGGTGAAGCCAGGACTGTAGACAAGTTGCATGCTACTCTGGCCTTGACCCAAGATGATTGCTCTATTTCCAACAAAGTGCATGCACCAGATACCAACAAGGCCCATGGAGACAGAGCATGCGAAGAGTTGTAGCCTGACCGATTCATGTTAGCAAACATCCAAAGTCAAGAGCACCTGTTGCGTAGTCTCAGTGTGGTTTACGCACATGCTAAGCCATCTTTTCCCTGTTGTAATTCGACGATGCAGAAGTTCCACGGTAGTAAGACAGCCGATCAAACTGGCGACGAAGGACAGGACCACAATCCAAGAAATTAAATGGAAAGGAACAATGTCACCGGGTTGGTAGTTCACCGTGTCCACACCTTGAGCCATGATCTCTTGCTAATATTTCGTGCTGGAAAGTAGAAGTTTATCTCAAGTGAGCCGAGTTGGATGGGCTATTCAATGCTCTTGAATATCTGGCAAGCTTGATGCCTTTTAATCAGAAGGAGGGTGAAGTGAGACAGTCTTAGTGCAACATTGGTCGTGTCCAAGACGAGCGTTGACAGAGCTTGTTCATGGTCAGTATCATATGACAATAACAAAGACGCAGTGTTTCTTGTTTTTAGCACCCACCATGTAGTACTAGTAGACAGCTTCACACGAACTGTGGTCACCCAATAAATAATGGTGAATGTAGTATGGTGAAAGAATCGACTCCCAAACAAGGATTTGAATAGACCTTCTTTAGCACATTTGAAACTTGGGGGATTAAAGATAATTAAAAATGGAATTATGCGTTTGAAGATCAGTGTCACCCGAATCCTGTGTGTCTGTCCCTTGCACGGCAGCTATGGCGAAGAGATTCAAATGAAAGGGATCCACGGCCAGGATGAGGGCAGGTGGGCACAGAATATGCAAACGGGGACTATAGATATGTAATGGGATGGAAGGCGCCATAAATGGACGTCGGACGGAGGCCATGGCATGGTTCCGGGATGCACTGTGGCACCTAACAAAGATCCTGAAGACTGAAGGTTTGGTCGTGAACAGGACGGCGTCAATCATGAGGCAGCAGCATTGTCGCGCCCCCAGCAAGCCGACAGCATCATCGACCCACGGCAATGCTGGGGATCCAAGCTATCGTCCTACATTCTTGCCGCAATGGATCAGTGTGTTTTCCCTTGCTGCCCGCCCCTCGGCTCGACCTTTCGCTGGGCCAGAAGGTGCCAATCGATCTGCGCCCGTGTGGCCATCATCGGCATGGCTTTGGGCACCGCTTGGGTGCGGCATGATATCCCCGGATCTGCAAGGGCTAGCCGAGCCAGCAAAGCCAAATCGCTGTTGTTCGCTGGGACTACAAAGTTCGGAAGATTGGGAATGATGGCTGGCAGCCCTGGCGCGCATCAGAACCTTGGTCGGCCTTCTCCGCCCTGCAGCATGGGCTCCGTACAACCGCAAATGATGGCACTTTCTGTCTGTCTCACCCTTTTGTTCGATTCCACGAATTGTCGCCGTGCCATGAAAAGTCCTGATCGGAAAACAAGTCTGGATGACTTGCTCTAGCGTACGTAGTAGCAGGTCGTCCCTATGGTTCGGATCAAGGCTAGCTTCAATCATCTAAAGTAGTCATCCACTTTATTATTTGTACCTTAAGACGCAAGAATGCGCCGCCTCGATCCCTGCTCCGGTACGTGCCTTCGTCCCCGGATTGACGTGCAGTCGATCTTACCTTTGCTAGTCACTGATTTACGACTAGCCCATGCACGCACGTTGCATCTAAAATATTACTGCATAGCAACGATACCGGAGTACCTGATGGTTCACTGATAATTAATCAAACAATAGCCGTTCGTCAACTACCCTCTCGTCAAAAATCTCGTCTATGGATCAGCCTCATTTCGTCAAAAGGTACCAAGGTTCTCGACAACCCTAGGCTTTACGGGTTCATTCAACCGTGTCGGCGGTGCGGTGATATCACTTTAGTGTACCACGATCAAATTCCTTCCAAAGCTTTGTCAATATCGAGTTGTGGCTTGAAGAATCTTAAAGCACGGAGACACCTTACGTACAAAGGATGTCCATGGAGTCTCAGAAAATTGATCTTTCTTAGCCCCCGCAGCTAGCACGAGCTTACCAATCAAGGAATTCTTCTTTCAGGGCGAAGGTTCTTCAATTGAAGATAATCATACGATATCATGCGGAGATGTGATTCCTCCCACTACAGTGATTTAGATCGCTTTGCGGCACCCTTGCTCTAGCATTTTCAGGTACTTTCAAAGGTTTTGCTTGTCCCATTAGACATCGCGATCTCTTATCTAGCCACGTCTATTAGTCGTTGGTGCTTGGCTTAGTCTAGACATAGGGCACGGGAAGAAGTGGTGTTGCAAATCATGGACGACGCCACAACGTTGGCCAGACTCTTGTCGAGCCGCCGCAGAAAGGCCGCTTCCGGTCTTCTTTACGAGTAGTGTTTGCTTCTTCGGCCGCGCTTGCGCCTTCGTAATTTTCCACATGGGGCTGATTCGATCCATTGCAAACCGCTCTGATGACTTGCGCTTGATAGTGAAGTGAGCCTCCCGGATTTGCAGAGAAAAGCTTATCGAGAATTTCGCAAGGATGCACAGACACTGAGCGAACCCGTGGTGCTGGCACTCTGGGACAGGTCATGATTCATGGGCAACATTCTTTAGGTGGAGTTCAAAGGACGCTTAAAGCATCGCTACACCTGCCCATTTTTCTAGGAACTTAAGGTTTCGTTGACCTTCCCATGGTCTTACTGAGACTGAAACGGCTGCTCAAACTTTCCAGACTAGTGGGGTACAAGAGGTGTCCTTGGAGCTCTGTGAGTGATAGAAGATATCGTCGTCATTTCGAACCTTACCTTACACACAAGGTCAGAGACCAGTTCGCTTCCATTGAATCATACTCATCTGGTTTCGTCACAATGAAGAGCTTTTGTCGACCCGGAGTTGCGCCAATCCGACGCGATTACCAAGCAGGGTTCTCAATAAGCGACGAACTCGAACACCACTTTCAATCGGTGTACTTTGGAAAACGACCAATAAGAATGACTTTAGTGCATTTTTCTTCGGTAAAACCGGATTAACAACCCTACGCTAATGTCAGGGTATCTTGCAAATGTGGTTCAATTAAAAAATTCAAATAAACAGCTTAATAAGATTCTTCAAAGTTCTGAAGAATTGCCGATACTTAGTCACCAGTAGATACGAGTTCTTTGCCACTGCATGAAGAGACCCAAAAACTGAGACCGATTCTAGCGTGAACTTTAGCGATAATGCCATGTTGAAGCCTCCAGACTTCCAATGTACATTTAGGCTCTGCATTTTTCAGGCTACTACCATGTCTTTTTCATCGGCTAAGCGGGCCGCGGCGCTGTTACAGAGGGCCCGTTGAAGCGATGCAGGTTCTACTTTCGATACGCGGTAGTGAGGGTAAGCTTGTGATGACCTCGTACTCCTTCCAAATAAATGCAATTGTAGAGAGTTTGTTTAGGTTAGTTTGAAAGCTTCTTTCCCGCTTCTAGGCATGATCTGCCGGCCCCTCTCTGTCAGACAGCTCATCAAGATAACAAATGGGACGATCATCCACATAAAGCCGAATGAAAAGTAAAATCCGCTTAAACCCCACTTTCTTTATACCTTGGTTTTATCACGCTTTCCCGAATGGACGTCATCCTCTTGCCTTTACTGTAGTCTTGGCATGACCGCAGTAGACTTTTTGGATTATGATCCACTTTGACACCTGGGCGGTCGAGGGCTTTGGAATCGCGTGATTCTCTCTTGATTGATAGAGTACATTTCTCCGATGGCCCTCGAACAAGATAGGTAGCTCGATACATGGTGCCCAATCTTCAAGGCGGGGCTTTTGACTTTTTGGATTGTGCGGTTTTTCTTGTTGGACGTGACTGAATTTCCTGTCGCTCCTCTATTGCCGACGCTTTCCTCTTACGCGATTGAGGGGTATGCGAATTCCTCTTCGATCCCGCACCCATATCCTTCTTTCCTAGTACGTAGGCAGCTTTCTCGAGATCCAAGGCGGTAACCCTCTGATCCTTTCCCTCTTCAAGTCTCTGTAGACACTTCTGCGCTTTTCGGTACAGGCTTTCGTATTCCTTTAGCGTGTATTTTATTTTGAGCTCCCAACCTTTTCCTAATTCCTCCCAGTGTAGCCAACGATAAAGCTCATCCGAGAAGAATGGCACCTGAGTCTGATTGTAACAAGAGAGAATCAAAGAGGCTGTAGCAGGCCCAATTCCCTTGAGTTGCACAAGATGAGACAACGATGTGCCGAGATCTTGAAATGAGCCCGTGGTCGATTCGAGTATATGCGATCCGAAGGCTTTCGATGTGATGCTTCGTACGTTTTTTGCGTCGTTTGATTTGACAAGAGACAACAATTTCGGCCGAAAAGTACCGTGTTTCCTAGATCGCATTAGGCCAAAAAATGAATTGCGTCTTTCTTGAGAGAACTCTCTTTCCAAGAGTGCTTGTATTCGTAAATGGAAGTTGAATAATGTTATCTGTAGGCTAGAATGAATCGTTACGTGCATCTCATTGAACAACGCATCTCAATCTAGCAGATATCAGAGCTAAGAATCCAGACACTTACAGCTTCCATTCAACAAGTTCGGTGAGTTCATCGATATTCAAATATGCTTCGCCTTCATTCTTGCGTGCGGCAAGAGACTCCGGTAAAGAGGCCACTCGAATCTCCTCTAGTTCTCCTAAGCTATCCGGAATGCATTCATGATAGTGAGATATCAACTCCCGTATGAGCCCAGTGGTAATATTTTCCGGCAGATATTTTGCATCCATTTCTTGCGCAGCTGAAAGACGATAGGAGTCGTCCAGAGTTTCGCACTTGCGTAGAAGATTCCGATCAATCTTCGATAATGATAAGCATCAACGATCAGACAGCCAGATCAAAGTAGATTTGCATAATTAAAGTTCCTGCACGATCGATTTTAATGCCTGCCAGCATGCTTTTCGTCAATGCAGCACTTCATATGCGCCAGAGTCTGAATTTCATTCAGCAGTCGCTCGTGTCTTCTCTCTTTGCAGATGTAGACAACTATCCGGATTTGATTTGGAGAGTACTCATATGTCAGTGCGGAGTGAAGGGTTGGAGAAGTCGCGAGTACATTTGAGTATTAAGGTGGGAAGGATGCGACCCCTTCACATGAAATTAACAAGTTGCACGGACAGGGGAGCTTGGTTATGCTAGCGTGCGTGACGAAATTAAACAAGAAATTATTCGCCCTCGAGTTCATGCTGAATCCTCATCCTTCTCCAACACCCCTTTGAAGATTTCATGAGTCTCATTGGACAAATCTAGTAGGATCCGATTTTGCGATACTTTGGGTTAGTCGGTCAATGAGGGATTTTTCGTATTAGTCCCAGCCAAGTTCCAACCCAATCTGAGGCAGATTCAGAGGTCCTCCATCAAATTGACACCGTCCACTCATTGAAAATCCTTACATCTGTGGCAAATGGGCCCTAAAAGGAAACGAGCATCAACCCTTCCGAAAACGACATTGGACGTAGTACAACCTTCATCACGCGACGCCTCCGAAGAAGACACTGCAGATCCGGTCCTTCAAGAAGTTAGCAGTATCAAGCAGCGTCAATCCGAAGCACCCAATCCACCTGCCAAGCGATCGCGATCGAGCAAGTCTGAAGAACACGCGCAAGACAGTCGTGTCAATCTGGAACCGTCATCCAATAATCCGCC
Source organism: Astrothelium macrocarpum (assembly GCA_021030915.1). Classification (NCBI taxonomy): domain Eukaryota; kingdom Fungi; phylum Ascomycota; class Dothideomycetes; order Trypetheliales; family Trypetheliaceae; genus Astrothelium; species Astrothelium macrocarpum. The sequence continues at coordinate 270,880 of JAGEMR010000018.1, forward strand.
TACGCGTGGTAGACCCCGTAAGAATGGGCGCAGCTCTGCGAGTAAAGGGAGTGATACAGTCGCCAATGGCAGCATAAAGAAGGATGACGGGCAGGATGAACTCTCCAAGGACATGCCTCCTCCACCGAAAGCTGGGCTGGTAGACCCAGTAGGATACATAACAAATCCGCCTCCAAAGGGCCGGCAGATCCGGGTCTACGCAGACGGAGTCTTTGATCTTTTCCATCTTGGGTAATTGTCGCAAACAAAAGTTGCCCTTTTTGCATTCTAACATGTCAATAGTCATATGCGGCAACTCGAGCAAGCAAAGAAAGCTTTTCCAAACACCTATCTTCTCGTTGGTGTGACTGGCGACAAAGAGACGCACCGACGTAAAGGACTCACAGTCCTCTCAGGTAAAGAACGCGCAGAGAGCGTCCGACATTGCAAATGGGTCGATGAAGTGATTGAGGATTGCCCGTGGATTGTACCTACAGATTTTCTCGAGAAGCACAAGATAGATTATGTCGCACACGATGACATTCCCTATGGAGCAGCTGAAGGCGACGATATCTACGCACCCATCAAGGAACAAGGCAAGTTTCTAGTCACTCAGAGGACAGAGGGGGTCAGCACAACCGGCATCATTACCAAGATTGTACGCGATCACGAGAAATACATCGCACGTCAGCTCAAACGTGGTACTTCGCGCAAAGAGCTTAACATTTCTTGGCTCAAGCAAAATGAACTTGAACTGAAACGCCATGTTGCAGAGATTGGAGAAGCCATCCGTAATAACTGGACGACGACTGGTCAAGAATTGTCAAAGGATCTGCGGCAATTTTGGAGCCTGCCAAGTAGTCGAGCCGCCAGCCCCGCTCCAGCAACGCCAGCTAAGCCTACGGGAACGGAGAGCGCAGGCTCAGTCAAGAGTCCTAGCGCATTCGCTCATCTAAGTCATTTGGAAATGCCACGACGCGAGGAAAGGAGTCGAAATAGCAACGACTTTGCAACAGGCTACAGTTTGGGACTGATAGGTGGCGTGAGGTCTTGGGTAAGCGAAATTGGCGAGAAGCTTCTCCATTATCATCCATTTCCGAGGCTCAATAAGTTAACGAGACGGTGTTTTCCAGATGACTCGAAGTCGGCGAAACCTCAACGACAATAGTCCAATAAGCGAGGGTGGCAGTGATGAAGAGACCCTTTCTCCAGAGGGAACGCTAAGAGACGATTCGAATGGAGCAGTGAGCGAACAAGTTGAACACGGCGTACAGTTAAAAGGATAATTTGACCCTGGACAGTGGGTGTTTGGGCGCTGTCAATAGAAAGGATAGCCTCACTGGCATTTTATAATTCTGCAAATGTAAACAGAGCTTGATACTTCTCCTCTTTCGCGATTTCCATAGAGTGGTCCTGCATCTCCACCACATTCTTACGAGCAAAATCCAACTTCTGCATTATACGATCCGAATTGATCGAATTTGTCACGATATACCCCAACTCCGAAAACTTGATTCGCTAAAATGCAATGATTTCCAATTTCCAATTTCAAAACGGGAAAAGTTGAGTATGGTCCACAACAAGACACCGTGCTAGACTACGCGACTCAGCCTGATTTGTGGTCAATCATAGCTCGTCTAATTCGTATTCGAGGTAGTAATCTTCGGAGCATTTGTCACAATAGTAGTTGCTCATGCCATCGCACGTTACTGTCATGTTCTTGCACAAGTCATTGCTCCACGCGTCGTAGGAATACCCGCTTCTATGTGATGCCATCAATCCTCAACTTGCTGGGTATAGAAGTTTGAATGTTACAAGACTTACAGAAGCCGATTCTCACACGTCTCGATCGAATCCGCCCAGATAAAGTAATCGTGGTTACAATAGTACCAGCTGTATGTATAAGAACACATACTGACTACTCCTGATCTGCCACCGTCATTAGATTTCAAAAATGTTTTCACTGCTCCCTCTGCTAAACTATTACACTCACCTTTGGACGCTGTCGCCTCGTTCAAGTCACCTTCCGTGTACCCGTCAGGCACGATAACTGATGTCCTGAGGGGCTGCTACTTAAATAGGGCCACTTATCTGTCGCCCCTGTCCTCTCAGCCTTGCCGAACAAATGCTACCTACCCAGGCAGCAAAAGAAAGGTGTTGTTGATCATGACAGCTTTTTATAGCCAAGCGTATGACTGTCTGTGAACATCCTGCAAGCAATAATTTTCGATTATTCCCTTCAATCATCTGATCGATGAGTCGTTCGGATCGAGGCAGTCATCGTCATGGGTGCACCTTTTGCACTTGGTACATCTCGGCACATTACGGAAAGATAATGATTGAAGGAAAGTCCGGAAGGCCTAATTTTACCTTTCACTCGCATTGTGAAAATGTCTGTGCTGCTTCACAAGCCCCTTGAGCTGAAGCTTGAACAGGTCCATTGCCACCACATTGATGGTGGCAGAGAGTGGAATGGCTGGCGGTGCAGGGTGAGGCAGCAGCTGAAAATAGTTTCTCGCAAATGATGTGAGGCAGCTCCCAACCGGTGAAAGGCTATCAGCCAATCAAGAGAGATTTTCACTCGTAGGCGGTCTGGCCCATGTGAGGTGCACGGAGCCACATCCTCTGAGAATGTCAATCTTGAGTTAGTATTTCACAAAGTCGGCTTGCATAAATTTTGGCTGGATTGCTGCATTTTTCCGATCATTGCACCGGGCTGAAAATGCTTACAATTTAGATGTTGAGCTGCTGTACACCTAGCGAATGTACACTGATCATGAAAATTCCGAATTGATCTCGAGTCAGGATCTATGGGATAATCCTGTTACACGACAAGAACCAGACAAGGAGACTTAGTTAAGATAAGTATGTGCTGGTTGTTTTGGAATACAGCTTCGAGGTGATATCATGTTTGAAAGAGTGAGGATCCCGCTTATTGCTTGACTCTAATTTTTGGATTTTGGTGTCGATTACTAATTGCCAGACAACTCGTACACGGTAGCATAGTCTACCAGACTCCATTCCTGTCCCAAGTCATAGCTGTGCAGGCCTGAGCACCCCTAGGAGGCTTCGATAAACCTTAAGTCCTCTAGGCACCTGAGCAATGTCTACCTAATTCGGATCATGGTCTTAGTAACTGGGGCTAATATCTAGAACCAGTCGGAGCACCTTGAAGCGGCCCTGATATAAAATCGCCAACCTACATCCCTGTAAAAACAACCACCGAAACATACCGATAAGAATATTTAACTGGAACAATTAAATCAGTTTCGAAAAGATCCAACCTTAATTTCAGAGCCCTCAAATTTGGAGATGAAAGGTCACGGAAAAATTATTGCGATTTCTCACACGAAATTACCACATCATTTCATAAAAATTCACTCAAAATTTGGATGGTTATCACTATCTTCACTGGAATTCGAGGCGAAATCCGAAATGTCCGAATTGTTATGCTTGAGGGGGAAAGCAGCGTAATTTGGGAGGGTCATTTTGTAGTGAAACTGGGCAGCTTTGAGGGCTGGGCCGTTTTCAGCTGCTCCGACTTAAATCTTTGAAAAGCCACACCTGCCAACATGAAGAAGCGGCCTCTACCGTCACTTTAACCGTCATGATTTTCTCCTCACTCATCTCAATCCTACTCCTTCCATCCGTAGGCGTTGCAAGGCAATTGCAATGTTCAAATTCTTCTTCTCACAAGAGTTCTCTCCAATCCTTCAACTATGGAGCATTCACACAGACAGCAACGTACTCAATCGCAAACCAATTAGGGTATTTCACAGGCGCCGGCCTCAACGTGACTTATCTCCAAATTCCTAGCTCTACCGCCGGCTATGCTTCCCTCCTTAACGGGACGTATGATATCCTCACTGGCACGATCGACAACGCTGTGAACCTCCGCTTCAATCAAAACGAGAGTATAACTGTTACAGGACAGGTCGACGCAGGACCAGATCTGGTGATTGCCGCAGTTCCCGGTATCGACACAATCGCAGATCTACGAGGCTCAAACATTATTGTCGACTCCGCAACAAGTGGGTATGCCTATATCCTTCGCAAGGTCCTTAGCTTGTACGGTCTCCAACCCGACACAGACTACACATTTCTTGCTGTAGGAAGTACGAATATTCGTTATGAGTATCTTCGCGCTGGAAAAGTGCCCAATGGGACCGAGATTGCTGCGACAATCCTGACGTATCCATTCACGGAGTACCTGAATCTACAGAATTATTCAGCACCACCCCCGAAGGTAGCGGCGAGGATATCGGATTTCATCAACCCTTTTTCTTCCACGGCTCTGACTGTCACAGAAAGCACAGTAGATGAAAATAGTCCAATCCACAATAAAGTCGTGAGCTTCATATCTGCTATGCTAAAAGCAAACGCTGTGCTGGCGGATGCGAAACAGAAGGATTGCGCTGTCGAAGCCATTGGAAAGCAGCTCAATGTCACGGCTGATGTTGCTATGTTGGAGTATGCTGCGGCGACGAATGCCGAAACCGGCGAGACAGCGACGATGCAGCAGGGTGTATTCAATGTTAGTAGACAGGGACTGCTGAATGTCATTGACGTTCGGTCTCAATTCGGAGGGTTCGGGGGTGCTGGTCCCGGCTTTGATTTTGCGGATGCGATTGTGCCTGGCGCAGGCAATTTGATCGATTACACTCTCCGAAATGAGGCTTTGGCACTGACGGGATGAGCTTGGACGGGGAAAGAGAGCGGACACGCTCGTTGACCGGGCGTTACAAAGTCGACAAACAGTATGCAACACTACTTCTGAGGTTAATGTCCCGCCTATGTGTCCGGCAAATACAACGGAGAAAAAAATGCGCGCATGGGAATCTAATCAGATAGCCGACGCATTCTGACGTGTGCCTCTCATGCTCGCCAGTGCGGTATTTATCCAAGCATAGCTCCCTGCAGCGTTTAACACATGCGTACTCAACTAATGCAACCTAAATATATACCATTAGATCATTCCATCTGTCTAAATGAACCCCTTCTGGCGTGTCTCCATAGTGAGGCACGGTGTAAAAATGTCCTAGCATTTGATATGGAGGCACATGACGTTGGCACTGGGATTTGAGACATAATAGCTCAATTCTGCGATAGACTTTAATAGTGCAATTTCCATCTCCGCAACGTGCTGAGTTCTTGACTTGAGTGTTGTCAAACTTTATCTCGCTCAATTCCCAAACTCTTGTCCGCCTTCTCCACCAGATCCTTCCTCACCTCATACTTCACAAACTGCCCCCATCTGGTCCATGCACTGGCTCCGCTACCGTCGCCTGCTTGGGGGGCAATTTGAGTAGGCCAAGCTCTTTCTTCGCCTCTTCAAGTGCCTGATATCCGTCTGTTAGAGTAGGGTCTGTGGGCCGTTCAATCATCACAGAGTGATTGAGCTCAGTCTCCTTCGAGCTCGACTTCGTACCTCTGGATCTCCCCTTTCTGCCAACGCATGGTGCTGACAACGATGAAGTCGTCTCAAGGGTATCATCTGGATTAGGCTTGGCTTTTTTGCGAGGTTGCTTCCCCTCGTTCGAACGCAGCGTTTCCGTCTTCCTTCTCTCCCTGTTTCTATCGGAAGAAGCTTGGGGAAGTTCGTTTGTCTCATATTTGGGAGGGATGATGGTATATTTAGAAGAGCTGGGGTCATCAATGGGACGATTTAGCTGGAGGCTGTTTGGTGGTGCCATGACCCTTTCTGTCTCCAAGAAGTGAAGCTGTTGCCTCAGTCTCCGATTTTCGCATATCAGAGCAGCGATATGATCGCCAAGACCTTTGAAAATCGTAGTTATATTGTCTTCGTAATGTTTCGCTATGTTTGCTCTTGTGGTTGGTGATATCATGGCCATGCCCAAGTCGTTCGAACCACTCGTAACGTTTTGAGACAAGGGCATTGAAGGCTGACTGAAAATTTCCAGATGAGCACGCAAAAAACCTGATGAAGACATTCTGGGAATGGCTTACTCGTTATACATCGTGTTGACATGCCCAGTCTGAGGAACATTGGTAGGAGAGGGATCTTGTGAGTAGCTTTGTGTAAAGCTGGCGGGAGCTTGGAACATATGCGAACCACTAGTCTGAAAGTCCGACATATCATACGACGTGTAGATACGGTCGAAATGTGCAACCACGACATCGTCTTCGATGTTTTGATTCTTGTAATTGAAATAATCTTGGGGTGTGACTTGAGGGTTATTGATTCCTGACATCTTGTCGCTCTGAAAAGAGGACTGCTGAATGATGGTCATTCGCTGTCTTCAAGCTTCCTAATGTCTTGTTTGAGATAATAAGTATGTGAATCCTCTGGAGCTATGATGGTTTCTGATGATGATTGAAGGAAAAATTCGTAGATATAAGCAAGCTTATAGCGAATGGTAGGCGCTGACGGATGAGTATGAGTCTCGAGGATATAGTTAAGGAGCATTGGATAGAAAAGTTGAAGAAGGTTCGGAGTGCTGATACGTTGGAGCTTACGGAAGTCACGATATGCCCAAGGCATAGATGGAAGCACAGTACAATCCATGAACTTCTGTTAAGTAAGATGAATCGCTTCAATGCCCCTACCGAGCATATAGAGGGTAAGTTTTCAAGAAAATGACTGAAAATCACAACTTAGATAACTTGCGGGAGTTGGTACTGATACCTTGTTGTTCACTACTTACTACGGCCACAAAATCGACGCGTAGGAGTCTACGAAAGAATGATTAGTACTGAAAATAGGTTGCTACTACAAAATAGTGCTCCAGGAAGCTCCACATGTTGTGCGATTAAGAGGGGGATTTCCTCGTTAGAGAAAGGATTGACGTATTGTATATTTGAAATAAGGACCTCTCCAGCGCCTAGAAGGAACCCAGAATAAGCATATTTTTGCACGATCCTAATTAGTAGAAGAGCTCCCCTGTTTCCCTTAGCGATTGATCATTAAGTTTTTGAGCTCCTGCCAGAGAGTCTTCGAAGATACTCGGTTTGGAGCTAACTACGCAAACTCAATGACAGTTTTTGGCATTAGACTAAGCCTTATTTATAGAGCTTATCTTGCTAGTAACTTGGCATTCTACGAATAGAGAGATTTGCCCACTGATATTGGCAGGATAGATCTGGTCATTGGGGTCGATTTTTGGAAGGTACCGGTATAGACTCCTTTGGGAAATAGCTCGCCATTTTACACTCATGCTTTTAGGGATACGATACCAGTGAATTGTTCACCAGGATTAATGTCCAAACGACTCGGTCCAGTGGATGTTGACCACAAATGATTTTCCTGATCATCCAGTGCAATAAGGCTTGTTAGCTCGAAAAGATGCTAGAGATAAGAGAAGCACATCCAATACCAGCGCATGATGAGATCGGAGTGTGCGGCTTGCAAAAATATGATGGCTCTCAAATGCTGTGTGAAATTGGAGACGTCAACTGCTGAGACGAATGAAATCAGAAAAAGTCCGGCCGACGCGGGGGACCAAGAACGCAACAAAGACCGTGCACCACCTGAAGAGCTGTGAGACATAATCTCACTTTACCTTGGGTGAATCAATTACTGGTCGCGTGACTTTGCATCTAACCTTCAAATCATGACCTTGACACTGATAGGGAGCTTAATGGTCTGAGCATCTCTAATCGCTCGCTCATGATCGTGACGCGCCAGGTATTCAACAAGACCTAAAGGATGAGCGTCATATTATGTACAGGTAAACACCAGTGCCGTCAGTCTCCCTTCTCATTGAGATACACACTGACATCAACGCAAGCTGGTTACGATCATACAATCAGGTAAGGGACTCTTTGCTCTCATGCAAGATTGGACAAACAAAAGAAAGGCCATCTGCCGGCTCCTTATTCCATTTCGATTTAAGGCATGAGCATTTTATGCTTTAGGAAATAACGAATCGGCTTTTAGATTCTGGGAAGCACTCTCAGGAATATGTTCAAGAACGATACCTCACCCCGACTCTCAAGTCAACCGGCTCTGCATCTCCCCAGACAAGCGATATCTGGCGGCTGCAGGACACCATCTGGTTAAACTATACGACATCAAGTCTACCAATCCCAACTCCGTATTGACCTTTGAAGGCCATACAGGCAATATCACAGGTGTTGCTTTCCATTGCGAGGGCAAATGGATGGTGACGAGCTCCGAAGATGGTACAGTAAAGATTTGGGACACCCGAAGCGGAACTGTCCAGCGAAATTACAGCCATGGAATGCCGGTGAACGATGTCGTTATTCATCCTAATCAAGGTGAATTGATCAGTTGTGATCGCGGAGGCAACGTACGTGTATGGGATCTTAGTGAGAACAAATGTTCGCATCAGCTCATTCCGGAAGACGACAAATCCGTCGCTAGTGTAACAGTTGCCAGTGACGGATCCTTGTTATGTGCCGGTAATAATGCGGTAGGGGAATTTCTTTCCTGTACTTCACTGCGCAACTGATACAATTAGGGGAATGTATACGTCTGGAAGATGATCCAGGAAAAGGACGTCACATCCCTTGTTCCAGTCTGCAAATTCGTAGCTCACAACACTTACATTACTCGAGTTCTACTTTCGCCTGATGTTCGCCATCTGGCCACCTGTTCTGCAGACCATACAGCCCGCATCTGGACTGTTGACGTGAATCAACACAACGCGAACAGTAACGAACCGAACCCACAGAACCGCGAATCGGAAGCGTTTCCATTGGAAACCACGCTCCATGGTCATCAGCGTTGGGTCTGGGATTGCGCTTTTAGCGCCGATTCGGCGTATCTTGTTACGGCTTGCTCGGATCATTATGCCAGGCTATGGGAACTTAGTTCACAGTCTATTATTCGACAATATAATGGACATCATCGGGGGGCTGTGTGTGTTGCTTTGAATGATTACTCTGAGACTCGTTAAGTTCGAGGGAGCAAAGGACGGAAATGCCCCAATGATGGCATTGACCGGTGAAATCACCGAATCAAATTGGCTTGGACCCGCCAGTGAAAACAGCCCAACGGAAGACATGCTCAAAGCAAGCCATCGGTGGTGAAGAGGCTTTGCTTGATGGGAATATAGAACGCCTTTGGACGTCGAGATTTTGGTCGAGCATGAGAGAGTTATCCAAGTTAGCTTGCGGGACACAAGTAGACAGTATATTGTGTAGAACTTCATTACTACGCGGTCTACTTTGTACACCGTGAATGCGTTTTGAAAATGCTGACTAGATGTTTGCCCCTTGCTACCCCGCTTCCCTAATTTGTTCCCATTTATCCAGTAGGGCGTAGGCATTCTATCTAGTCTTTTTACATCATGATCTTGGCTTGCGTTTAATATCACGCCGTGTGCCTTGAAGCTGATGTGAGAGTGGTTGGACATTGTTTGCCGCCTTCCTTCGTTACAGCAAGGCTTTGGGATGCTCTCAATCCTAAGACCGGCCTTTTATCAAACGGCGATATCATCGAGAATTACACACCACGCGCCCTCACTTTTGGCGAGAACTATGGCTAGCTCATCAGGCACGAAATGCGAGTGGATGGTTGTTCTTCCTGACGAAGATGGAGCACTGGAGCGAAGGATGAAAGTCCGTCCGTAAGGAATCACTACCAGTATACCTAACATATCTGTTTCAAGGACTCATATATTGCACCGAAGAGACCACCTCAATAACATCATGACAAACGTGAATGACGGTTTCTGGCTGATGGGAGGAGCCATGATGGAAGACGTTCCGAAAGAAGGCCAGCCTTTGAAGCTCAACGGAAGCATCATGCTGGCTTATGCAGAGTCCAAAGAAGAAGTTTTACAAGAAATAGAAAAGGATGTATACTTTAAGAACAATGTCTGGGACAAGAGCAAGGTAAGCTCTGTGTTCATTTCCGATGAAATGCACGCTCTTTCGGATGCCTTGTTACTCTTTCATCAAATGCTAAATTAATGCTTCCCAACAGATTCAGATTTTCCCATTCAAGAGTGCCTTCCGCAAGCCGACATAGCAGCGAGTGATGCCAAGATGTAGTAACGCATCCAGAGCAGGCTTTTGACCTGAAAGCGGTAAATTCGTGATCAAGGACTTATCGTCCTAATCTCAAGCTGTGAATAAGCAATGATTTGAGGTGCACTACATAACTATAACTTCGATAATGGGCCTCAGAGTTTTTGAACAAGTGGGTTATCCAAATGAAATACAGCGTTTGAGTGTCATCATATCAATAAGACAGTGAGTGTACGTAGGTGCTCAGCAAAAACAAATCAGCTAAGCATACCTACAACTAAGATTCGTGAATATCAGTGTCATCGGCCCTAACTATCTCGGTTAGCGGCAATATAGTGCCACCAACCTCGGCTCATGACCGAACAGGTAGAGCTGAGTCTGGAAGGAATCCAAACCGCTCCCTGTTGGATGGGCTATTAATGGCATCATCATTCGGCGGCTGGCTCAAGCGACGAAAGTTAGCTCAAGATGCAGCTCAATTATATCTGGTCACTCCTGAAATTCGTCCCATCCCACCAAGGTTCACACATTTTTTCCAGGTATGGCACCCACTCCGCAATGGGTGAAAGATCTCAAGCCTTCAGGCCCTCAAGGCCATGAACTACTTAAACAAGAACGAGTAAAGTCAAATATCGGGGTCGAACAATTATCACGATTTCTATTCACAAAGGAAGGTCTCGAAAGGAAGCATAGGATCCTAAGGGTTCTTGAAAAAGAGCAAGTTTTCGACAAATCCCAAAATTACTTTGCCGGCAGAGTCGACCGATTCGAGACTGCTCTCGCTCGATCCAAGAGATTGAGGCAATTGACTGTTCAGCATAACTGGTCAAACGACGATGTTTATGCTGCGACGGAATTGATCAGTGAGCCCGGACCGTACCATCTCCATGAGGGCATGTTCTTGGTTAGTCTCTTCTCCTATTCATCCCTTCAAGACAGTGGAATTGATTCTTGGTTAGACTACTCTGCGTGACCAAGGCACACCAGAGCAACGCGAGAAATTCTATAAACCTGCCTCTGACTACAAGATAATTGGATGTTATGCCCAAACTGAGCTTGGACATGGTTCGAACGTGCGAGGGCTGGAGACAACTGCGACATGGAACCCAGAAGAGAAAACTTTTACCATTCATTCTCCATCTTTGACTGCTTCCAAGTGGTGGATTGGTTCATTAGGTCGGACCGCGAACTATGCGGTTGTCATGGCACAACTTGTCATCGCTGGCAGAAGTCATGGGCCGCACCCGTTCGTCGTTCAGATTCGAGATTTGAAAACTCACGACCCGTTAGAGAATATTCACATTGGAGATATTGGGCCAAAAGTTGGTTACAATACTATGGACAATGGGTTCCTTTTATTCAATAATGTCAAAATCCCTCACGGAAACATGCTCGCGAGATTTTCAGGCGTTGATACACAAACGAACCGCTACATACGACCTTCATCTCCGTCTCTGGTTTACGGCACTTTGACATGGGTTCGTTCAACAATCGTGATGCAGGCAGGAGGTGTTCTGGCCCGTGGAGTCACAATTGCTACAAGGTATTGCGCAGTCCGACGGCAGTTCCAGGACAGGGATGCCCCGGAATGGGAAAAGGGAGAGAACCAAGTATTGAATTATACCATGGTTCAGATCCGTCTTTTGACTTTGTTGGCAGCAACATATGCCCTTCACTTCACCGGAAAGGGAATGATGCAATTATACCAGGCAAACCAGAACAAGATGTCTCAAGATGCTGGTAAAGTTGGATCTGCGCAGAGGGGAGCTGGTCCTGAAGAGACTCACTCCGGCAGTGATTTGTTGGCGGATCTGCATGCCACATCCTGTGGTCTCAAGTCGGTTGCCAGCACAACAGCTGCTGAAGGCTTGGAAGTCTGCCGCCGGGCCTGTGGCGGCCATGGGTACAGCAGCTTCGGCGGCATTGGACCTTGGTATGCGGACTATTTGCCGACGTGCACGTGGGAAGGCGACAATTTCATGCTCTCCCAACAAGTTTCTCGTTACGTCTGTACTCCCAGTTGAGACGAAGGATAGATCATATAGACTGACGATTCGCAGCTTCTAAAATCCGCTCGATCCGTCATCAAGGGCGAGAAAGCGACGAATGACACGACTAATATCCTTTCTAATTTCCTTGCAAAGGCTGACATTGGTGCTGCGTTCGATGTTCTTGGGAAAGACGAGGATATTGTGGCCGCTTTCGCGTGGCGAACTGCTTTTCTGACTTTCGAAGCGCTGAAGCATCGAGACGAACAGAAGAAAGCTTGGAATGATCTCCTGGTGGACTTTTACCGTCTCAGCCGTGCGCATAGCCAGTATCTTGTCGTGAAGAATTTCTACGAGACGCTTCAGTCTCCGTCGACTACTGCCGAGCTGGATCCTGAGACGGTAACCCTTATGCACAAGTTGTTCCGACTCTATTCTCTACATACACTAGAAAGCGAGGCCTCGGAATTCTATACTTCAAGTGCCGTTACAGTACGCCAGATCACGCTTGCTAGGACCAACGCTGTGATGAGGCTGCTGGAGGAGATTCGACCACACGCGGTTCGATTGGTCGACGCTTGGGACTTTTCAGATTGGCAGTTGGATGCTAGCTTGGGTCGATACGATGGCAAGGTGTATGAGGATATGTTCTATCGGGCAAGCGAGCAAAATCCGCTCAACGCTATCACGATAGATCCGTATCCAGATAGCGCGGTCCTGTTCAAAAAGAATGACAGCGCTCAATTTAAGAGTAAGCTGTAGGTGACTATGGTTCTATAAATGCTATATAGAAAAATCAATTGTATATTAAAGAAGAAAACCAAAGATTCCTGAGCAGCGAATGGTACGAGACAATGTACCCGTAGATGGATGAGATGAGTTGGTGGTCAAAGCTCTAGTAGCTGTCCCAACCTCTTCGATTACTACAAGCTCCGCATGGATGATTGAATTCACCAGCCTCTCAATTATTCTCTTCTGAACTTGTACTTATACACTAGCTTCTTTTTCTTATGACGGATGGATGTCTCCAATTTTTTCTTTCGGTGAATGTAGCTGCGCAGGTTCTTACATTGTACATTCAAACCAATATATTCGCTTCGTACCAATACAAACTTTCTCGGCATCAACAATCATTTAACCTCTTCATTGTAGTTCGCAGATATCCGGCACTAACTTTTCCACCCCAGACGAACTCATGCGGCTGTTTGCTGATGCGTTGAGCCTGCCGTTTTCTCCACTTTTGCTTATCGCGACCGTCTCTGACATAGCTGCCTCTGAAAAGCAGTGGCCTTACAATCTTCCACCCCATGTCAAATATTTTCCTGAGGATGCAGTACACGTCAAGAGATCGTCGGATATACAAAGCCGGCTTGCCACACAGGTTCCGTCGGTGGTACGGAAGATGAGCGCAGATGAGGGTGAAATGTTCTTTTTGGACTACTGGCATTTCGATGCTCAAAACCGTCAAGAGCTCTTGGCACTCGATGAAGCCAGCCCGACCCTCGAATATCTCAACCAAAGTATCACAGATGATGCTCAGCTTCGAAGGTCAAAATCGAACGCTCACAATGCTGAGAGCGCTATCGATAGCTTCGAATTTTTACTTCCCCCCTTTCCTCTCCACGCCGAATCCTCGATCCAACGAAAATCGCTCTTGCGCTTCTTGCGCCGGAAACTAGTTGAGAGAAATTATCAATGTCCGGCCGGGACGAATGACTGTTCTTCAATCGGACAGCCGAATAGTTGCTGCGCAACCGATGAGACTTGCATCATTGTAACAAATACTGGAAATGGAGAAGTAGGCTGTTGTCCTGCAGGCTCTACTTGTGGTACCCAGGTGTCGGATTGTGATACCGCTGCTGGCTACTTGAGCTGCCCAGGAAGTCCAAATGGCGGATGTTGCATTCCTGGATTTGCCTGCCAAGATGTTGGGTGTAAGTTTTCAATTCGCTTGCACTTTATTATATGGCTAATTGGAACCTTAGGTGTGGCTACTACTACCGTGACTACGACTACCACTCTTCCTCTTGCAACTGTCACAACAGGTCAGCCGAGCATGACGGCATCATCTTCGGCTCCACCTCCGCCTCCACCTGCTTCTACCTCGTCCATAGTAACTGCAAGCCCTCCAACCTCAGCTCCTCCATCTACTACAACTACAACTGCAACGTCTTCCTCTATAAGCACAACAACATCGATTCCGCCAGCTACGTGCAGCACAGGCTTTCAATCCTGTCCTGCCAGCCTCGGAGGGGGATGCTGTCCCACTGACCGCGCGTGCGGATCACCAGACTGTCCGGCATTACCAAGTAGTACCGGGTCGTCCTCTACTGGCGTGACAGCTGTTCCTCCAGTTCGGCCAACAAGCGATACCACTGAGCCGGCCTCCATCCAGGGTACAACGGCATCGTCATCTGAAAGTCTTGTTGGCTGTCCTACGGGGTTTTATGCATGCTCAGCCTACTATCCTGGGGGATGCTGTCGGGTTGGGCGGAATTGTGCATCGACCTCGTGTCCCTCGATAGATAGCACAACGCCCGTCACTGGTGGTGTGGCTACCATTGCAGCTGGAGCAGGGACCTGCGCAAGTGGGTGGTATAGCTGTGCTGCCAATGTGGGCGGGGGCTGCTGTCCCAGTGGGTATAGTTGTGGTGCAAGTTGCACCGCAACGGGTCCGAGTTCAAACAACCAGCAAGTTGGAAAGATAGCGCCAAACAGCGCCAGTGCAGCTGTATCGGGGTGGGGATTCTTGGTGACGGGATGTGCGTTTGGAGTTGGGATGCTGATTTTGTAAATACTGATGATGATGACTTCACGAATTGGGCGTTTGGACGGTTATTACTAGATACCTATGTAGGAGATGATTTGGTCAGCAGAAACAGATGTAAATTCGAAAGTTTAGATGCCACATTAGCCTCCAATACTCAATTTGAATAGTACAAACATGTGAAAGTAGGCATTGAGCCTAGCCCGTCTAAGACGGAGTCCAAAGCAAAATGATTTCAGCGGCGCCCAGAAGGTCGAATGTGTGGCATCACCACCCGAACCGTCTGCACGCCCTAACGACGCCCCTAGTCTTTCCGTCTCTGACGCCTCAACACCATGAGCAGAAGCAGTTCACAACCCACGACATTGCTGTCCGAGAATTTTGTGTCTGACGACAATTCTTGGAATCTTACTCGTGTATCAGTGGGACGGGCCGCACGAGATCTCTGTCCTCGCTAAGGTACGAAGGCCAGGTACAAAGCTCCCCGCGTCTGCACCACCATCACGGCCCCACCCTCACTAGAGCTCCAAAGTGAAGAAAGTAGTGATCCTCTAGGCAACACGCTGCCATTGTTGACTCACGCGTCCGCCACTTTGTTATCCTCGACTCCCACCTCGCTCGACCATTCCTCCGCCACCCACACTTCCACTCCCAAAATTCTGCAGTCTCCAACGACGATACGCCAACGCATTGATACAACACTATCGCTTGATGGAGCAGCCTTGGCTGCTGGTGATATCGCTTTTGCATTGAAGAGGACGCCCGGTCACACGGTGCGGCTCTCCAATAGCTAGCGATAGCCAGCATGCCTGAGGACAAGAACAATGGTAAAGGAGATGCCTCCCCTGCGGCATCTCCGGAATCCAAACGCAGGACCACTCTCATGTCCCTAAGCTACCAGCCGAATGTCACCTATAAGAGAATGCTTAAGAAATACCGTACGGAGGTTGCGGCGAGCTCGGCAAGCATATTGAGCACATTCATCACTGTAAGCCTGGCGGCACTTGATACATAGATCGAGACTGATTGAGCAAAATAGTTCCCACTGGACTCCATCAAATCTCGCGTCCAAACGTAAGATTATGATATCCAGCTATCCCTCGTTTTCTTCGCTGACAGCTCCGAGTTATAGATACAGGTTCCCAACAGCATTTGCCTGTGCTCGTCATACTTACAAGACTGAGGGCGTTTATGGCTTTTGGCGTGGTACGTGAAGCCCAACCTTGCTTTATAAACTATACTAATGACACATTTACTCCAGGTACCCTGGCCCCTCTTGCCAGCATCACTCTCGTTCGCACAGTATCATTTTCCATCTACCAACGTGCTAAGTACACTCTGGATGACTGGATGTACAAGCGTACCGGCACTTCCCCACTCAAAGTCGCCAACACGCATGGTGCGCTTCCCAATCTCTCCACCGTCGCCTGCTTTTCTCTAGCAGGTGCCGTCTCGGGTGCGGCGGTTACTGCGATCGCATGTACGTTGCCTAAAATCTCATTCCAAGTTCATTTTATTATATTGGTACAATTGCTTATTATATTTATGTATGTAGGTCCATTCGAACTTACGAAACTCAGCGCTCAGCTCTCGGTGCTCATGGCCACTAATAAGGGATCCATGGCCGAGCCGGTGGAGCCGCCACGAAACCACATCCAGCAGAATGGCACGCTGAAAACGGCAATCAACTTGGTTAGGCAAAAGGGTATTATGGGCCTTTATTCAGGCTTCAATTTGCATCTTTGTAAGTTTTCTATTAGTAATACCAGTCACCATGGCGACGACCTGACTTCAATGTGCGCAGTACGGGATACCACGGGTACAGCAATCTACTTTGGAAGCTACGAGAGTGCGAAACAGCTTCTTGGAAATGCACGTGGCAGTTCTCCAACCACGCCAGGTGCTGTTGCTCTCGCCGGTGGATTTTGCGGACTCGCCAGCTGGGCCTTCGTACGTGTTCCATGACCCTCTCACAAAGTCACAGACTGACTCATCATCTATAGATCTACCCTTTAGATGTAGCCAAGAATGTCTACCAACGCAATTGTCTGACCGCAGAACCCGGAAAGAAGCCTCAGGTTCCGAAAATACATTTCTTCAAGAGGCGCATGTATCGAGGTAAATTGCTTTTTCTCTCCTCCCGCTTCTTAGCCTCTCCAAGGAACTGAATGTCTCTGACCATTGTTTTCTTGCAGGCCTCGCCATATCGATGAGCCGCTCAGCCATCATCAATGCCATCTTCTTCTCCGTCTTCGAATACTCGAAGAAGCAAGTCAACAGCCTCGACATTGATGACTAACGAATGTTCGTACTGCATCAAACTGACCACAAACAATTGCATAAAACGGCGTTAGGGGATAATGGCTCAAATGGATCATTTCGACTAGGAAGACAGAATGGCCGCCAGGACTTGGTTCGCAGGTATGGCGATCAAGCTGCGGCCTTGCCTGTCGGGCAACGAAAAATGGAAATTTCGATAGCGGCAGCGACCGACGCTGCCTGCCTTTCTTGTACATTGGTTTTCTATGGAGGGAGGGAGCCCTTGGGAGGGTGGGTGGGTGGGCTCCCAAGATGGATGGTTCCGGAGGGGCGACTGGTTTCTACCACAAGGTACGATACACTACCAACTCAAGGCTGAGGCCTGAGAATGAATAGAATGAATGGCCTCGCAATTCTATGTTTGCCAGCGCCGGGCATGATCTCCAGTAAACGAGTGGCCTTGCAAGTCTCCCTTTGCCAATGCCGACCGTGATCTTCGCGAATTGACGGTCTTGCAAATCTTCGTTTGCTAGTGCCCTACGTCATCTTTATGACTGAATGGCCTTGCAGTCCTCCATATGCCAGCGCCATACTTCGTCTTCTACGTGACCGCCACGCAGTCCTCCTTGCCTCGTCCCCCTTGCCGCCTCACTTTCTCCCATTCCAGCCAAGATTTACTCACATTCAATCACAGGTAGGCCGTCGTCGCCGCCGCCCCACGGGATCGGTGGGGACGCTCCTGGTTCACCACCCAGGAGGGCCCCATCATGGTCCCAAGTGGGAGGTAAGTCTTCCACATGTCTTGGTCGCTTCTCTACTGACATCCGCTTGGCAGTGGCGGCGGCTTGGGGGCGGTTACGTCCCCGGCCACCCGGAGGAGGTACGTTTGCTACGGACTATTCCTGATGCTCTACTAACATCGCGCCATAGGGCCGGGTATCGGCCTTCCAAGGGAGAGAGGGAGGAGGAGGAGGAGGAGAAGGAGGACGAGGAGGAGAAGGAGGACGAGGACGAGGAGGAGGAGGAGGAGAGGGGGGAGAGGGGGGGAAGTGGGTAAGTCCTCCGCACATCTTCGTTCACCCTCTGCTGACAATTGCGCTGTAGTGGCGGCGGTCTGGGGATTGAGGGCCCTCAGCCGCCTGGGGATTAAGGCCCCCCAGCCACCTGGGAGAGGTAAGTCCTCGATGCATCTATCCTGGCTCCTTGCTGATAGTCGCACGCAGGGGTGGCAGTCCGGGGAGCGGTTACGCCCCCCACCGCCGGGCGAGGTAAGCCATCTTCGTATCTATCCTAACTGTCTGCTAACATCGTATCGTAAGGCTGGCGGTCGGCCCACTATCCAGTGGGAGGGCACCAGCAGCCGCCGGCGGGATTGCACCCCGCCCACCCAGCGGGGTCGCAGCACCCCCCAGCCTGCGCCCCCCTTTGCCCCCAAGGGGATTGTCCCGGCCCCTCCCTCAATACCCAGCGCGTTCGCTGTGGTCGTTGGCCAGTGAGGGAGAAGGGATGAGGGTGGGGGGTTGGAAGGGGTTGGGGCAGGTTGTGGAGTTTGGAGAGACGGATTCTCAAGGGAAGGATGCACAGTGCGGATACTTGCATGTGCTCGGAGCGCCGCCGACGTACTGATACCAACGAGAAGCTTCAGTGCTGTCGGCCATTGATTCTCCTCTTTACCTTCCCTTGTTGCTTGATGCTTTTGGTGTTGATCTTCTTTCATCGCAAGCACTATCAAATCCACTCCAAGCATCACAAGCCTGCCATGGCGTCTTCAGCCACGACGGAGGAGCCAGTGGGAGGTGAGTCTTCCATACATCTCCCTTCACTCTTTACTAATAATTCTGTCGCAGCGGCTGTGGTCCGGGGGTTTGTAGAGCCGGTTCGGGGTCCAGCCACCATCCAGCTTCATCCCACCTCCTGGATTTCAGCAGCCACTGGCTTTTCCGCCCCCTGTCACCCCCAGAGGTTCGGGAGGAATTAGGAGGGGTTGGGGTAGGATGCGGAATTTGGAGAGACGGATTCTCAAGGAAAGGACACATTGTGCGGACGCTTATGTGAAGTCGGGCCGCCTCAACGCGGGAGTTAGCAGCTCTCCCTGCCGCCTGCGCAAGGTAAGCTCTCTCAAACATCTTGCTCGACTCCACTAACACGGCATCTCAGAGGATTGGTGGAGGCCACGGTGATCGTGATCTCCCCGATGAGCGCACCAATGTCGTGCCCTTTCGCCGCCGACATACGGAGAAGGTGCGTACTTTGCGTGATCATCCTAGGCATTGACACGTTCACTTTGCGGTGGAGGCTCGGTGCTAGCTTGGGAATTTCGGCTATAGGCTAGTGCCGAATCTCGTCCGTAGCGTTACCAGGCGTTGCAACAAGAAAAATGGATCTGCTTTTTCTATTGACAGTACTAGATATTGGACTGGTGATGAATGGTGAAGCATAGTTCTAGATGCACTACTCGTGATACGCATTCAGTGGGTTCAGCAGGTTTTGAGAATGAGGCGAGTATATGTGAGCTATATATTCAAGCCTACTGAGGAAAAATAATGGAGAGGAAAGGAGAGGAAAGGAGATGATGGGAGGATAAGAGTAACTTGAGATCAGGATCACTGGTAGTAGACCTTGTTGCTAAGTCAGATGAATCACATGGAATCTTACCTAAATATCATCGAAAACTATGCAAGCTAAACAGACGGAAAAATAAATACTCTGATTATCTCATACGTTCAAAACGATACAACTCAAATGAAGTCGATTCTAGCACCACGTGATTCGCGCTGCTAGCCGTTTTCACGTGATCGTGCACCAAACTAGATCGTGCACCACCGTCGCATATAGAACTCTATCTTTTTAAAATTTAATTATTCCATTAATATGGTTTCAATTGAATTCGCAATTGAAGATTTGAAATCGTAAAAAATATCTGTAATTCGATAGATCGTTCAAAAATATGGTATTAATTATAATACGTTGTCGCGTCGCTGGAGAGACAAAATTGGATCAAAGGCCGACGGAATCGAAATTCGAAATTTATTAAATAATGAACAGTAAAAAATCCTTATCGAAAAGATAAATAGATTTACGGTATATAATACGTCTCCAATAATTGTAATGATAAGATTATTTATTTTTAATATTATTAATTTCTGATCTGATATAAATTGGATTAATCGTTAAATCAAAATCCATTAAAATAAATTGAAATTTTTATATTTCAAAGATTATAATATTAGCCGAAATAAAATAAATAATTGGAAAGAATTATTCAAATATTTCGATATTATAATAATCTATCTATTTTTTTATAGAATTTTTAATTAATAATAATAGATTTATTAAAAATTAAATGAATATAATATCGATTTATACAATCAATATAATATTGATAAAAAAGGCTTTTTTCAGGGTTATATTAAAAAGATAAAACATATTATATCCCTTTTTATATTATAACAAGGCTGTATTCAAAATGCAGTTCAGATAGGCGACCGTATATGGATTTCAATTATTACGACCATTTATACAGACGGCACATATATTCCTTTAATTATCATTTATAAAAGAATCGGAAATCTTTTCACGGCCTGATTAATGGATTTCGAATCTGATAAACATAAAATCTTTTATATAAACACTGAATTTGACTTCTTAAATAAAGATCTTATATTTGATTAATTTATGAATATCTTTGACCGATATACGCGGCCGAAGGCTGGGTACGGCAGATACTGGAGGCTATTCTGAATAGACGGCCATAATAGCTATTTCAATTTTCGGTTTCTTTTCTGATATATAAAAAATAAGATTCTAATAGCCATATTTTCATCTCATTCGACGCATAAATTTCAGCCTTTAGACGTATTTCTATTCGGGTCTCTTACGATATATTATTCACAGCAATTCGAGCACTGGATTTATACGATAGGAGGCAGTTTTAATAACTCACAAAAGGACTTTCTAGGCCTCTTTTGGCCTGCCTTTCAATCAGCCTTTATTGAATATAATATTATGAATGGTTGGGTTCGAATAAATCTGGTGTCCTTTACGTCAGAGGTGGTATTCGAGCAGTTCAAACCGGCGAATAGGCCGTCTAACAATGATTCAAAAATTTCAAAGATTTCATCGAAATTTATTCTCTTTTAATGGAAGAAGATAACGCGTCTAATACGTGAATAAGAGACCGTATTGAATAGGAAATTATTCCGTAATTTTGAACGAATAGTTATTGAAAAAGAAATGTTCGAACACCATCTGACCTTATTGGAAGAAAAATTAGAGATTCAATCAAAAAGAACACTTCGAAATAAGCCTCTATTCGAGCAAATACGTGCTGAAGAGAAGTCTCAGATTTTATTCGCCTTTTCATCCAAAATACAGAGGGCCTTCAAATTTCAACAATAAAAAGAGGCCAATACAGAGACTGAGGCAGTAATTAAATAAGAGTTAGCGATAAACCGAATTCTAAATAAACAGCGTAAACAGCGGAAATTCTAGAAACGAAAGGATGAAAGAGAGAGAAAGTGATAAAAGAGGCTCGAAAAGGAGGCTCAAAAGAAGGCTGAAAAGAAGGCCAGAAAAACCCAACAAAAAATTTCCAAAAAAGGCAAAACCGGGTCTAAATCGGACAATCAGAGGCCAAAGAATAAAGGAAAGTAGTCTCAGAAATCGAAGGTTATTGTTAAGGCTGAAATAGTTGTTGATAAGGAAGAAATAGTTGAAATCGTCACAACACGTTCAGGCCGCATAATCAAACTAATTAAACGTTTTGAGCAGAATAAATAATAGCCAGATTTTTTTGCATAAATCTTAAGAATAACATATTTAAATTTGAAATTAAAAGTTCTTATATTGGTGGAGTAATTAATTATTGAAGTTATCGAGCCGATCGAAGGTTGGTGGTGCACGATCTAGTTTGGTGCACGATCACGTGAAAACGGCTAGGTGTTGCCTCGCAACGTCATTGGCTGCTAAGCGAACAGTCTCACCCACCTTCACCATCCAAATTACTCACGACATCGAGACCGCGACCCCACGAACGGTATCCGCGGTGCAAATTCCACAGTAAGTTCAATACCCTGAAAGACTTGACCTCGAGCCCTTCACCTAACGCTCTTAACTTATAGCCATGCCGAACCAAGCCAAATCCAACAAACCTGCCGCAGGCAAAACTGGTGGCCGCAGTGCCATTGCAGATGTTGTCGCACGCGAATATACAATTCACCTACACAAGCGCGTATGTAGTGCCATTCCGAACCCATGAAGCCACAAAGCGGTTCCGCCGTCTTTATGTGTTTGCGCGAGGAGTGAAGTAGACTGATTTTTTGGAATATTCTCCAGCTCCACGGCACCACATTCAAGAAGCGAGCACCCAAGGCAGTGAAGGAGATCCGGCATTTTGCACAGAAAGCTATGGTGAGCCCCTCATTCTCTCTCTTTCTCCTCCTTTTGGATCTATTACATTTATTGTCTGATGAGATGGATGGCTTGCTAATACAAAGGATGAGAATTCAGGGCACAAGCGACGTCCGCCTCGACCCACAACTGAATAAAAAAGTCTGGGAAGACGGCATCAAGGGTGTGCCATTCCGGATACGAGTGCGCATCTCACGGAAGCGAAACGATGAGGAGGGCGCCAAGGAGAAGCTATATTCGTACGTGCAGGCGGTGAATGTCAAGAATCCTAAGGGTCTTCAAACTGCCGTGGTGGAGGATGCTTAGATTTGATGGCAGAGTTGTGTGGTACAAGGGAAGCTGATCTTCAATTCGGGTGGAGCTTGTGGAATTGCTTCAATGATGGGCATTTGGCCGGCGTTACATAGTCAATTGAGAAATTCAAAGAGATGTTTCTTGCCAAATCGCCCAATGACCTTGTGATGTGCTTGTGGACAGAGAGTAAAGCTACTGGCACGAAAGCAATAAAAGTCGGGCTAAACTGCAAACGATCCTTTTCCGAGAACCGATAGTAGAGAAGTATCTCAATATTCAAGTCTGTCATTTTACGAAGGCCCTTTAAAAAAGGCTCTATGCATGTTTCCAGCAACGCCGCCTAGTATGTACAATGCACATGCCAACTGCCGCCCTCCTGTACAGTTCGCACCATACCAATTACTTTCTATACCACATGCGAGTGATGTTCTGCGTATGTCAGTATGCTCTGCAAACGTTCAATCGATTGAAAGAGAAAACTTATCTTCGTATGCCTCATTTTCTTCTGCAGCTGAAAGATGCCATACATCAACGCCTCACTCGTCGGCGGACAGCCCGGCACATAGATATCCACCGGCACAATCCTATCGCACCCCCTCGTCACACTATAACTGTAATGATAATACCCGCCGCCATTTGCACAGCTCCCCATCGAAATCACCCACCGTGGATCGGGCATCTGGTCGTACACCTGCCGCAGCGCGGGCGCCATCTTGTTCGTGAGTGTCCCCGCTACAATCATGACGTCGGACTGCCGGGGCGAGGCGCGGAAGATGATGCCGAGCCGGTCTTGATCGTAGCGGGGTGTTGAGAGGTGCATCATCTCGATGGCGCAGCAGGCGAGGCCAAAGGTCATGGGCCAGAGTGAGCCTTGACGTGCCCAGTTGGCGATTTGATCGACGGTGGTACTGGATGGGAAAGTCCACATCAGCGTCTGTTGCTCTGAGAAAGCACTTTCGTGCAAGGATAGAGAAATATTGATCTTACAGCGCATATTGCATGGCGCCTTTCTTCCCTTCTTGGCTGGGTAATGGTACTTCTCTTCGATCTTTACCTGTCACGCTCTTCATGGGCGGCGGAGGATCCGGTCCGCCCCTCACGAGTCCCGGCTTCATCATTTCGGGGGCGGCGGGTTTCGAGGAGGAATTAGAGATGAAAGCTGCGTTGCCAGCGCGAGGAATGAGGGCTGCCGAGGGCTTCATTGCACCTTTGGTGAGAATTAGCTTTGTGAATTGGATGAATTGGACACGGTGCGCACCTCGCAGCGCCAGCGCCGCTGTTGACCTCGTCGTCGACAGCATGGTGGCAATTGGAGCGATAGAGAAGGAAAGGAATTGGTGTAGAGAGAGAAGAGTAGAGATGTGTAAAAGGATGGTTCTGAGTGGAGGGTGGCGTTGATGATGTCGAGGATCCTGGGATCTGGAGATGATTTTTGATTGGCTGATTCTCTTCTAAACCCCGGCTTTAAGCTTCAAACTGTGGACTTCTTCAGTAATCGTTGTGCTGGGGAATCTTGGTCCGGATTTGCCATCCAGGGAAAACAATTCTCGTCCGGGCAGGTTTCAATTCCGATCGAGAATGACTTTACAGATTCAACCAGCCTCTAGAACCCGCCGGTCGGTTGAACTCTAGAACGACTACAACAGCTGAGCCCTACTGTGCCGCCACCTTCATACGAACGGCGCTCAAGGGCTTTTCAAGGCTTCCACGAGAGTGAATTATGAGTCGCCGAGCGTGTTCACAGCCGTACTGCGCCGCCCCCCTAATATGGACGACGTTCAAGGGCCTTTCGACGGTTATACAAGAACAGATTATAATTCGCCAAGCATATTCACAGGATTACCGCGCCCCCTTTCGTTCACTGGACGGCGCTTGAGAGCGGTTCGGTTTGCGGCAATGCAGCACTCAAAATCTTGATTTGCCTTGTGTTAGTACATATAAGACGGCTTTGCAAGACTGTAGAGATGCAGCAGCTCTCCATCTGGAAATTTTCGCTTTTAAAATATCCCACTTTTTACCTCAGCATCCAAGGTACGAGGTTGTCATAGTTATATCAGATCACTCAGGAAGTTATGAAGCTAATATTGGTTGAAGTTAATCTCGGCTACATTTTAACAAAATGGCAGTCTCGGCTCCCAAAGAACCGATCGATCACGTCAACCGCGCGTCCTGTGGATACAATAATATTACTGGATCCACCACTTGTGCCAACTGTGGAAAAGATATTGCAGTGGTCGTGTAGCCGGTTATTAAGGGACAAGATCAAAGACCGTAGGTGTATATCATTGTTGTGATGGATTCGCTCCCAACTTGATATAGCGTGACAAAGACTACAGTGCTGACATGTTCATCTTTGATGCGAGACAAGATCGCATGCCACTCGTTTGAGATGGCAGTATGGAGGAGGCAGCTAGTTAGTTTCCTTGAACCAATTCATCCATCGTTCCGCAATCTCTGGATATCCTTGCCTTTCCAATTCAAGCTGAACCCGTTTCCTCCAGTCCCCTCTCGAGGGCAGATCATCGCCTGGTAGATCCATCCCGCCCGAAATGCGAAATTTGGTCCTAATCCATTCTTTGGGGACAAACCCCACGGTTTCCCAGTCGATTATGCCCGATAGCATACCCTTGCTGTTAACAAGGATATTCCCCGGCCCAAGGTCGCAATGGTAGAGCATGAACGTAGAACAGTCCATTCCCAAAACCATGGAATTGCGCATGAGATTGTGTGGACCGAAATCTTCAGGGCTCCCGCGATGAAGAAGGTACTGGTCTGATAAATGATTGCCATCGACGCCGGAAATGTGATCGCTTTGCCATTTCCCAAGCTCCGCACATATCTCCACCACGCGAGAAACGTTTTGGTTTTTCGCCACTTCATCCATACCTGGCCATGCATTGGCCAAAGTTTCCCCGGGAACTTTACTCAGAAAAACGTAGTATCGACCGTCGTGTTCTGCGTGATAGTAGACTTGAGGGATTTCGAAGCTAAGAGGGCCGTAATAGCTTCTGAGATACTCCAGCGTGACATGTTCCCTGGTCACACTTGGATCAATGAGTTTTATCTTGCAAAAGGCGTCCCCGATTGCCCAAACTGCTGATGCTCCACCAGCATCATAAACTTTCCGGACTTCACTTGTGGCTGACAGCGGTCGAGTCTCTAAGACTGTTTTCGAAGCTTCGGTGATGTTGTAAAATGAACCGTTTCCACCACCCCATGAAGGGTTAGTGTTGGGTGAGGATTGGCGGGTAAGGATAATGTTCTTGCCAATAAGCCACGAAAAGCTGCTGATTTCCTGGATTGATTCATTAACGGGAGTTGAAGGCTGATCTGCCATTTGGCGCAAATGGAATGGACTGGATCTGGTGGTAGCCTTAGGAGAGGGAAGCAACGAAAGGTGAGCGAGAGGAGAATGGATGTTTCATCGTAGGCATAAGATTGGGCGGTAGTAAGAAATCACATACTACTGTACGGTGTATACCAACTAATAAGGGCGCAGCTAAGACTACAGTGACGGGAGTCAAGGCGCTCGAGACGTTGAGGCGACCGTCCCAGGACGTTGAGCCGGGCACCAATTCCGCAGAATTACTATGTCAAGGCGACTACCGTAACCGAGCTAGGGTCGCGGGCGGTATAGAGATATCAGACGTAGATCCGTCATGAGGGTTGCTAATGAAGTAGAGACGGAGCATTAGGCGACTTTGGCCTTAGTCTTCTACCTTGTCTTGTGCGCAATTGAGCGCAAGCATGTGGCGCTACTTATTCTAACCTGTGATTGGCTATTAGATTCTTACTCCAAAAAGTTCACCTAGACGGATCTGATCGATAAGAGTCGGTTTTACTTTTCTTCGATTATACATCGTTAGATGTGCTCGCAGGGTTGAGGAATTTCGGGAAATAGATCTAGATAATGGCTCTAAGAAGAAAAGCCAGAGTCTAATGTGCCGATGAAGGAGCTATTCGGTGACGAAAGGTTGAAGTCGAAGGTCGAGTAATAATTGGAAGCAAGGGCTGCTGTAGCGTGTTGACTATTATTCAAAGTGTCCGTGTCTCTATACAGATATGTTACTCATATCACCGTGCCGTAATCGGTAAGACCTCTACCTTCTAACTGCATCCCTCCCGCGATGGCTTCGACCTTACGCACCCGTCAAAACGGTAAAAGCGATAATACAGTAAAACTAATATGAGGTTGCTAATTATAAGGCGCGGGTGTTACCGCTTGGTCACACATATATGCAGCCTCTCTAAAAGGATACAAAGTGAATTCGATAGAATTCCCCCCTAAGCGGTCATATATAGCTTATGTCTTACACTCATTCAGGCTTTACATAAACTAGCTTAGGCGCCTTGCAGGGCTGTAGTGCTACAGCTTATTTACCCAGGTAGGCAGTAGTCCTGGGACAGGTTGTACTGGGACGACATGTACTGGGACAGGATGCACTGTGACAGGATGGACTGAGAGTGAAGTCGATCCTTTCATCAAGACTGCCAAAACATTTTGCAATGAATTGGCTGATTGTTAAGCGGACAGGGAACTAGCTCTGGAAGACGAAATTTTTAGCAAATTCTGTTAAGAGACTGATAGATTGTATCAGAGCATTTCACCGTGCTTTGATCCATCATCACTATCTAATTTTAATTTAACAATAACGCTGAATGAAACTTATTAAAAGCTAAATTATAATATACTCTATTTAGATGTGGTTACTCCCGTCCCAGTTTTAGCGGGTCGCGGGTGCTAAAGCAGCGGCAATTTGACCCAAAAACAAACCAAAATTCCCCAGCACATAGCTTCATGGGAGTAAGCCCATGCTAGACCAATAGATCATTCGAAACAGCTTCTCTTGATCTTTCAAAGTCCCTTCTTGGGATGTTCAGTATGGCAGCAATCGGGCGTATGCCGTCAGTCGCCTGCGTTGGGGTTATTGGAAAACATGTGAGTAGCTAGCTTTGCTTCCGTACTTGTTGGTATTCACTACTGACGAGCTATGTTGAGAATTTGTAGTTGACATTTTCCTACAGAATAATCCACTTCACATATCTCTCTTCCCAGCAGAAGGCCGCGATGAGCTCGAATTCTCGTTCTTGTTATCTTCATGCCTGGACATCTTCGAAATGCGAATGCCACATAAGACTGCGGATTCCGACTTCGGTCTTCTTCAAGCTGTCGATGAACGATTGGCAATGTATGGCTGGCTCACCAATACTGGTGTCAAGTTCGTCATTGTGGTGGACATGTTTGGCAGGCCCGCTCCCGAGGGTAGTAAAATGAATGCTGCTTTGGGGCTGCGTGATTCGGATTTGAAGCCTGTGTGTGGTTTTTGTAAAATTTACGCATAGTGAATACTGACTTGAGCCCAGGCATTCAGAGCGCTCCAGACGGCTTACATTGGTCTCCTTCGCAATCCTTTCTACAAACCGGATGACCATTCTCCAAGAATAGCGAACGCTCAGCAGCGAATCGGGTCTACACAAATCACAAGCCGAAGATTCATCAATGAAGTGCAACGAATTGGTGATGCTTGGTCGCCTGGAGTGACAAACATATGAGACTTCTGAGGATACGATCTATGATAGCAAGCATCCCAAATCATGATGGTAGCTAGCAACTGATAATAGCGCACAAGAGAGAGCTAGCCTTATGCCTAAATACCAGTGCCATTTAAATGGAGCAATCGCAAATTCAAAGACACCGGAAATATTGGAACGAGGTTACCACGGCGAAAGACAAGACTGTGGATTGTCAGGTGAGCCGTGAAAAACCAGGTGGAAACACACAGTGGTGCAGCGAGCCTGGTTCTTGCTTTCCTGGTCTAGACGGAGGGAGATTTGCAGTCAAGATGGGACTGTAAACCTTGCACGAAACTGAAGATCGTGTGATGCGTGACTGGCAAGTGAATCTCATATTCAACTGCGAGTCGTAAGTAACGCAAGAGATGCACGGATTTATCCCGTGCGATTTGAACTAATGCGTTTTAAATATTTGCAGTTTTCTGGGGGTATCTTGGAGCAATCTCATCGGAATCTTGTATCCAACGAGAGTCTATCTACTACTCGAAGGTCTACAGAGCCCTTCATACTTTCTTTGAAACCAAGCAACTCAGACTGGCCCTTGTTCATAATTTCAGGCTTGCTTCCGTCCTGTACACGAACGGAAGCCTGCAACAAGTAGCCACCGCTCTCGTCCAGCGGACGCAGGACATTGATGTCGGCCATGGATGCTCGTGGAGCAGTCTCGGGCACACTATGATTTGGGTAGAGAAGTACGCGATGAAGAAATAAGATCAGGTTCTCATGAATCAGTCGATGGCCTTGAAGAACATACTCTGTTACATAGCTTGAACTTCTCGTCAGTAATGCCTGTTGGATTGAAAGCGTGTATCTCACTCATATCCTAGACCTTTCATATACTCATGAGCATCGCCTTCTTTGATATCTGTCTTGTTCATCATCCTCGATACGACAGGGCGCTTGCCTGCTTCTGGTATGTCATGGAACTGCATTGACCAATTTGGTCTCGTAGTGACCGGCTCCTCTTTTGGCTCCATGTCAAGGTCTATCACGCCATCGGGACCATTGAAGGCTGTAGATTGCAATGTAGCATTTGTACCGCTTTGGGGAACGTCACAAACTAATTGCATGTAAAAAACTTCTTTGGGAGCTTGAGCTTGTGTGTTGGCCTTCTGAGACTGAATAGCTTGAGATCCTCCAATCTGAGCTCGTTGAGTAGCAAACCTGACAGGCTTATAGACAAGATGACGTTCAACGACTTCTTGAGGCTGCATGGCTGCTACGCCAGCAAGAATTTGGAGGACCTGGTTATGGCGCGAAGCCGGGATCTGACCGTATAATGACAGCTCATGCATGACGACTGCTGGATGTATGTCCGGCCGTTAAGGGCCCATCTCTATAGAAGTAATAGAACGATCTCTGAATAGCAACCCAACGTAAGACTCAAGAGTACACGACGTCGCGTATGCTCGCGTGCCACAGCTCTTCTAGCGTGTCTTGTTCCGTCTAAAAAGCAAAGGGCGCACAGATTAAACAGGACCAGCCTGCGCACTGACGAATTCCAGGCAGTTATGACGTCGAGAATCTTTATCGGTCGCTGTCGAGTGAAACAGGATGAAGGGCAGGCGAAGGGATTGCCTTGTTGGATGGCAACAGATTTTCGCGCAGATGGAAGTGGCTTGTTCGGACTCGGACGTCAGTCAGGCCTTCTTCCTATCTCTGGTCCCAATATGAACACGGCTCCCCATTGTAATCTAGATCCACGCAACCTCCGAACCTCTTCTCCTCCAAAACTCTTCATCAAATAGCTGTTTCATACCAACTCCAAGATAACTGTAGCGTCCAGTCGACCTAATATTCAAGCGAACAAACATAAAAAGCTCCCCACCTCGAAGCTCCGCACAGCAAGCACAATGCAAGCTACCCGTCGACTGCTCCAGCACAGGCAACCCATGATCAAATTTGTGGGCAAGCGAACTACTCCATCAAGTGAGTTTTTCTCAACTCTGTCCTCCAAAGGATGTTTTGGAATTGATCGCATTCACAGACATCGACCACTCGCCTCAAGCACATCCCGCGTCCCCCACGCACTCTCTTCCCGATTCATTCGCAGCTTATCGACAAAAGGCACAACAACATGGCCCCCTCACACATAGCACAAACTTCCATTCTGGAGCCATTGGTGGCCATTCTGGACATTCCCTCGGATCTGTTCAGCCTGGAAAGGGCGAGGTTTTCGATAGAAGCGAGCTTCCCGTCCGATTTGGCCGGACACCATGGACTCAAGCAGAGATCGAAGCCATAGAGTCTGGGGGAGCAAGCTTGTTTGCATGACGTTCTATCTGAAAGAGATGAGGCTTAAACGATGGGTGCTCGAGAGAAGGTAGCGCAGTGCGCCGAGCCTGGTACCTGTATATCTACTGTATCTGCAATAAAGAGTGCGATTCAACCCCCATCAAAATGTGATTGTATCTTTATGGGAATGCATTATTATTTCAACAAAACAGGATGATAAGAGTTTAGCGATGCTACATTAGACATACATGGCAATCAGCATAGAATGGAAATACATTATACTTACAGCTCCCAATATTTTTGTTAACCGGATTTGATTGACCAATTCACGAACATTGTAACAATGGCTAAATTGTTTCTGATAACTTATGCAAAAATGACAGGTCAAAATCATGTTAGAATTACAACGCTTTCGCTCTGGAACTGTGTCACTGATGTCCTCGTCGATCAAACACTACATTGTAACTGACTTCACAATTTCATTGAAGGATGCTATTCTCCGATCTATTCTCTAATGCAGCCTCTTCTCTGGTATGCAACTCTACCCCCAAAACCAAGAGATGTTCATCTTGCCACCATGCCAAAGCCGGATAGTAGTTTTACGGAAATGTCCAAGTCGATTCAGCTCCGAATCAGAGGTGTTCAGTGACTAAGATTCTACAATCTGACACGATGGTAAACTAGCCATGCCCTGATCTGTCACGTTCTCCGAGGGTCATCGCTGTCCAATTGATCAATAATCTCGCGCGCAGCTTCAATCCGCTGCGAGCCGAATCGTCATCTGGTCACGATCACTCCGTAAAGAACGGTACGCCGGCAATTTTCAGCATGTAACCTTTCAATGCTCGCGATTTTCTTTGCCTTAATTTTAATACTACCTACTGTTACATTGCACATGTAAAACAAGCAAACAAGCTACAACCCATAACAGAATGCTTCTATCAAGCCTGCAGGTAAGAACTCTTATGCACTCCGGGGCTTACGCACGCCGAATTCCTCCCTTAGCGTAACCGAAATTCAGACCGTTTTACTGGGGGTTACGGGCGGCAATGACGCTGCTCGCCCTGCCATGTTGGTCGCTGGTCCAATGGGAAAGCTGGCTTGGTCCGCTCCTACGACAATGCTCTCGATGCACCCCCATCTTCGATGTTTCCCAGCCGCGTTGCCGAGCGGGTCAGAGCCTCATGTGCGGAAGGCTGACCGTGGCTGACTTTACCTAGTGAAGAATATGGGCGGGATGACGGCTTGCATTTTCTACTACTGAAGGCCACAGATGGAGTTTCCCTGGCGCGGTTTTTGGGGAAGGGCTTGTTTGGTTTGCGATGGATGAGGCACAATCTGCCATTTCTGGGATCGCTGCTAGCTGAAAGGCGATGGCGGGATCCATGAGGATGGGATGTGGCATGGAAGGCCTCTGCACATGAGTTCAGGTCCCCAGGTATCAACATGGTGCGGCGTGTTTATTGTGGGTCCGCGGTTTGTGCGGTTCGCTATGACGTTTCTCTTCCCATCTTGCGTCCCTCCACTGAGGTGTCTGCGCGGATGCGATGGATGGGTCCGGCTGAGAAAAGGGCAATGACCTTACCCACAGTTCGCTCTATGGACGGATCCATTCAGGTCTCGTGGTGCTGGCCAACACCTTACTTATTGGCGAATACGGCACCGGTAAGGATGCTCTTATTAATAAGATGGGTGGGTTTCCCCATGTTGTTCTCTTTTTCTTCCCCAGCCAACTCCCCACAGTGTTGTTTTGATCCTTTTCCTGTGTGAGGGTTCACTCGCTCAGCAAGATGGGACTTTTCCAACGGTTCAAGGGCTCTGCTCGATTCGGAGACGATGCGAATGGCGTTGCCAATGGCAATGGCCAGCATACAGTTTCTCCAGATACAGAGAAAGGTAGCAATGAGCCTCTTCATCTCCTTTCTGCACGAGTAATATCCATGGGCCTCATTGTATCTATGGGAGGATTCATCTTTGGCTACGACACTGGTATGCTCCTATGGAAAGACATTCTTAATGTTGAACCTCATAGTAATACTGTATAGGCCAAATTTCGGGTTTCCTCGAGATGTCGGATTTCTTAAACAGGTTTGGAAATACGATAAAGGATGGGAAGCCCGCGTTTACCAATGTTCGATCAGGCACTATCGTTGGTTTGGTAATTCAGACCTTTGAACGTCATTCACGTCAATTAAACTAATTTTGTTGTAGCTTTCTATCGGTACGCTCATGGGTGCCATCATCGCCGCACCAATCGCCAATGCCATTGGCCGGAAATTCTCAATCATTTTCTGGAACGTGATATTCTGTGTTGGTGTCATCGTTCAGATCTCTACGGAGTATCACTGGTATCAGATTGTCGTTGGTCGATGGGTTGCCGGTCTAGGTGTTGGCGCTCTCTCTGTGCTAACGCCCATGTACCAGTCAGAGACTGCGCCAAGGCAGATTCGTGGTGCTCTCGTTTCCTGCTACCAGTTATTCATCACTCTTGGCATTTTCGTCGCCGACTGTATCAATTTCGGAACTGAGAAGGATCCGGGCGCTCGTTCATGGCGCTTACCAATGGGATTGGGCTTTATCTGGCCGGTAATCATGGCAACAGGTATCCTGTTTCTTCCAGAAACACCCCGTTGGGAATTTCGTAGAGGCAAAATCGATTCAGCAAGAACCACCATTGCCAAGTCCTATGGCGTTTCTGAAGATCACTGGGAAGTTAGGAGAGAAATGCGAGAGATTCAGGAGAAATTTGCAGCCGAAAGCGCTGGTGGCGGCAAGCATCAATGGTGGGAGGTAGGAATACTCTCTTCCCCTTCCTGAATAACTCAGATTACATTGAGTTGTCTTTCAAATCCTGAGTTCAAACTTTGCTAATGCATATCAAAGGTCTTCACTGGCCCACGTATGGCCTACCGAACACTACTGGGCATGGCCATGCAAATGTTACAACAGCTTACCGGAGCCAATTTTTTCTTCTATTACGGTTAGAAACAAGACAAGACGCTCCCTTTATATCAATATTAATACTGTCTAGGCACAACCATTTTTCAAGCCACCGGCATTCAGAACAGTTACGTCACCGCCATGATTCTCGGCGGCGTCAACTTTGGCTGCACCTTCGGCGGCCTCTACGTCGTCGAACACTTTGGTCGTCGCCGTGCCCTCATCTTTGGCGGCTTCTGGATGTTTGTCTGCTTCATGGTTTTCGCCTCCATCGGCCATTTCTCGCTCAACCAAGTCAACCCTCAAGCGACGCCCGGCGCAGGCGCGGCCATGATCGTCTTTGCGTGCCTCTTCATTGCGGGTTACGCCATGACGTGGGCGCCCATTGTGTGGGCTTTGATCGGCGAGATCTATCCAAGCCGATATCGTGCGCTTGCTATGGGACTTGCCACGGCGTCGAATTGGACTTGGAATTTCCTCCTCGCTTTTTTCACTCCATTCATCACTGGTGACATTGATTATCGATACGGCTATATCTTCGCGGCATGCAACTTCGCCGGTGCCTTTGTCGTCTATTTCTTTGTCTGTGAAACTCAGGGCAAATCGCTCGAGGAGATTGATACCATGTACATTTTGCATGTATCACCATGGAAGAGCTCCAAATGGATCCCTCCGGCTGGCGAGAATCTGGTGACGACGGATGCACTGCACTTGACCCCGGGAGCAAGAGATATCAGAAAGGAAAATGCGCCGAGTGAGGGGATGATGGAGCAGAGCGAGGGTGACAAGCCACGAACTTTGGAAGAGAATGGCAATGTAACCACTTGATAGGTCACGGTAGCAAAGTCATAGAAACCGTAGATAGCATTGGATCGGCGTCGCTTTTGTGAGTTGTATAAATGAGGTAGGTGCGTCGTCCAGCGCTACTTTGTCAGGTGTGCAGTTGCCAGTCGTCTATAGTTGTAATTATGCATTTACGCTCAAATTCATTTCTCCAGAACTTCGAATTTTCTGCCATGTGCTTTTCGACGGGGGCTCTCATCTTGTAGTCTCATGAACTGTAATGATTGAAGGTGTTGAAAAGTCCTGATTCCAGACACGAGATGACTGCGCCAAGCTTTCGATTTGACTTTAATCCTAGACCGCAATCAATGTCACCTGGGAAGATTTTACAAATTCCAAAATTTCAACATGATCAATGTCCAATTTTACATTGTTTTTCAACTGATTGGTTGCTTCTTTCAAGGTAGCCGGATAAGATCCATTGGAGAAGTCCTGCTACCGAATAAATTTTTAGCTAATACTAACACACAGTCAATCGACCCACTGCTACGCTATAGAAAGAGGGCGAAGGCTGAGACGTGGCAGCTTCGGACCGCATATGTAATTTTCCACCATAGGCCTGTCTCTTAAGCATAGGGATTCCTCCCAAACGGGAACCATTCATGGGCCATGCCATCAGCGAATACGGCAAAAAGGGATAATTCAACAAAGCTTTTCCGCGTCCCGAATGCCGTCGAAGCCGCAATACAGGTCATTGGATAATTGACATCTCCTCTTGATGTAGTCATGTCAAAACGTTCCATTGTCCAATGATCGCGCCTCTTCTGCAAAGGGTTCAACGTTCAGCTAATGCTTTCCACACGTTTCGATCTTTTTCGTGTGACTTATCAAATCCTCGTTCTCTCCAGCCACATATTTTGCCAGGGCGTTTTTTTGAGCTGCTTGTTCTGTTCCAAACCGAATTTAACTCATCAACTCTCTTCAATGAGCCATTTGTCTTCACGCTTGAAACATTGTTGTAAGTAGCCCAAGGGTCATGTATTGCCACTTATGACTAAATCAACTAATGTTGAGGAGTGTAAGAGGAAGCCGAGAATAGTAGAGGTTGATAGAGAGCACGCACGATACGGTTAAAACTTGAGCTTGAAGATACCCTTCTGCGATGCCAACGCCAGCGTCCTGCCGGGCGGCAAGAACGTCACGGCCATGACCGGCGTACCGTTAGTAATAAGGGATCTCCGCAGCATCTTCCCCGATCTCGTGTCCCAAAGCGTTACATTACCATCAGATTGTGCGAACGCCAATATCCTCCCTTTCGGTGAAAACGCCAAAGCCGTAACGTGGCGCCCCTCAATATCGAACGTTTGTACAAGCGCTCCCGACCGGCAGTCCCAGAGCCTGCCGACGCCTGTGACCGATGCCGCCGCGAGCGTCTTGCCGTCCGGCGATATTGCGATGGCTACATGTCGTTCAGAGAAGTCGAGCTTCTTTACCGTCGCCACTCCCGGGTGGAAGTCCCAGAGCCTGATGGCATCTTCCGATGCCGACGCCAGGTAGTTGCCGACCGGCGAGAACACCAAAGTTCTAACAGGATTCTCATGGCTTTCGAGGTTTTGCGACGCCGTTCTCCCACGACTGTTCCCGATCCTAACGATACTATCATGAGCCGATCCCCAGGCGAGTGTCTCACCGTCAGCCGAAAGCGCCACAGCTGCTAGTCCGCCTATGTTTGAGAACTCTCGTAGCACTGCTCCTGTTTGACTGTCCCAAATCCAAATAGAATACTGTGTTTTCGACGCTAGTGTCTTACCATTCAGCGAAAACGCCACGGCCGTGACCGGGAACCGACGACTCCTGAGCTCCTGCAACGCTGTGCCCGACTGGCTGTTGTAGAGCTCGATAACACAATGGTCTGAACTCATTGCCAACGCCACCACCTTGCCATCCGGGGAGAACGCTGCGGCGGAGATGAATCTCGGAGGGCTTACGATCGTAGGCGAAGTCAGTGGTAAAACGTCCTGTAAAGTGCTTAAGTAGCCTGACAGGTACGACGCAAAGGCTGATTGGGATAATTCAGGTCTCGGGGGGGGGCATAGGCGGTAAAGCTTGTCCCTGGTAAGACATTGAAGTTGGTCGAGATAATTTAGGGAGCAAGGGAAGCTTGGATTTAACGTTTCCGGTATTGGAGACTGCGCTCCATCTTGCGGAAGCCTCTTGAGGTGGCTTCGATGATGATACTTCTGGATCATCAACTTGATCAACTTTTATAGGAGAGATGCGTGAGATAGGACTAGTAGCTGGAGCTCTTTCCGCGTCTCCGCCTCGGAAAATAAACCATGAATGGCCAAGAGCATTGGATGCTTTCATCCTGAGGCTGGGTTGTACTGCCATAAGGTTGGAGAAAAAGTGTGCACTGATTTCTCCTGCAATGGGAATCAGCTTCGCTGAAGGGTATTTCTCTCGTCCATCACAATATAGCCACAAAGCACGCGGATCTTTGAATGCATATTCGCCGGTCAGCATTCGAAATGCGACTTCACCTAAAGCCCACATATCCGCCGCTTGGAAATCAATGGATGTACTGCCTTGAGAGGTATCTCTAAAGCCTTGAAGTTCCGGCGCCATGAATGCGGGTGTACCTTTGACTGTGGAAGATCTATATTCGTCGTCAATGCGTTTGCTTAAACCGAAATCCGAGAGTTTAATCCACCAATAATCTGGTGGCTGTGATTTAATTAAAATATTCTGACATAAAGAGTAAGTTAGTCACTACTACATGTTGTTCCGCAGTAAAATTTACTTACGCTCGGCTTTAAATCTCGGTGGGCAAATCCATTCCTATGCATATCGAAAAGGCCTTCCAATATTTGACGCGTTAAATCTCGGGCTTGCTCTACAGGCAGTCGTGATTTATTATTCAAGAGATATGTTTGAAGGTCACCGTATGGGAAGTATTCCATGGCAATGTAAATTGCTTCTGCGTTCTCGTACCAACCAAAAGATTTAACAAAACAAGCTTCGTCCTGGTTGTCTTAGGTCCCGCTTATGTTTAAAGAATGGAGCAATTGCAACCTACGTTGTGATGAGAGAACTTTGCTATTGCTTCCAACTCCCTTTTGTAATCGATTGTATGTGAAGGTTTCAACTGTTTGTAGACCATTTTAACAGCGCGCAGACTTCCTTTTGTGTTGCCCTGTGTGCAAGTCTCCAGCCAGACTTTTCCAAAGCCTCCTTTTCCTAGGTCCTTCTCCCGTCTCCAGTGTTCTTGTCGAAAAACACGTTGGCGACCGTGAGTAACCTCAGTATAGGTATGAATAGTGCCATTTTTGTGGAGACTCGTTTCGAGCTTTGAGTCAACGATAAGGTCTGATATAGGACGCATTATGTCTCAGTTTTTATTTAGTCTCGTCTGGAGA
The DNA here is from genome assembly GCA_021030915.1 of Astrothelium macrocarpum. Classification (NCBI taxonomy): domain Eukaryota; kingdom Fungi; phylum Ascomycota; class Dothideomycetes; order Trypetheliales; family Trypetheliaceae; genus Astrothelium; species Astrothelium macrocarpum. Next base: position 308,478 of record JAGEMR010000018.1, read on the forward strand.
AATGTTATAAGCCAATTCTGACTTACTTGGAGCGGCTAGGTGGAGTACCTGGCGTGTAGACGCGGCTCCAGAAATCGCATCATTAGTCGGAATATAGTCAAACAGGTAACGAAATGAATTGACGTAGATGGACTCTTTCGAGCTAGTGGATGGGTTACGAGTGAAGTGATGAGAACAAAAAGAATGTCTTAACGATTGATCGTGATATGGAGTTTAGGAACAGGCAAAGGCTATACCGCCAGAAAGGCGTACTCCAACACAAGGCTGAAACTGCACCGGCGCGAAACTCCGATTCCCTAAAACGACCACAGTACTAAATTGACAGACATATATAGCGTTTATATCGGTTCTTTAGACTCCATAGCCAAGAAGACTGCCCAGTATTGCTGAGTGCTCATAAGTGTCAATCAGCACTGAGAACTGTTGAGCCAAAGTATATCTTCGACTAAAATGCTCTATCACGGCATACATTCTGATTGGCCAGCCGACCAGAGTATCTGCCTTGACAAGATAGGCGCTCGAGTAGCGACAGCAGAGCCGGCTGGCTGGCTGGCTAAGGTACCTTGCCTTAGGCTTGTATGTGTTCGCTTACTAAGCTAGGACTAGCTCGGTCAGGGCTAGCTCTGAGCATCAGACCAACCTCGCAGCTGCTGAACCGTGAAATAACCTTTTGATTGATGAACAATTTTCATTGCTGGCTTCTTCTTTGTTATTGGTGACTAAATTTTGAGTTCAGAATATCAAGCAGACAGCCTAATGGCTTGATCGCCCTTTGTTCGATCCCAGATCGAACGAGACGTTATATACATTTTCCTTTAAATGACGAGGCCATGAGGGAAAGCCCGTACGAGCACACTTCGTGCTCGAATGTCCAATCAATCAATCACCATCTTTCCTCTTACTTCCATTACCCTCCTCATGCGTCTCCCGCTCCCTCTCCTTCTCCCTCCTCCTCTCCTCCAAACCCTCAACCCCCTTTCCCCACGCCCCAGCCTTCTTTCCCCACCTCATCGTCCCCCAGATATGCGTCCAACTAAACTTTGGCGGCGGCCCCATACTCGTCCTAAACGGACTCGCCCCATGTCTAAACAACGGCTCATCCAACTTCTCATCCACGCCCCTCGCCTCTCCCATCCCCTCCCTTCCAAGCCCCTGCACCTCATCCACCGCCTTCTTCCCATCCCCCACAGGATCCCGCATCAGCGCCGAAAACGAATCCGACGTCGCGCCCCGCGCTAGCTCCGCATCCACCCGCGCCTCGATATCCGCTTCCGTACCCCCTCCGTCCCGCAACGAAGAAGACGAGGAAGACTGAAGTATATCGCTCTCTGGTGGCCCTTCCCACCGCCTCACGCTCCGCTCCACAGGCCTCCACCACCCCTCTTCCTCCCGCGCCCACCACCGCCGCCCACACAGCTCCCACAGCCGGCTTCGCGCGCGACGGTACGCAAAGCGCTCGTCCTCGCCGGTGAAGGCGCCGGTGGCGGCGAAGTTTGGATGAGCAGGTGAGTCGCGGCGGGTGTCGTAGGAGTCGCCGGACGAGTCGGGAGGGGAGGAGCCCTGGCGACGGAGACGGTTGGGAGGGTCGTCTTCGAGGGCATCCGGGGGGAGGGAGGGAGAGGAGGAGTAGCTGGAGACGTTGGGTCGGAAAGGAGCGGTGAGATCTTGGTAGGCTTCGGAGAAGGTTTCGGGGAGGATGGCGTCTTCGGTGGTGGGTTCTGTGGATTTGCTGGCGGGGGCTGTAGAGCTGGTGCGTCGAGTCTCAGGGAAGAAGATTTCGTCGGGACCTGCGGCGGCGGTGACGAGGAGTTTGCAGCGGGCTTCGTAGAGAGCGTCGAGGAGGCTGATGAAGCGGCGCGCTTCGTTCTTCTGGAGGATAGTGAGGGTAGGGATGTCGGTAATGATGAAGGTATGAAAGGTAGAGGCAAGGGTGATGTAATCCGCAGGTCCCAGTTCCGTTTGACAGAGCTCTGCAAAGGTCCAATGTGTGACACCAGAGTACTGACGGGGTACAGGAACATTACGTCCATACACGCGGACAGAAGTGGAAGTCCAGGGGACAGTAGTTGCTGTGGCTGGAAGAGAGGTGACTCGAAAAAGAGTGCTATTGAAATTGGCGAAAAACTCCCCAAGCGACTCTGAGTTTGGAGCAGGCTTGATAACATAGTTCAGTGGGGCCTTGGTAGTAGTGGTAAACAGGCTGTTCGCATCTGAATCATTCGACGAAGGGTCGTTCTTCAAGATCCCACTAGGATCTTGCCAGGCTCCTAGCTCTTCGGGATGTTGAACTGTTTTCTCAGTATCCAAGTCATCCACAGCTTCTTTTCTTCGGTAATCCTTGCTTCCTTCCATCTCCCACACTTCACATCTCGCCCTTAGGACTTCCAGGAAGTTTGCAAATTCTCCCTTTCCAGCAAACATACTCTCACTCCTTCCATTTTTGGATTCTCCTCCTCTTAGACCAAGTCGCCAAGCTAAGGATTCCATGGGCGTAGGTGGAGGTGTAAATTCCATTCCAGCAGCTTTGGCTAATTCCTCCGGCATGCGGTTGCTTGTTGCAATGAGTACGCCTCCGAGTTGAAAGAAGCTCATCATCAAATTAGACATTATCTTCGAAGCCGCTCGGTCTGGTAACTGGAATTCATCCAAAAAGAGTATAGGAGATGTCTTGATTAAAGATCTTGCAAGCCACAGAAGAGAGTAATCGTCTTTTGGTGAGAATAGCTCCATCCGAGTCGTTCCACTTGTTCTTTGCTGGCGAATTTGTTCTAATTTTGCAAATGTATCTAACATGAAAGTATTGAAATGCCATCTACGCTTTTTTCTATTAGGTAGACAATCTGCGAATAAGTCTATTAACATTGACTTTCCCGTACCAACTTCTCCATGAAGCATCAACCCTTTCGGCGAGTCAAGCTCCAAGGCGGCCTCATGGCTAGTGAGCACTTTCGTAAGAGCCAGACTGTCTTTTCTTTCCTTCTGGACAAGTAAAGATTGCCATACTCCTCTAGTACCGATGGGCCTATCCGCATTGGAAGATCTTTTGCTTTTTTCATCAACGACTTTGCTTATCTGATCCAGTCGCTCACTGTATTCAATTTCAGGCTCGTAATCCTTGAGCTGGTCATAGAGTTTTTGAAGATGTATTGCAAGCCGGTGTTGGGCGGGATCTTGTTCTATTTGGCGGGTTGATAATAGTGCACGATACAACACCAGAGGGTTTGTAATTGTTACGCTAGTTGAAGGGACTGGCAATGGCATAATAAGCGCTCTAAATCAATTAAAAACTGAAAAACAAGTTTGTACAAGAAATTTAGTCCAATTGAGAAAATGAGTGTCGAAGTTCGGCTGGTTAAGGATGTGCTTGTCTGGTCTTTCTGCCCAGCCGGAGTCAAACCATCTTTTGTGAGAAGTCAGATATATACCTTACATTTTTGCGCTAGAGACAACTTTAGGAGGGCCACCAAATGCTTCAAGCACTGATGAACACAAGATCGTCCCTGAGATACTTGATCGACATTTTACATTCATCTGGTTAGGAGGCCTCAGATACCATGAACAATCAATCAATCATGTTAATACCCGTGAACGTGTCGTCTTACCCATAATCAAGTTTTGTTGACAAAATTCGGGGCTTGAATGAAATTCCATTTATCTCTCGCATTAAGTAGCATCAAGTCGTCTAAAGAGAAAAGAGCATTTGTATCATGACGAAAAATCTGCAAACTTTACCAGCCCGGCACTACCATGCCATTGCAAACCCAGACGACTCCCGAAATCTAGAGCTGGTTCTAATCTGCTGTCAAATTCACAACTTCCGCATCCACATCTTTGCCCTGCGATGAAATCTTTCGAGCTTTACGAGGACGAGATGATATAGCCTCAACGTCCTCATCATGATCGCTGTTGTTCGCGGAGCGCTCGCGCTTTAATTCCTTCATCTGCTCTCCTCTCAACCTCTCCTAACACATACAGTTAGCTCAAATGCCTAAGGCGAATTTGAAATCCATCCACCAACCTTCAGTACGCGAACGAGCTCGCATAATTCATCTACTGACAGGCTTTCCAATGGTCGATCTTCCAAAGGCACTGGTTTTGGCGAACGTGGAGTGACAAGGAGGGCTTTGAGCGCATCTATTTGCACATGTGAGTTTTGTTCCTATGAAGTTTGGGTACCATACAGTGACATACCCTTAGAACGATATTTGAACTTAAATATTGCAAATGGTTTCGCATCCAGATAGGTAAAATTGTTTTCGTTGAAACTCATGGTAGGAATCGAGTTACCCAGGCTTTCTCGGTTAGCAGAAGCAAGTCAATGTAGGCATTTCTTACCCTGCCGTGTGTGAGAGAGCTCGCCCTTTCAGCGCCTTCTCAGGAAAAGGTTCGTGGGTCTTGTTTGACTCTTCTTTCACTGGATTGCTCTCACCCCCCTTTTTTCCCAGCCACAGTTTTACCTGAATCTCACCAATCTTTTCAACTTGATCGACGTGGGTAGCGCGGATTTTTGCATCCTCATCTGACTATGTTAGCTTTGGGTATAGGTTATTCTTGAATTTGCTCGCGCACCAACGACGAGCTCTGAGAATACAAAAGGCTGAAGCATCGGACCTTGTAGCCCGCTGTACTTCCGTCCATAAATTTTCCGGGAATATTTGAAGCAATTTGACTTTAGAGTTTCTAAAGCCACAATATGCCCTGGCATGCGTTTACCGTCAATGTGGACAGTCGCCAGCGTATCAGATGACTGCTGGGGATAGTCTTCCGTGAAGTGCAAATTCACGGCAAACTGAGCACCAGATATCGCTTCAATGTACTTTGAAATGATCACGGTACCGGACTGAGACCCGTCGTGATCACCATCGTCGTACTCGTGGCAGGTAAGGTTGTTAATTTCGATACTTACGGAAAGGCCCTTTAAAGTGGAAAGAAATGCCATTGTCGCTGTGTCAAAACGAATGTGTAATGTCGTGAATGGAACGAGTTGGCGATGACTCAACAAATGAAGGGTCAGGCGTAGTGATATCGGAGCAACCGAAAGTGAGAGTATACTATTGCACATGTCAAAATGAAGTAAACGACTCGTTCACTTCATACTTCACCTCTAAAAGATAATCCTTTCAGATCTCAATATTGAAATAGAATAAATGAAATCCAGTCGGACGACGCCATTTGTTTTTGATAATGTGAGTCTGATCTGTATTGAACTTTGGCAATATTCAGATATTGCAAGACCACAATTATGATCAAAAGTACTTCGCGTTTATCGAACCATTGAAATAGTTTGTTCAACTTTCGGCATGCTTGCGGACGAACGAATTGCACCCCTAAGTCAAGTGCCGGAATGCTATCAATGAAGACAAGAGCTGCTAAACTCAGTACATAAGTTCTCTGGTACTGCTTCTGAGGCTCTCAAGGACAACGAACAATATGATGTTCTAGTCAAGAAGCACTCTGGAAGATTTGGCAATGAGAAACACAAAAAGTGTAGTAGCTCTTGGCATCCTGGGCTCCTGTTCAATGCCGAAATCATGTCCTTTGCGCATATTCATGCTTCTTAACCAATTCGCCTCTTTTGGCTAATCCTAAAATTACTCGACAGAGGGCAGAACAAGATACATGATTAGAATTCCAACGCATCATGATTCACGTGAAAAGCATCATCGTCTTGCGAGGCGAATCTAAGACTCATCATTTCAGTTTGGATTCAGACTCCATTGAGACCAGTATGTAAGAAGTATGTGGAAACTTGCACTGCTAATGAGATAGTCGAGCCTCAACGCCTTAAGCTAGAAAAAGGATAGCAATGCTCAACGCCACGAATGCTGTGTATATGATAGGAGATGAACAATGTAATGAGCGTTGCGCAATGAAATGAAATGGAAAGCTCAATGCAGAAACGACCCCAAAGAGATAGTATACCCACTCCCAGCGGAAGGTACCAACACCGCGATACCATACCGGTGCCTTGCAAATCCAAAGAGCGTATTGAAAAAGTTTAAGCCATCTTGCGAGTAATATATCCCCAGATCATGCAGATAAATCAGCCTTGTCCCGTCCGATGTAAACCAGATAGTTGCACACTGCCGTGGCCTAGTGGATATATGAAGCTTTGCCACAACTCCATTCAAATGACATAGACAGTGGCATTCAATTTGGACGAAGCTCAATATCAAGGTCTACCTCCAGCCGGATCCCGATGCAGACCATTCCATATGTTTTTCTCTCTTCGTCTCATCCATTAAGGAGCAAGCTCCGATCATCCACACTTCATTCCCCCTACCATGGCCCAACATGCACAGGCAACTGACTGCCATACGTCCCTGATAACAACTGCTCCCTCACACTCATCCCCTCCCCTTGTCCAGCGGGCCCACCACCTCCACCCATCTCACCCCCACCCTGACTCCCCAACCATCCCAAGCTACTCCTCAGCTCCAACACCGCCTCCTCCATCTTCCGCCCACTCTGCTCATTATGCTCCACCACCTTCCGATCCCACCCCCCACACTGCAACTGAATCCCGCCCCCCCTCTTCGCCGCCTCACGAATCACCCCCGCCCACGCCCGCGCAATCTCCTCATACGCCTCGGCCTTGTGCCGATTATGCTGATAATTCTCCCAATTCGGCAGCGCATGAATCACCCCCGTCACACCATGCAGATATTCCAGCGACACGCTGGCCTGCGCCTCGTGCGGCGGCAGGAACTGCGGCGTGTAGTCCTTGAGCGCGTGCAGCAGGGCGCCGAGCGGCTGCCGCACGCGGTTGTACGCGTAGTCGGAGCTGGGCCGGTTGCCGAAGGGGAAGGCGGCCTGCAGCGCGCGCGCGTAGTTGGCGAGCACGGCGAGCGCCGAGGCGACGCTGGGCCGCGGGGCCGTGGAGACGACTTCGGCGCCGATGAGCGGGTGGCGGTCGCAGATGGTTTGCAGCAGGGCCCGCATGGAGTCGGCGTCGAGCGTCTCGAGGAGGCGGGGGAGCGAGAGGCCCCGTTGGGTGGAGGCGGTGCGGAGGCGTTTGATGGGCTGTGGGATGATAGGGTGGGGGAGGGATCGGGGTGGGCCGGTGGAGGGTGAGGCGGAGGGCGAGGTGGATGACATGCGTTCGTCTGAGTCTCGTGGAGGGGATTCGTCGTCGGCTTTGCGTTTGCGGCCGGACATGGTGTTGGATGGGAGAGCTATTGTGAGTGGAGGGAATTAGTTTGAGGGGGGAGGGTGGTTGATGTGGGAGTTTGAAATGGGGAGCAGCTTACTTGAAGCTGGAGGGGAGAGTCGAGGATCTTGGAGGAGGTGAGGTGCCAGGAAGGAGGTGCTGGCAACGGTATTCATGTCGGTCGTAATTTTGAGAGAGATTTCGATTCGGAATGAAAGGGGGAGGACGAAGAAGAGGATAATGGGGTTGATGGATGGGTAGTTTTAGTAGAGGGCGAAGTAGAAGCCCTGACCCGGTTGGCTCACCATCACGTGTGCATCAACAAACCACATTCGCCATCACCACCGCACTGCAAATCACAGACATTATTTAGGCCGCTTGAAAAGACATTTCATTAATTACTATATCATTATACTACAAGTTGGTCTTTGACACATGTATCATCTCTAAAGCCCGTTGGTCCGTTCAACACCAACCTCAGCTAGCTTGCCAAGCTTCATGATCATGCAAAGGAACGCCCACTAGCAACGTTAGTAATCTACTAGATAAAGCAATGCTTTTGAGACCCAAGGACACCCATCCATGCAGCGTGCCCCAAGAAAACCTCATTCACAAATACAATGACTGTGCAGCAACAATGTCCCTCCTAACCCTCGCCAGAGACTCATTAAACTTCTTCTCTAGGTCCTCACTGCCCATGACTTTAGCAGCTTGAGCCATCTGGCGAAGCAACTCTTCCAACCTCCGGAAGAGCCGGATGATATTCCCCTCAAAGACATCCGTCATTTTGCTAGAGGTAATGTCAGTTGGTAACATACTGTGAAGAGCAGGAAGAGCATACCATATCTGTGCAAAAGGAACACCCTGGCACCAAGTAAACACGACTTCCATTAGACCATACTTGAACGTGTTGAGGTATTCCTCTTCATTCAAGGCTAGCTTGCACTCTGCAGATACTTTTGCCACGCGTCGCGCTTCAGTCTGAATATCCCGGAAAGGTTTGGCAAGATTCTCCTTCAATTGTTGGACATCGTTGGTCTTTTCTTCAAAGATGAAGCAACTTAGGCATGCAGCACAGATTTCGGGGGTAAGATCATTGAAGAAGCCGTTAAAGAGTAGTTCACTTAGCACAAGCTCGTCCCCAGTGCTAATTTCGCAGGCAACGCGAGCCTTGATTTGAACCACATCCGCCTCATTAATAAAATTAAGCCGACGCAACACCCGCTTGCGGCACTTCAACTCATCCAGCTGCATGATGGATAACGCTTCGGTAATCTTCTTCTTTTTCTCCTTAATGTTCTTGCCAATTTCCATTTTTTCTGCGTACTTATCCCAAAGAGCTGGTAGTTTTTCAGAATTATACAAAGGATTTGCGAGGAGGCGAGATTCGAGCACTTCAATTTTGCGCAACAGCTTCTTAAATGAATCGTCCGTAATGCCCATGTTCTCGATGGGGTCGAGGATTGCAATGCCGTCAGGGAAACGACGTTTGACTTCTTCCAAGGATTTCCGAACATTATTGCGCTGGTCCACCGGTCTTAGATCTTTAGGTAGAAAGATTCGTAGATGCCCGATTGAGTCAATGTCGGATAGACCAACTGAAACCACTTCCATCTTTCCCTTTTCTCCTTGGTCGGGCGGTCGAACACCAAAAGATACATCCGGGCCGCTTCTAGAAGCAAATGTGGTTTCAGCAGCAATGGGAATCAACACATCGACATCAAAATTCTGCTGCGGTCTCTGCTTGTCTTCGCCTTTATTAGTGATTCGTCGGAAATTGACCACGGCGCCCCAGCCAAAGTCAGTGTCCTTTTGCTTAACCCTAACCAAACGACCAGGCTGAAGAAACTGCAGACAATAATTTGGATGGGTCAGAACTTCCTTCATGTCTCGAGTGTGCGTGTCGATATTTTTTCGAAGGTCAAAGTATTCCTTGATGATAGGTTCATCTTCAATCTCCATTTTGGCCCTTTCGTTCTCTAGTTCGTGTAGATCTTCATACTCGTTAGCTATGCCAAAGTCGTCCGGTATTTAAACCGGATACTTCAACTCACCATTCTCCAAGCCAGAAACACTGGCAGAATTCTGAAATTGGTAGAAGCATCGCTCCAACATGAACTCTGGTGAAATGCCCTCTACCCTCATAAGATTGAGAATCATATTATACCCGAGGTGGAATGCCGAATTGAGTTTGTCTTGCTCCCCACGTACAATACCTTTTGCGATTTCAGGTTCCATTTTCTCGTTAATCATCATGATGACAATGCCTCGCTCGTCCAAGCCTCGTCGACCAGCTCGACCTGACATTTGAATAAATTCCGAGGGTGTTACCCACCGAGGAGCCTTTCCATCGAATTTCCGGACACTAGTAAATACGACAGTCTTTGCAGGCATATTGAGACCAATCGAGAATGTCTCTGTGGCAAAGAGCACTTTGATGAGACCTTCTTGGAACAGAATTTCAATGGTTTCCTTTAATATTGGTAGCAATCCGGAGTGATGGACACCAATACCACGTTTGAGTAAGGGGAATATGTGTTGTATTTGGGGAAGAACCTTGTCTTCTTCGGAGAGCATTCCGATAGCGTTTTCAAAGACTTTGGTCACCATTGTCTTTTCCTCCTCACTATTGAATGCCAGTTGACTCATCTGGAGTGCATAAGATTCGCAATCCCTCTTACTGAAACTGAAGACGATGACTGGATTGTAATTCTTCATCATTATCATCTTCACAATCTTGTAAATGTCAGATGGTCCATCCTTGCGTCCTCCTTTGTTCAACTTCTTGTCCTTTCCTTTGCCTTTTCTCCTCGCCATAGCATCACTTGGATCATCCCCTTGCCTGGCAGCTATTGACGCCATGGCCTTCTCAAAATTCTCCTCCCTGAATTGATTCTTTTCATCGACCACGAGATGTATTCCATCTGCTCCGGCTGGAAAGAGGTAGTGTTGGAGTGGAGTTGGCCGGAAATCGGTGTAGACGACGTGACAAGGCTGATTATGGGTTTTGGTGATCCACTCGGCGAACTGCATAGCATTTGGTATCGTTGCCGACAAGAAGACGTATCGAACTTTGTCTGGCAGTAAGATGATTGTCTCCTCCCAGACAACACCCCGAGACGGATCTCTCATGTAATGTACTTCATCGAAAATCACCCACGCAACCTCGCGCATAATCTCTGATCCACGATAGAGCATAGACCTCAGAATTTCCGTCGTCATAACCAGACATGTTGCCGTAGGGTTGATGGTGACATCTCCAGTCATCAATCCGACATCGCCAAATTCCCCCGTGAATTCTCTATACTTTTGATTGCTCAGTGCTTTGATCGGACTCGTGTAGATGACCCTTTGATTTCCCTTTAGACATTGTGCAATAGCATATTCTGCAACCACAGTCTTGCCCGCACTTGTATGTGCAGAGACAAGAACACTCTCTCCACGCTGTATTGATGTGATGGACACTTGCTGGAAAGGGTCCAGATCAAACGGGTAGACTTTGGCGGGCGTCTCTGGAGGCTGATGCTGAGCGATCGGAACGTAGTTGTAGTCTGGTGGAAGCGCGACTTGATGGCGGACTTGATGAGAGAGGGTCACAGCCGCGCCTTCTTTTTGGGGTTGGAGTCCAGCAGATGGCGCAATTTCTCTGGATTGCTCAGTCTCAAACGCGTCCGTGACGACAGGATCAGGCTCGGTACGCTTGCGGCGCTTGATATCATGAGCTCGTTCATTGAGTTGACCGTTAGCAAGCTCGCCATCAACCTGTCCATGAACTTGTTCTGAGGGCGAAGCGCTTGTAACGTCATTTGAGTTCGTGGTACCGTTGACAGTTTTGATGCTACCATTTAGCTGTCGCTTGGAACTTGTTCTCGGGTTATCACTGTCCGTAGGCTCCTTGGAGTCATTCTTATCACCGTCGAATACAGCAAATAATTCGTCCATGGTTGTGGTGTGTGGAAGAGTAAGATGGGGAGATCGAAGAAATTGGTTCAAAATCGACAAAGAGGCATGCCAGCTAGCACGGAGCCATCGCCGATCCACTACCCGCCCTCCGGAGCTTCATTCAACACTTGACACTGAAACTCACTCAATCAATCTCCTTGAGTATACAGTCTACCGTGCGACAACGCTACTGGATCAACCAATTTGTCTGTTTACATTTGTTCAAAGATGTTGTCACGAACCGCCATGCGCGCTCCTACGATGGTTGCCCGCCGGGGCTTTCACTCCACCAGAGCTCAATTGTCCAGCCCTTATCACTATCCCGAAGGACCTCGGAGCAACATTCCCTTCAATCCGCTGACTCGGTTCTTTGCGGTCCGGTACTGGGGATTCTGCGGTGAGCTTTATACTACGGCGTGCTTTTCAATTGCTGACGACGAAGCCATAGCTGCCGGATTTGGCCTGCCTTTCGCCATCGCCGGTAATCCACCTTTTCATGCAATCGTTCAGCTCTCGACTAATCGATATGTTTTTGTACAGTTTGGCAAACGAAAAAGAACGGCTAAATATGTGGCTAGATGGGGTCATTGGGCATATTCATCGCAACGAAGGCATATTAGGACACGTGATGGAGGTATCACTGGTCTAGAACTAGAAAAGGCTGTATCATATACATATAAAATCGAATGGCTATTCAATATTGCATCTTCTTCGTGAACTCATTCCGCGGTCTCCGCATGTCAGTTCTCGCTCGCAAAAGCTTAGGCCCTCTCATCGGAATCTTGAATACGAGCTATTTCTCTCATACTAGTCTTTTACGTAGGATTTGAATAGGACATTTAATTTTCCGCGATAAAGTTACCATATACGACTGACAAATTTGGAAGGATATGGGTAATTGATGGGTCCCAAAACTGGATTTCCTATGATGTGGTAGTACTGCTTTGAGGTACCAAACTTTTACCAGCAGTATAAATTTTTAGCGTGAAATTCGACCCAGAAAGGCAGCACATTGTTTCCACGTACAACGACATTGACTGTAAAGAACCGCAGTATTCTTTGAAAACTAAATCACTGACATTGAAATCAAGAGCAATAGTTGCGTACAAAATTATGTTGACTTTAGCATGCGCAATCTCAAAAATATCGGATGCTTCACCTCAGAGGTTGGTCGCACCACCGCAGCTACTTGGACCGTAGAGGACGACTCAATCATTTGCGCCAATGGACCATCTAGATCTGGGGACATTTCTGCGACAATCACTCTCAGGCGCATTTCCTATGATCCGCATGGTGAAGTTAGCGTGAAGGAAATTACAGCTTGGGATTTAGACGGTCCACTATCAGATCCCAGTAAAGACAAGATTCTGAGCTTGCATTATCTCGCTGATATTGCAACGATATGTCTCATCCTTGCTGGAGGAGATATATACATTGTAAGAAACGAGCCAGAATCTGGAACGAACAGCCTCGAAATTGTAGGTTCAGTGGATGCAGGTATCACTGCCGCTGCCTGGTCTCCAGATGAGGAGCTTCTTGCAATCAGCACTGGAGCCGGTACTTTTCTTTTCATGACACGAGATTTTGAAGAAGTCACGAATGTAACTTTCAACCCCGAAGATCTCAACCTGTCCAAGCATGTTTCTGTGGGCTGGGGAAAATCAGAAACCCAGTTCAAAGGCAAACGAGCAAAGGCACTACGAGATCCTACCTTACCGGAACATGTCGATGAAGGATCGTTGAGTGCTTATGATGATGGACAAGCAACCATCAGCTGGCGGGGTGATGGGGCATATGTTGCTGTCAACACTATTGAAGCAGAGAAGAGACGTGTCATTCGAATTTACTCCCGCGAAGGTATTCTGGAATCTGTTACCGAACCCGTCGACGGGCTTGAAGGCAGCCTTAGCTGGAGACCTGCTGGAAATCTCTTAGCAGGAGTGCAACGACTTGATGATCATGTCAAAGTCATATTCTTTGAACGGAACGGATTGCGTCACGGCGAGTTTAGTCTACGACTGACACAGTCCGAGTTGAAAGATTGGGGCGCCAACATAAACCTCCAATGGAATAATGATTCTTCTGTGCTTGCAGTGTGTTTCATCGACAGAGTTCAGCTGTGGACAATGGGCAATTACCACTACTACCTCAAGCAAGAGATCCACCTCACCTCTGAAGGGAGTATAACTGGTGTAAAGCCTACTGTCGGCGCTTCATGGCATCCAGAACAGCCTCTGCATCTTTATCTGTCTTCAAAAGGTAGGCATGTGCATCATTGCTTCTTGAATTTCTGCTAATTAGACTCTTAGGTATGGAGACGGATCTCAAATATACCTTCATGGTTGCAGGGGGCACAACTTTTATACCCAATGATTACGGCTTGGTGTCTGTCATAGACGGTCGTACGTATGCTTTTCCATGCTCAAACACTATCTTACTCACAGACTCAGGCGAGCTCAAAATCACCCCTTTGAGAAGAGCAAACGTACCCCCTCCAATGTCGCTCTACGAAATCTCTTCTGGTTGTAACATTATAGATGCTGCTTCAAATAAAGATGGATCTTGTATCGCAGTTCTCGATCAACGGCAATTAAATGTGATGCAATATAATATGGGGACTTCTGAATACTCTATCATATCACACCATGATATTCCTGTTGGGCCCAAAGGAAATGATTTTTCCCGCCAGGTCGCGTTCCGAGGGAACTCAGAAATCATAATCCTGGTTCAGTCTAGGAATTCTTGCCGAGACATGATATATGAGGCCAAACTAGGAGGGGAGACTATATGGATGTCAACACCATTTGAGCTTCCCTTTACCGTCGTCTGTCTTGTTTCTACGTCAGACCACGAATCACTTTTGTGTGAAACAGCCAGTGGCACCATCTGTGAACTCGACATCAGCCAAAGTAAGCAAGATGACATGGACAAGAGCAACGGTAAGGCGTTGCTAGAACCTACTGTCTCAATTGAGCCGATCGTCGAGCACGCGCCGTGGCCTAGGCCCTGTCCAAGACTTGAAGTCTGGCAAAGTAATGGAAGAGTACGGATATATCCCAGGCTCAATTGCTCCGCATATTTTTGTTCGCTGACACTCAGCAGAGGATAATATTTGGCTTGTCTGCAACAGGCACGTTGTACTCTACTGAACCTCGAAAAGGAGGTGAAAGTGTTCAGCTTGCACAAAACTGTACTTCATTCCTAGTTACCGAAGTCCATTTGATATTCACAACCTCTCAACATCTTTTGAAGTTTGTCCATTTGACAGCAGACTCTGGTAACGCACTACAATGATTCCCGTTTGGAAGTCGTCTTGCGACATTACTGATCCGTGAGTAGAGTTACAGGTTCCTCTTGACGAACCAGAAGCAGATGAACGCTGCAGAAGTATAGAACGAGGAGCTCAACTCGTGACTGCAATGCCGTCATCTTACGCTGTTGTGCTTCAGATGCCAAGAGGAAATCTAGAAACCATCTACCCACGAGCATTAGTCCTGGCGGGCATTCGCAAAAGCATCATGACAAAGGATTACGAAACTGCGTTTTTAGCATGCCGCAATCAGCGCGTTGATCTCAACATTTTGCATGATTATGGGCCAGGCCAATTCATGGCTAATATTTCACTCATTGTCAAACAAATCAAGAAGGTTGAGTTTATTGATCTTTTGCTATCGCAATTACGGTATGTAGGCCGGAGTTTATCCTATGTTGACGCTCACACTATATTCCAGAGAAGAAGACGTCTGCCAGACCATGTATAAGAATACCCTGGAATTCTCAGCTCCTATCGAAGACACTCCACATATTGATGGTACAGCCGAATCTATTCCACAACAAAACACATCGAGAACGGAACCGAAAAACTCCAAGGTCAACCGTATATGTGATGCATTCCTGGAAGCTCTCGCTAGCCTACAGCAGTCGCATCTTCAGAATATCATCACCGCCCACGTTTGCAAATCTCCTCCCGACCTTGATGCCGGACTAGCTGTCATTGGCCGATTGCGAGGTTATTCTGAACCAAGTCCGTTGAAAAAATTTGCGTGCTGATGATGTTGTCTAGAGAAAGGAAACGAATCCGTAGAGCGAGCCGTTGAGCACATCTGCTTCTTAGCAGATGTTAATCAATTATACAACCATGCTTTGGGCCTTTACGATCTTGAACTGACTCTGCTTGTGGCACAGCAGTCTCAAAAGGTATGGATCATTGTACGTAGAATGCGCTTGTAAAGCTAATTTATCCTGTCAAGGATCCAAGAGAATATCTCCCATACATGCAGGACCTGCAAGAGCAGTCTGAATTACGTCGAAAATTCACCATAGACAACGATCTCGGTCGTTGGACCAAAGCTTTGAAGCATCTCCACGATCTCGGTGCTTTCGACGAAATCACATCTTATACCCAAAAACATGAACTTTATTCCCAAGCCCTTGACCTCTACCGATACGATTTAAACCGCCTCAACTCCATAATGCGGCTTTATGCCGACTTTCTCTCCAGCCGCAACCGCTTCCAAGAAGCTGGCATCGCATACGAATATCTCTCGGACTATACGTCCGCTTCCATTGCCTATCGCTCCGCTAATCTCTGGCGCGAATCCCTCTCCTCCGCCTGCCTTATCCCGCTTCCCCACGACGAAATAACCGCGCTCGCTCATCGCCTCGCTGACGGACTTATTGAAGCCAAAGACTTCGCCTCCGCAGCCACCATCCATCGCGACTACCTCGCCGACCCAGCCACCGCCGCCCGCCTTCTCTGCCGCGGAAACCACTTCGCCGACGCCATCCGCGTACTTGCACTCTTCACCAGCAACCCCTCCACCGCCCCAACAGCATCACAGCAGCACCTCCTCACCACCATCATCGACCCAGGCCTCACCGACAGCTTCGCCTCGACCACCGAGCTCCTCTCCGAATGCCGCACCCAACTCCACCTGCAAGTCCCCCGCCTCCGCGAGCTCCGCGCCGCAGCGCACGCCAACCCCCTCGCACACCTCGACGGCGCCCATCAGCACGCCGGGGCCGGCGCGGATGGCGTGGCTATTCCCGACGACGTCTCGCTCGCCCCGACCGACGCCTCCACCATGGGCGGCGCGACCTTCCTGACGCGCTACACGGGCCGCAGCGCGAGGAACCGGCGGCGCGAGGAGCGCAAGCGGGCCGCGGGCAAGCGCGGCAGCGTGTACGAGGAGGAGTATCTGGTGGGCTCGGTGCGGCGGCTGATCGAGCGGGTGAATGGGGTGCGCGAGGAGGTGGGGCGGCTGGTGGAGGGGCTGATGCGGCGCGGGATGCGGGAGCGGGCGAGGGCGGTGGAGGAGGTGATGGTGGAGGTGGTGGGGATGTGTCGGGGGTGTGTGGGGGAGGTGTTTGAGGTGGGGGAGGGTGGAGGGAAGGAGGGTGTGGAGAGGGGGGAGAGGCCGGCGTGTGGGGAGGGCGTGGTGTGGGAGACGTTGGAGAGGGCGTGGTTGCGGGAGGCGCCGCCGGTGGTGGAGGGGTTTGAGAGGTTGTCGCTCGTAGGGTAGATGGTGGTAGAATGGATTTTGGGGGGAGTGTCGATGGCGTGCAAAGTGTTGGTAGTTGGGCGTGGAATTATCGCTTTTCCGCAATGCCATCATCTGCCTTCCCCATCCGAGCTTTCAACTTCTCCTCGGTTGGACTCTTAGCTGTCCCTTTGGATTCGGCTTCTTTTGTGACATTGCCTTTTCCTGCGAAAAACAGATCCTTCATCATTCCCTCTTCCGGCCGCTTCAATTGGCCATGTCGGCGGAGACTCTCGTTGTGCCAGCTAATCTGACCACCATCGGCTTCCCGGTGTCGTTTGGCATTGCGCTTGGCGGCTTGAATGCTGGACCGTGAGTAGACGAAGAGCAGAGCGGCCATTGTCAAAGCGGCGAGGGGCGCAACAAGCATGCGTGAATTTACCGGAGGCCGTCGAGGTTTGGCATGAGGACGAGATGCTTCCGTTAGACCTTCTGGGCCTCTTGGCGTGGATAGACGACCGCCCATGTCGAGCTAAAAAGATTGGTGATGATTATGCAGTGTTGTCAGAAATAGTCGCTACTGTTTTTGAAGGCACTGTGCTTATGGAATTGGAGGTTAAATTTGTCGAGAGTTCACAATTGGATACAGTTATGTAAGGTTGCTGCACAATTTCACCAGATTTGTCAATGACGAATGACGTCAGCTGGCATCGTGAATTGATCTGCAGCGCGAAAAAGATGATCTCGAGCCTATTACGGCGGAACACCGTACACACTTTCCCGTAGAGAAATCCCGTGTGGTTGAAAGGGTTCAGAGGTGCAAATGTGCCAAAAATACCATGATCACTCATCCACGCCTCAGATCATACACGCAAAACCGCACGTCCGCCAGAAGAACCCATTGCTCCAACAGTCAGGCTTCTCCTGCCGCCACAAGCTAAGCCATCTCGTACTCCTCCAATAAGTACCCAAATAGAAAACCAGTGATTTGACCTTCTCCATTTCGTTTTCTCTTTGGCCTGCTTAGCGCTGCGAAAAGGCGTCTGTCCTTGCGTCATCCGTTGTTTATAATCACACCTCAGCCCCCTCACCCATTTCTTTTCATACCTTCCAGTCAAGCTGTCTTCCTCATTTCTTTTCCGACCACTCACGCGAGCGCCTATCAAGACGGCCTCGTCCAGGCTCTCTTCGTTCTCGCGCCAGCTATCCACATCTTCACCAAACATGGCTCCCATACAAAAAGAATGTGATTATCTTGTGATAGGTGGCGGTAGCGGTGGAATCGCTTCAGCGAGGAGAGCAAGCGGCATGTATGGAGCCAAGACGGTTGTCATTGAAAACAAGAGACTTGGAGGAACGTGCGTGAATGTCGGGTATGTGCTAATCCACCTCCCAAATACTATCCACTCCATCTTGCTCACAAATTCTACTAGCTGTGTCCCGAAGAAATTAACTTGGAACGCTGCATCAATTGCCGAAAAGCTCCACGAAGCCAAGGCCTACGGCTTTTCTGTTCAACAAACTGCCCCCTTCGACTGGGAAACCTTTAAGCAAAAACGCGACGCCTACATCAAACGTCTCAATGGTATCTACGAAACAAACCTCAACAAAGACAAGGCCGAATACATTCATGGCCGCGCCCAATTCACCTCCGCCAAATCTGTCGACGTCACCCTTGACGACGGCAGCCACCAAACCATCAACGCCAAAAAGGTCCTCATCGCCGTCGGCGGTCGTCCATCCATCCCCTCCATCCCTGGCGCCGAGCTCGGCATCAACTCCGACGGCTTTTTCGAGCTCGAACACCAGCCCAAACGCGTGGCAATCGTCGGCGCCGGCTACATCGCCGTCGAAATGGCGGGCATGTTCAACGCGCTCGGCACCGAAACACACCTCTTCATCCGCCAAGACAAGTTCCTGCGCACCTTCGACCCGCTGATCCAAGACAAAGTCTTCGCCGAGTACGAACGCCAAGGCATCATCATCCACACGCGCTCCTCGCAGTCCTCCGTCTCCACGCACTCGTCCAAGCCGGGCTGGAAAACCCTCGAATACGCCGACGCCTCGGGCTCCGCCTCCCTCGACATCGACTGCCTGCTGTGGGCCATCGGACGCACGCCCGAGATCGACTCCCTCGGCCTCGACAAGACGGGCGTCGCGGCCAACGCCAAGGGCCACATCCCCGTCGACGAGTACCAGAACACCTCCGCCGCGGACGTCTACGCGCTCGGCGACGTGTGCGACCGCGGCTTCGAGCTGACCCCCGTCGCCATCGCCGCCGGTCGCCGCCTCGCCGACCGCCTGTTCGGCGGGCTACCCCATGCCAAGCTCACCTACGCCGACATCCCGAGCGTCGTGTTTGCGCATCCGGAGGTGGGCGCGCTGGGGCTGACGGAGCCGGAGGCGCGCGAACGGTATGGTGATGCCAAGGTCAAGACGTATACCGCGAGCTTTACGGATTTGTACTATTCGGTGATGGAGGCTGGGGAGAAGGCCGGCTCGAATTTTAAGCTGGTGTGTGTGGGTGAGGAGGAGAAGGTGGTGGGAGTGCATATTGTGGGGATTGGGAGCTCGGAGATGTTGCAGGGGTTTGGGGTTGCGGTGAAGATGGGCGCGACGAAGAGGGATTTTGATAGTTGTGTTGCGATTCATCCGACGAGTGCGGAGGAGTTGGTGACGATGAAGTAGGGTCCGAAGCAGAGGGGAGATGGGGAAAGGGGGAGGATAGGGCGGGAATTATGGAGGAGTGATAAGGGAGATAGATGGGATAAGGTGGCAATGGTTGGGGGAAAAGAATGTAGAATAAGGGTGGAACCGGGTTCTGATAGAGATTGGTGGGATCTAGGGGTTAACAGAACTCTTGGAACATGATTCAAGTCTCATTCAGTGTTACATCCGTAGTGCTATAGTACAGCGTGTCTCATTTGCGGCAGGTACCGCAGGACATGGCTCAATCTTCTTACAGGATTGATGCTATGAACCTCACTGACTCACAACATGAAAGCACCCGTAGGCACGCCGTTACTCTTCATCATAGATGCCTTTGCCAAACTTTTCGGAATCGTAATATCGTGCCCTTACGGGATTCCCGTTAAAAGTCCATCCATCCAGAGCATTAACAGCCTGGAGCACAGTTAGCTTCTTTTCCACAGACCTCAACGACATTTGCCCAATGCTCACACTCAACGCCGAAATCTGCTGCGTAAACTTGACAAACACCGGAATCTCCCCCTCCGCATATTGGTCAATATAAACCCGCTCGACGCGTCCGTACTAACCACAAATATTAGCATCATCCTCCATCCCCAACTCCAACCACACCCTCCTCCCAATTCACACAAAAGGACAGCACATTTTTCAAACTCACCTTCTCCACCGCCCGTCCAATATCCATCATCAACTCGCCCTCCCTCATCTGCCTCTGCACATCCACCCCATCCACCATACCCCTCAACACCACCACCTCACTCATCTTCCCAAACTTCCCCGGGCCATCCTCCTTCGCCCTCTGGCCCCCGACAATCCGGCCGATCAGCGGACCCTTCTCGTAGCCGCCGCCGTCGGCCTTGGCCCGCTTCTTGCGCGGCGCAATCTCCACGGACAGCGGCGCGATGATGCCCTCGTTGTTGGCGCCCAGCCCTTGTCCGCGCTTCCATCCGTGCTTCGCCATGTAGCGCTCCGCGAAGCTGAGCTGTTGCGTGGACGAGGAGGGAGGAGGTGGGGGGCTTTCGGAGGGCGAGCGTGAAGGCGGGTTGGTGGGTGGGGGAGGAGTCGGGAGGTTGTAGCGGACTGGGGCGCGCGAGATGATGGCTGAGGAGGAGAAGGCCGCTGTGGGAGGGGATTGTGCGGTGATTGAGGATGATGCTGGTGGGGGCGGACCTTCAGGAGGTGGTGGGGGAGGCACTTCGGAAGATGGCTCGAGAGGGAGAGGGACTGCAGTGTGTGGCTGCTGTTGTTGGCTCATGCGCATACGCCGTGCAAATGCGTCTTCGCCGGTCGCATCGTCTGGAGGAGGTGGTGGTGGAGATGCTTTCTCGACAGGATCGAAATTCGTGGGAGGGGCAAAGGCTCCAGGGTTATATTGCGCTTGGGTGTAGGGTCAGCATATGGATGAAGAATGGCATGAGACACGAACCTTTGACAATTTTGCGTTCATTATCCTCGCTACTATCTTTGCGCTGCTTTTTCCGACGATGCGCATACAAGAGATCTTTCCATTCTCGTCTGGCACGATACTGCTCGTCGCTATCCTTGTAGTCCTCATATTGGGTTGGCATGGATAGATCGTAAATGTCATCCCAGTCTCTCGGAGCGGCGTCACGGGCAGCAGCCTGGGCTTTGGCTTTCTTTTTCTTGGCCTTCTTGCCGCCCCTTTCGCGCTTTTCTCCAACATAATAGTCATCGTCATCCTCCACGGTCCAGTCGGCTAGTTTAGACTTGCTGGCATTCTCTTCCGCAGGAAGACTTGCTTTGGGAGGTAGAGGTGCTTGATTATTCCATTTGGGGGGTGCGCCTGGGATTGGAGCCGTCGGCTTTGCTTTCGGCTTCTGGGTCTGGAGTTGTGGCCTCTTTGTAGGTTGAAATTTGAGAGAAGCTATGGAAACAGCCAAAGCAATCTTAGCAACATGTTCACAAAATCAAGTTCGAAATGGTTTGTTTCAGGTACCACTACTGATATTGCTGCGGGCAGCTCCATCTGTTTCTGTCATGCCGTCCGTAGAGTTGTAGACTACGGGAGCTGCAGTGATAGTTCCTGGAGCGCTGTTTCCTGACGATGGGTTGAGCAAGCTCGCGTAGAGCGAGAGGCCAGTAGCTGGCGCTGGAGGCGAACTGCCGTTTGACGCCATGAGTGTTGTTTACTGCCGACGTTCGTGGCAGGAGTAATGGGAGTGAGGAAAGATGGCCCAACGTGATATAAGGCTGTCGGCGCTCGACTTGCCGACGTTTAGCCACAATTACTGCTATTAATCAACTAGGTCAATACCTATTTTATCACATTACTTCAGAGTGGCAGCGCGGTCATATTGTCGCGCGAATATATGACCGTGATCTAGCATCTAGGTACGGTCACATGCCTCATATACCAGAGCATGCCTTTGTACCTCGGGTCTCTCGTCTGGATACTCACAACGCATAGAGGCCGCTCAATCAGGACCCACCGCAGCTACAGCTATGGGCTTCTCGGGATGCTGTTGTTCGTGAGATTATGATGACCCGGGTCGATCGTACCTGATTCCGACTTCACCTAGGTTCTCTTGTAAAAGAGACAGGCGTCTATGCAAATGGATAGCACTTTAGCCTTGCGATCTCCAGTGGACGAGTTCGCTGTTGGTTCTTGTCTACTAGAAGCGTGCGATAAGCCGAGCGTATCATATAAACATTCTGTCATGTCAGTTCATTTGGTTGCTAGCTAAGAGTCTCTTCGCCGTTTCGTCAATCGATAAGCATAGCAATGGCAACGCTGGAATGCACACCAGGCCCTACACCCTTTGTCGTCTCGTTTGATTCCCTCTCTAGAAGCATCCCAATCCCAGAAGCTCGAACAAGCTATTTCTCATTCTTACTCCCAGGAACGTGGCAAGCCCGTTAGAAAAAGGAGACTCGACAGATTGGCCATTCTCGCTCTATTTCTCTCGCAGCTTTGCTTGGTCGGACAGATCGTTGTTGTTGCCATCAATACTGTTGCATGGCGTCTGAGGTATACTAAAAAATTACAAGTCGTTAGCTTCCTACCCAGCATTCAACAACGTTGCATTGTTTGACGAGTACCTTTGCTTTTCCTAATCTCAGGAGCTCGTTTCACTTCCTCCATCCTACAAAATTATGATGCGATTCTAAGAAGCTCGAGTTCGAGCTCGAAGACGGATTCCGTCTGATCTTTAGGGATCGGAGTGCTGTTTTGTATTCCGTTAGGTCTAAGTGGCGGTTACAAAAGTTCTATGGGAGGTAGTGCACACATGGGCCAGAATCCCTAAGCCATATTTGACACTCCGTCATACCATGTTATGTTTGCGTCACCGGTATCAAACCTCTCAGAAATACTGACGGGCCCTATAGCTTTGTCAATGCTCTATTGCCGTTCATGGAAGCCCTTAATGCGCCATCTGAAGAGCTCCTTGCTGCAAAGGTCTTAAATAGAGACGACGCATTAAAGATAGATGCTTCATCGCCAAGCTTTCCACAGCCTTATGGCTTCAATGTCCTGGTGTTGTCTACGAACGAGACCGCGACGCTTGATACGCCGCAAGCCAGCTATATCTATGCGATTCGGAACCAAGTCGATGACCAGGAACCTTGGAACATAACCGTTTCCGTTTACGCTACAGTCGCAAATAATAATCGGACTGTGAACGCACATCGTTTGGAAAATGTTGATACATCTACTTGGTGGGGCTATCACAAAGCTCGGGGTTTCTTTGGCACTGCAGATTTGTATGAGCAAGTTGATCTATCTATTTTCGCAACTTCCCTAGATCCAGGCTTTGACAACTCATGGATTGTCATCGGTCTCAGATCAAGCGGTACTAACGATCCCAGTCCACTTGCCCCTACTTCTCATTTTTACAGTCTCACCTGATAATACTGTCAGAGTAGCTGAACTCTAACAAGAGGCGCGTATCGGCTGGGTGAAGAAGCCTGCAATGGTGCGATTTTACCTCCTGAAAATCAAGTTGTCATCACGAACATCTCACTCGGCAAGCCACCTTTATGGATATCTTGGCTGAAGTCATCGTGCCCTTCGCTGATGACCGCAATACTTCTCACTGACTATTTCCTATTTACTTAACCACCATTGCCACCTTCTTATGGAGACGCATTACTGCAGCAGACAGTGCTTTCCAGATTCCGAAGGCAATGGATGAAAAGTATTGTGCCGGAACCTGCCACCCTGCAGATCAAGTGCTTATGCAGCATCTAGTTGCCAACATAGTGGTGTCTTCGAAACAGGCGTTCTGCAAATCCCCTCTGTCATATCTCGCGTTTGCAGTACAGACAACCATGCTTGTCGCTATGCTTGCTCTGAAATCCATCTTTTGTAGTACGCCGATAGGGGATTCGGCATGTCAGCTCTTCTGGTAAGAGTCGACGGGGATAGTCCGGATGTCCTGGCAAATGCGGGCTTGTCAGGCGAGTTTGACAGAAAAAGTGGAGTTGCGATATATGTAAAAGACGTTCCAGAGGGAAAGGAAAAGATCGTGTACGTTACGGTGGAAAGAGGAAAAGGGAGAACCCAGATCAGGATCAGACCCCGAGCGACATACCATTAATCAGAGTACAACACCCTTTGAGAGCGACTGAGCAAACGAGGCTGTGACTACATGGACTTAAAAGCAAGCGTTGATGAATTCTGCTGAGAACTTTGGAAGCAGTAAATACGGGGAGATGCTAGGGAAAAGACCTTGATCTATCTTGCAACCACTTGCACCTTGCTGCTTCCTTGGGACGAAGTTGCCAGGATATATAGCAGTATTCGTCCACTCCCGGTTGTTTTTGATCCTCCAAGCATGCTACGGAAAGTAAAGACACTGTCAGACTGTATTCACTTGCTGATGGACACCAGTTTACGTCCTCAACATATGTCTGTTCACGTCAAAGCTCACTCAAATTCAAAATCGAGTCTAGAGATATATCTTACTTAAACCTAACTTGATAGTAATAAAAAAACCATTACAAAGCATATGTCCGCCATTCTCTACCAAGATAACTCCCACATTACGAATGCTTGGAATCAAAAGACTCCACTAATATGAATACGAAGGCAACAAGGCTTCCTTTCTCGCGAACCTCATCCGTTACATGACCTCAACTTTCCCTTTTGCTCAATAAACTCTCCTAATTCTCATCTTTCTCTGACAAAAAGCTCCAGTGCTATTGCCACTACCACCACTCTCACTGCTTGGCCCTGGTTCCTTGGGCCCAGGACCTAATGCCGGGGGTGATGCCGCCGGTTGCGTAGGCGTCTCTACTGGGGATGTCCCGGCCACACTCGATGCAGTGGTGGTCTGAGTTGATGGCGTACCCGAGGTCGTACTACTCTGGCCTGCTGGTGGACCGGCGCTTAGCGTGGTTTTCGTGCCTGACGTGCTCCCCACGCTGGTCACTGTGCCATTGATGCTGCTGAAGAGTGTGCAATTACTAGTCCCACTGTTATAGGACCACCCTACGCATTGGGACTGTGTATCACAATCTTGAATGCAGACGCCAAGTGGAGATGACGTGCTGGAAGGTGGAGGAGATGCTTGTCGGCGTAGGAGGAAGGGAGGAGACCAGAGAGACGAGCGTGGGAAGCGGAGACCGGAATGGGGACGAAATCGATTGAGAGGGAAGGTATGTCGCCGGGTAAGATTTGCCGAAGAAAAGCTAGACAGAATGACACCGGACAACCCTAGATCGCATTGAATATCATAGGTGACACCGTCTACTTGGTAGGTCGAGCCGTTCAGATTAGGGCAGAGGGGCGAGACCGGGGTTGGCGAAGAAATGACAGCTGATGATGAAATTGATGATGACGATGCTGATGACGATGATACTGAAGGAGATGATATGGTAGACGGTAATGCTGAAAAGGGGATTGGAGAGGATGTTGCTGAAGATACGGGTGCTGTTGACACTGTTGGCACCGCTGAAGGAAAGGAAATATTCGTAGGGGATACTCCTGATGTAGGAATGGATGCTGAAAAAGCTACAGACACAGATTGAGTGGGCAGACCCAAGGGTAGAACTGACGGTATATCCGAGAGCACTGAAGGCAGAATTGAGGGTAGTTCTGAGAGTACCGAAGGCAGAATTGAGGGCAGATCCGAAGGTAGATCCGAAAGCACTGAAGGCAGGACTGAGGGTAATTCCGAGAGTATTGAGGGCAGAACCGAGGGTAGAACTGAGGGTAGAACCGAAGTCAGATCTGAGAGCTCTGAGAGTATCGAGGGCAAAGCCGAGGGCAGCACTGAAGGTAATTCTGAAAGTATAGAAGGCACAACCGAGGGTAGCTCCGACAGCACCGAGGGCACAACTGAGGGTAGCTCCGAAAGCACCGAGGGCACAATTGAGGGTAGTTCTGACAGCACTGAGGGCACAACTGAGGGTAGTTCTGACAGCACCGAGGGCACAACTGAGGGCAGCTCCGAAAGCACTGAGGGCACAACTGAGGGTAGCTCCGAAAGTACCGAGGGCACAATTGAGGGTAGTTCCGACAGCACTGAAGGCAAAACTGAGGGCAGAACCGAAGGTAAAACTGAAGTCAGATCCGACAGCTCCGAGAGCACTGAGGGCAAAGCTGAGGGCAGATCTGAGGATAGATCCGAGAGCACCGAGGGCACAATTGAGGGCAGAACTGAGGGTAGAACTGAGGTCAGATCTGAGAGCACCGAGGGTAAAGCTGAGGGCAGAACTGAGGGTAATTCCGAGAGTACTGAGGGAAGAATTGAGGGTAGATCCGAGGGTAGATCTGAGAGCACCGAGGGTACAACTGAGGGCAGAACTGAAGGTAAATCCGAGAGCACTGAGGGCAGAATCGAGGGCAGAGCTGAGGGCAAATCCGAGGGCAGAACCGAGGGCAGAGCTGAAGGCAGAGCTGAAGGCAGAACTGAAGGCAGAACTGAGGGCAGAATAGAGGGCAGATCCAAGGGCAAAGCTGAAGGCAGGACTGAGGATAGATCCGACGGTAGAATAGAAGGCAGAACTGAAGGCAGAGCTGAGGGTAGATCCGAGGGCAGAGAGCCCAGGGGTTCTGGAAGTTCAGGAGATGTCGGCGATATGACCCCAGGAATGATGGAGGCTAGAGCTGCTGAGGGTATTTCGAGTGGTTGGATGGCAGCAGCCGGAACCTGTGATAAAGTCTTAGCAACAAGAAAACCTATTGCCTGTGGGAAAGGTAAAAAGATTAATTTGCATGGATTTGCCGGGAATGAGGGCAAGATATGCTATCAGTGAAGCAAGAGAATAGAAAGACACAGGAAAATGGTGCGAATTTGAGTCAAAAAGTCTAATCGAGTGGAGGTTGTCATAAAGCACAGGCATGGTTTAAAATCACATATCGGGCCTTGGCAATGTCGAAGCAATGAGCATAGACGGCAAATGGTCCTTGATAAGTTCAGATGAGCGACTGGCGGAGAAAAGGGGATCGTCCAAAACCAAGAGGGGAAGAGATGAGAATAGATCCTGTTGAGGCCGCATTGGTTGCAAGGTTGGACGGCCAAAGAACAGTCCAAATGATAAAAGGCACGGTGCACGATGGCACTTCGGCCAGAAGCATAAAGTAAGACTCAGCGGTCACAGATCGGCAAAAAGGCTCAAGGAAAGTCACAATATGAGGGAATGATAGGAGATCCGCGAGACTCGAGCCCTCCATGACTAAGCCATAAGGTCTTCGGAAGGAAACAAATCAAGCCCAGAAAACTCAAAAGGGCCATGAACCCAAGCCGAGATGCAAAAGTAGAACTGATGCTTGGACACACGCGTACAACGAAGTATGAAAGGTACGAAATGCGATTGACAGGAATCGAAATGAATGAGAAATGAACCTTTCGTTGAATAAGACAAAAAGGTGGAACCTTGATCTCAGTCAAGATCGGGTTTGAAAGTGATGCGGTAATGTTTAGAAAAAAGACAATGGAATGAAAGGCACTAATACTAAAGAGCAAACAATCAGGATAAGAGACGTATCTTCTGTAAGGCTGGCATAAGAGGTAGAGTGTTAAGCAATTACAATTGGAGATGATGGAAGGAGGCCTCGACTTTGATTATTAGTCACTGATAGGACCGGCTGTAGGGAAGTTTTGGTGAGAGTGTGAGATTCCAGCAGCCACAACAGGGGTGCTTGACGGAACAACTCAAGGAAGTGGTGCAAGAGGAACCAGCTGCATGAAAGAAGTCCCGCAAGGCACATTGTTCTGCAAGAGTCGTCCGTCATGCTTGCATGCTTGCATGCATGCAGCGGAAGCAGGATGAGAGTGCCGCTGGATTCACAACAGCGACACCATCGTGCGATTTCGACGAGCAAGTGGAACGAGATGGCATCCTCGGAGGGAACCGGCGGAAGGGAACGGCGGGGAGTCCGATTTCGCCGATCACAGCAATCCCAGTATTGCAGAAGCACGCGATGGATTGCAGAAGGAAACAGCATGCCATGCACAAGTCGCCAGAAATGCTGGGTTCGCGGGAGTTTAAAAGGCAACCAGATGAACAATAATTGGTGGATGATATCGCGCACGTATATGTAATGGGCAGCAATTGTGTCATGGGTCGATGCTCTCGAAGATCCAGTACCAAGAGTTGTCAACCACGAGGTCTTCGTTGTCATGCTGTTCGAAGGCTGCAACTGCCACCAGACACCGGATAAAGTGGAAAAGAAATCGACGTACGAACAAGGATGGCAAGGATGGTAAACAGAGATGCACCGAGGAAATTCATTCCGCAACGCCGATTGTGGCTGATTGAAAGCGATCATCGGGAATGGTCAAAGTCGGCCATGTCAATGCATGCAAGGGGGTAATGAGAAGTGACGAAAGAAGAAAAATAGTACTAACAAGGGATGATGCGGTTGGACTTGGAGGCAACGCCTCTAGTTCGACAATGGCACAGTCCGTTAGTTCGGCAAGTGTTTCAAAGCCGTACTCAAGGCAGTAGGAAAAGGCGTTGAGGCTATTAGGCGATTTAGCGAGGCTTTCCAGACAACGGATAAGATTCTAATTTCTTACGTATATTGAGCACAGTATTCGTATTCGTCCGTTCGATCTGCGCATTGGGAAGCCTGCAAAGGTGACGCATTTGATGTGCCACAGAGCTGCAGATTCGACATCTCCTCGCTACACCAAGAGGATTGAGTGTTTTGCACATCATCTTGTCTAAAGCAGAAGTTGGATCTTAGCATAATCTTCTACTCATGAAATGGAATCTGTCTGCCAAAACATACAATAACTGTTCGCAGTCCGTAAGACTGTTCTGCGGGTTCAAGCTACAAACCACCGTGACGAGCTAATCCATGTCAGTTAAGAATTTGATAGACGTAGAATCACAACAAACTTGATCGATTGTACTGAAGATGTTCTGTCGTTTGTAGATGGTCCCATGATCCTGTTGCCGGACATGGTGATGATACTGTACAGCGCCCGATTGTGGATGATGGAAAGCAGTACCGGCATCAGGAATTGCACTCAGGGCAAACATCAGAGCAGCAGAGATAGACGCGGAACAATACATGAGGAACGCCTGATTGCCCAGGAAACAATTGCCAGAGAAACGCAAATCTGTAATGAACGGACGATGGCGAAAAGAATGAATCTTGTATTCGTTGCCATGACAGTAACTTTGCTGAAGCAATAAATATGTTCTCATCAAGAGCAAGGAATGCCACTCTGTTTGTTGCCATGACAGTAGCTTTGCTGAAGCAGTGTGTATGTTTTCATCAAGATGTTGTGAAGGAGCAAGGAATGCTATTGTGTTCGTTGCCATGGCAGTGACTTTGCTGAAGCAATATATATATACTAAGATGTAGAGAAGCAAGGAATGCCATCGGGTTGGCTCTGTGGAATGCTAAAGCTATAAACATAATCAGGGGATCCCTGTAATTAGTTCTTTGATTGGACAAGAGCCAAATCAAATAACCCAAAAAATAAAGAATGTCCAATTTA
Organism: Astrothelium macrocarpum; assembly: GCA_021030915.1. Lineage (NCBI taxonomy): Eukaryota > Fungi > Ascomycota > Dothideomycetes > Trypetheliales > Trypetheliaceae > Astrothelium > Astrothelium macrocarpum. Next base: position 337,679 of record JAGEMR010000018.1, read on the forward strand.
GATGCCAATTACTATTAACCAACTTTCGTCGGTCCTCACCTGAAGCGACGGACTACGTTTGGTCCATTCGGACCTCTTCCAAGCATGCTTCTTGTCCCACTTCCAGCAAAATTATTCATATTTGGGAGACCATTGTGATCATGACTGACTTCTCGGCCAATTAATGTCTCATCGTCTTCGACGACGGTGCTGTTGACCGCTTTGACGTATCGCTGGAATAGCTCGGTAGTGGAAATGCCTTCAGGGTCACCCTGAGCGCTTGATCCGGAAGTTAAAACACCGGAAAATGTCATGTCTTGCTCTGTAGTGCCAAAGCTGAATGACGTCATTGATGTTTGATTGGACAGGTAAGTGGCAGTGCCGTTCTGCATTGTTTGTAATGAGCTGCCTTGGAATGGTCCGGACTGGGTCTCGGCCTCCTCAACAGGCTCGACTCCAGTCGGAAACACTGCTTCTCCGATAGTTTGCACGTCTTTTCCTCGAACAACGTTTGCGAAAATTGTGATGTTATCTCCAACTGTCCCGTATACTGAGAAAGCGTACAAGGGATAGTTAAGACTCCTCGAGTAATTCAAGGAAGAGACGTCATTGCCAGTCGTTGATTGATTGTTGACTTGCACATTCCCTGCTTCAGTGTAATTGCCGAAATTTGAGTAACTCAGAGATTGCCGCCATGATGCAGTCTCTGAGCCATTAGCCGTATTGATAGTAGAGGTAAAAGAAATTGCTCGCTGTGCATTGACTTGGTATGTCAACGTTTCGTTCGTTCCATTGGGTAGCGTCCCGACCGAAGATGATAATTGAAAAACAGGGTCCGGAATGGAAGCCACAGGGCCGGAACCAGTCGTCACTGACCCCTCCGGATCTAGCCACAAAAAGATTTTTCCAGTAACAGGCCAATTGCTACCTACAGTCTCTGCCAAGACGCCGGTGCCGTTGCCAGTATCATTGATGCCCGATACTCTTATTTCAAACGAGTGTGCAGCGCCGTCACAGAGCAGTGGAAGAAAGGGAGTAATGTCAATCTCATCCTCGCGGAGATCAAATGCATCAATACCGACAATCCTATCCATGTCAGCACAAATAGAGTTATGATCAGATGCGATCGACATACGGACGCCACAACCCTGGAACCACACCACCGGTACTAGAGGAAAAAGTTAGTTGCGACATCGGGATGACAGGGCGAAGAAGCCTTACAAAATGATTGGAAATGGCCAGGCAACACCAGCAAGCATGCCATCAATGAAGAGTTGTAGCTCACGAAAAGGCGAAAAACCGTAGAGCACCCCTGTCTGGGGAAAAGTCTGAGTGTCAGATGAAAGCACGTTGCTCCACCAAAATTCTTCGTCAGCTTGACCACAAGCGGCAATCGTAAATTTTGCTCGACGGATATTTTGTGGGAGCGTCAGCGTGTTAGTAGCGTTATCTGACGGAAAAGTAAAGACGCTTGGTGCGTTGGAAGCCGATTGCCTCGCGGAAACGGGAAGGATCAGATGTGCAGGCGTAATCGAATCCTCGGCCGTAAAAAATGAGGCGGTCAAAGTCGTATTGTATGGCGCGGTATAGATATTATTAATTAGGTTTCCCAAATCGAAAATGATCTTTTGCTGCTGTTGAAAAAGCGTCAGATAATTGGTCACATCCTTTATGTAGGTCCAACGAATGCCAGTCGCGGATGGTTCCGCTGTAGATGTGCGCCATATCTCTGTGTCACCAAAGTAGAATGTACCAAGACGGTCAAATTGACGCCCTGCTGAAGTCACAGTAAAATTGATAGTGACTCGATTGAAAGCGCAAGATGGAGGGGTATAGTTCCCTGCGCGTTACCCTAGTTAGCAAATCATCCGTTAGTTCCTTGGTGTGTTCGGCTTACCGACGAACGGAGCCCCATAGCTGTTCCCAAAGGAGTACACCATCAGAACCTTCTCGCAGGAGGTCGCATTGCTGGTTGCGGCCACGTCGGTGGTTGTCGAGGATCCATCGGTAAGGCTCAGACTTCCATTGGAAGAAGCGATGAGAACGGGTGGATAAACTTGAAAATCTTGCAGGACTGGTGCAGCAAGATCGACAGCATGTTTTTGAAGAGTGGGAGAGGATAAGAGTGGAACAGTAATACTTGTCGAATCAATAGCCAAAGAGCTCACAGCAAAACCGATCGTCATTACAGCAACCCATGCCAACCGCAGTAAGCCCATTCGGGGCAGGGATAAGGATGACTTGTCCCTGACTGAACCAACAACCCCGCAGTCAGTCATTTTCGCATCTCGGTCCGCTACATAAGCCTTTTCAAAGCCAGGAAATCCTGTAACCTCGGCAGCTGCCGAACCTGCATCCATTCTTGCCACCCGCTGTAAGCACACACAACCACAGACTCCTTAGGACGCCACACCGGAGCAGGCGAATCTCCGATACGCAGATTCAGATGACCTGCGCGTCGACAACCCTGCGACTCTGGAGAATTGTTAGCCGAAGCCCCGATGCACGTTCCATGACACACTGCAGACGCCAAGAATTACCTTGTGTTCACAAATCTGCTCAGTGACCGTTTGCAGCGTGGTAGTGTCGCCAAAAACGATCGATGGCAGCGCGGGAGATGGCCGAATCCCTCGGGTTTCGGTCGAAACGTGCTCGGTAATAGTTGAACAAAGACAGTTCGTCCTTGTTCATAAGATATGAGTCAGGTTGTTGCAAGATCCGGGCCCAGATGTTTGCCAATTGACTTTCCAAGTAGTTGGAGATGGTCGGATCTAATGATCCTTCGCTGTTGCGAGCGATATCCAAAGCTCTCTGTAAAGTGAGAACACCCACACCGTTAGGGTCTGAACCATTACCCATATTCACAGATTGAACGACAAATGTTGGATAAGATGAATAAGACATAGATTGACGGCGAGAGCAGAGTAATGAAGGAACGGCAGAAGGCATAGCGACTAAGCAATTGGGAGCAGATGCAATGATAGAAATACACAAACGAGGCGAATGCCCTTGGCACATGAGAGAAATGAATCGTAGATGGGCTTACCCTGGACAATTGCCTTGCTCAAATTCTGCTTGCCAGGGCCACCTTGGGGGCTTCTGCGAACGCTGACTATGGTAGTGATGCTTCAGGATAGCCCAAGAGCTAGGCAACTGAGGAGAGAGGCTCAAACGCGCACTTGCGGCAAACCCGGCAGCCTCTCCGTAATCCACCCCAATAAGAGCACGTAATAATAGAAATGAGTGAGGTGGCGGGCCAAAACGCCTCTGCCGTGCAGGTGAGATTGTTTTGTCTTTCAACGGCGTCAAAGTTTTGGGCCCTGCTGCTTAAACAGCGACTGCGGGAACGCACCTTTTGAGGCTCGGCTAACCACCTACCTGATTAAGGTTTGCATGACGCTTTGCCATGAAGGCCATCTATCAAAGGCCTCTGCACTGGAAATTCCCGGCCGTAATCGATCTGCAGGGCAGGCCAGGGTCCTCAAAGAGGATTGGTGGTATCACTTTGTCACTTCAGGGGTCAAATTCAGGTCTGGAACCTGTCAGAGTCGAACTTAATCCGAGGGTTGTGAGCGGTGGATAAGTGTCGTAGGGCTGTCATCCATAGCAGCCCAACGCGCGATGGCTTGCGTGGGGGATCCCCATCTTCGCGCCAACGGGTAGGAGTGTCGAGGTCAAAGATACTGTACGGAATGCGCATACTTGACGCTGGCATTGACGAGGCGACAACCCCCTGGGTAATCAAATGATTAGGCGCAGCATTACGTCACTAGGGACTAGTGTGTCGATCCTTCCGGATCGGTCAATTTTCATCAATTGAAACAATCTCATTCGCCCAAGGGTCGGCGACTCGTGAGATATTGATAACGGCATATCTTCGGGAGACCTCCACATCAACCGAAAGGATTTATTCCGATTTGTTCAACTAGGCGTGTGAGAAGCTTGCGTCGATCCAGAGCTTATGCTCACAACTTCGTTCCTTCTATGTATCTCTTCTTCCATCATTTCTTCAGAGGTTCGAAGATGTTCGCTTATGCATCAAACCAGAACCAGTTGACCAAACACACGCCAAGGCCATCGCAACATCGACGGCATCTCCTCCGGACCGTAGGGGTACAAATGCAGAGGAGTCGGTGAGTCGTGTTTAGCGTATGTCCACACGGACTTGACGGCCAGGGCTTCCAAAGAGGAAACGCTTCAACCCGGCCTTTTTTGGTTGCTGGAATTTTCAGATGAAACCCTACCTCATTTGTAGCGCGTGGATCCGGTCAGCCAGGATTATCGCAGTCCGACAAGATTCCGAGTAAGAGGATCCACCGACCAGGGGGGCAACGGTCATGGCCATGACATTCTCCTTCTCCACACGTTCTTTCTGCAGTCGCCTAGCCTTGACCTAACAACCCTGCTACGGATGCGCTAAATTGAGACAGCTTTGCGTTAGTTGCTGCATGGTGAATCTTTGGTCTTCTCTGTCTGCGTAACTGAGTGATCATCACACGCACTGCATTGTTCTAGCTGCGTAAGATCCAGCATGGCTGGATACAGTATCTGAAACGACGTCGTGGAGGACGTGGCAGAGGAGAGCCATTAGGCTAATTCAGATCACTCTTGCGCAAGTTGGCACAATCTTCATGCAAATCACTCAAAATGACGAGTTACTGATTCATTATGGTGGGGGCTTTTGATGTGCTACGCATGATGTTCAACGAAATCATTCCCGAATCCTGACCCAAGATTGCTGTTAGGCAGACTTTGAGAGACAGTGTGCTGTACCTTGATCAAATCATAAAACGATTAGGTTCGCTACCCCAAGACAGGTCTTGCTAGAGACCCTCACCGCTCGAATGATTGTTGCAGCGTCTGAAGTCAATTGTACTTTGCTAGAGTACACAGAATGCTTTTGGAGTTCCCAAGAATCTGGATAGCGCGCGTCCCAAGGCAAAAACTACTAATTTTCTAGAAGCATGGCCCACGCGACGAGTAAGGTTCGACGCGTCAAAATTAAGTTACTGGGCCAAGGCTCGCTAGCGCTTCCAGAAGACAGAGGGGCGTTTGTCTCGCCTCGACCCAACGGCGCCAAGGTAGACGGCAACCCATAGTGTGACAGCAGCTTTTAATTGCTGCGTCCCAGGGCCAAAACTTTAAAATCGGTTCGGTAAGTAGAAAGCTGTGGCACAATGTCGCTCTGTCCTCCCGGCCTCCCACTAGAGCGGGTTTATGGAAATGGGCTGATTGCCACATTGCTTGACGGCACGAAGGCGAAGGCGACGCACACATTGGTCCGTTACTAGAGACCGAGGGTGCCATATCCTTGTATTTTGGATCAAGAAACACTCTGACTGCAACGTAACGTGGTGCTCACCGAGCGTGTGGTAGCTTGCCGGATCATCCACAGTTCCGTTTTGGACAACTCCTCGTGGGAGACGGCAGATACTAGACTGTTTTTGGAGCTACCCAGCAAAATTCGCTCTTACATCGGGGGATATTCCCCAATCAGACAATTATGCCGTTCACTAGAAACGACAATTCTGCGACTGGTGGTGGAACGCATTACGAGGCCCAATGAACCATTCAAAGCTAAGTTCGAAATTTTCTTTGCTCATCTCTACACATTCACCAAGCTCGAAACTCTGTGATTACTAGGCACAAACTCTACTGTTCGGCTATAGCCGATCGTAAGTGCCAGGTCTGAACTTGCTCGCGGTCTCGCAAAGAGTCATGAGACGTATCGTATCCATGCAGAGATCCGAAACATCGCCATTTTCGTTTAAGGAATTCGCTAGTTGTACGTATTGAAAACCTTGTATTCGTTAGTAGCATGACAGATCATCGCGTGGCGAGACAACATCTTCTTAACAAGCTGCCAATCAACTTCGTTGCCCAAGAAAGGTGTTTTACGGCAATCCACGTCACAGCTAGATCAAGCTATTGCCATACCATGGAGACACTATGATGATCAGGTGCGTCTGGCTGCATTATTTGAGCCACAAGCGATCTAGAAAATTGATAGTCTTCTCATGTAACCTCCATTACAAAGCTTCGGAAAATCAAACTGAATGCTGTGAGGCTTTACTAGCTAATTTTTAGGTAGTGGAAGGTGGATAACATATTCAGAGAAATTCGAATATTTCTTGGGGCTGTTATATTGAACCAGACGTATCAAAGATTGAGAGTTGGCAAAAACGGCAAAGAAAATGGTCGTAGACAATTAAAAACCAATTGAATGTCGATGCAGTAGAATAATTACTTAGTAAATAAATCATGGCTCGTAACTTAGAATTTTCTTTTCACACGGGTTCAAAAAAATACCAATTGACCTCGTTCCGTTACAGTCCAAAGTGATTTTGGGATACTAAAAACTGATAGTTGAAGGCTCGCGCCAAACCTTGTCTTGGTTTCATAAAACATTTATCTTCTCCTCAAGCTCTCTGAAATCCTGATAAAAGATACTAGGAGCAAACTGGGAGCAACGGGAATTACAGATAAATAGACGTAGTCCCTAGGAAGGTAGTTTGGAAGAAGAAATTACTCTGAGCGGCTGATTCAAAAGGTGATAGTCGAGCCGAAGCGCTAATGGCGGGAAAAGCTTTCGGGCAAACACCGCGACCAGCTGTAGTCGGATATGCCTTTGTCTTTACGTTCTCTTGTAAATCCATCGACATTCCCATACATAGCTTTTGCTCTTCGATTCACATCAAATCTCATCGCTCTTACCTTTAACAAGGCCTTATTTAAAATATTGTAATGAACTCGACCTATACCGGCTTCCGACGCAACGCACTCCCCCAAATTTGGAACGCTACTCGCATTTCCAATGTGCGAAGCAGACCTCAAATAAGAGTCTTTAGCGTATTCCGGTATCCTCGCAGACCTCCTTCGACACCTGGGACCAACCGAGTTCTCGCACAAAAGCTATGGCGACGAACTCCGATAAATCCAAGAGCTGTCCGATTTAACAGTTCTAAACCTTCGCCGAACCCAACCCCAAATCTCGGCAGCCCGGAGCCATCTCTCACATATTCACAACGTTTCAGAAAGCTCGGCAGGGAGTATGGATGGTCAGCTATGGGGATATATTTTGCGCTTTCGGCTCTTGACTTTCCCTTTTGCTTTCTTGCCGTCCGACTCTTGGGCACGGAAAGAATCGGTCACTGGGAACATGTCGTGATGGAGTCATTTTGGAAGATCGTCGAAATACCGTTTCCTGATATACGAGGACCTAAGACGAACGCGCAAGAGATGGCAACAGGAGGGGAGGTTGCCATACGAGAAGGTGGGGGATGGGGCGTGGAAGAGGCAGAGGCCGAGAATCAAAGCGAAAGAGCCTGTAAGTTTGACTTGACCTATGAAATTGGCATCACGCCTGACAAGACCGCTATAGCAATATGGACACAACTTGCGCTGGCTTATGCCATTCACAAATCATTCATTTTCATCCGTGTGCCTGTGACTGTAGCAATAACACCAAAGGTTGTCAAGACTCTTAGGGGCTGGGGCTGGGACATTGGGAAACGAAGAGCAAAAACACTTGGGAAATCATAGACGATATAGACGTGCTCTCACTAGCACAAATTATGACTGTAAGATACCTGAATCAGTTTGATACAATATCCACTTTTCCAATTGACTATTCTGGTGCCATGTCACTACTTTCACTGTAGTGGTCTCATCGACTGGGCCAACGAGCTGCTCTACCCTCACTAAATTTTGATTTCGCAAGGCCTTTGATCATCACTGGGCTCGGACTTTGGTCTTTTGGTTGACACGCATTTGCTCTGCTCCACAACTCCATGTCTGAACGTGATGTCTGGGCTTCAACACATTATGAACTATTCCAGTCCCTTCATTGCAACTCGGATAACACGTCATCTGATTGGATGTCGTTTGTCTCATTCACCACTGAATGTCACGATACAAATATATATTTGCGTCATCACGCACATGGCGAAGATCAAGGGACCTCTTTGTCATAGGACTGATCAAAACGTTCAGCCTGTTCTGTTACTTTGTCTATTTAAAGCAGTAACGAATCTCTTTGTTCAATTTAGACCACATACTTGGTTCAATGATTGAGTAGCGCTCTTGCAACCTTTATTCATACGTACTTGGCTTACCTCAGTCTTTCCAAGCAGGCTCGCAGACATGTCTCAAATGGTCCCAGTCCTTCATGCTGCCTAAAATCAGAGAATTCAGCAATGGGTTCAACAGACTGCAGCTGCTCAAACAGACGACCACCTATCCCAATGGCCGCAAAATGCGCCTCGAACGCTGATCGACGGAGATGAGGGTTTCCTTGGTCAGATGTCTCGAAGCATTCATACTTCAAGCCATCACACCTTCGTGCAGAACTCGCTAGGCGCGTCCTCTCACGTAGACGAGAATCGCTTCCAAGACCATGATAGTGGATCCGAGCAAAGTAGTAATCTAAGGAATTTGCATGATCCGGATACACCGCTCCTGGACAACCTTACGACCCCAACGACTGTGAGCCCACCAAACTCGGCGTTATGGCCTACCAATATGAACCCGAACAGATCGACCGACGAGGAAGACAGATTGCAGAACAGGTTACTAAAGGGCAAGGAAGTAATCGACTGCAGATCCGATAATGATAATGATTGCGTTGCCTTGGAGGCGTCCGGCGGATACACAATCATCCCGCCTGTGCCTCTGGATGGCCGACAGGCAGGTGACAAATTTTCCTCGCGTCTTGACAATTTACATCAGAAGATAGAGTCGCAGAGGCGAAGAGCAAACTAGTCACCCTCTTTCTACTCCCGAATGACGTGCCAATCAACGAATTGGGATGACGGTATTTCTGTGAATCATCCACATGAAGATACAACGATACAAGAGCAAAGTGGTCCGTTGGATACCATAGCGCCTTTGCAAAAGAGAGACAGTATTAGGGAGCGACATTTTGCTAGACAACAAGTGATTGTGAGCTTGGCTTCGCACAAGCGAATCATGAACAATTGACCAATTGAGGCTGATTTCGATAGGTTCGACAAAGGACTGCAGCGCAAATGCCAAGCGACAATACCACCAACACTATAGCAAACCGTGTTCAACGACCCAGGAGCGCTTCTTTGCATCACGCTGCTGAAAGGGTAGGCCACATGCGTGTTACTTTCAAACGTTCCTGACAATTCGCATAGTTTGTACATGGCTCTAAACGAGCGATAGGCTTTTTGCTCGGAGTGACAGAGGCAGATGTGGGATCAACTATGCCAGACGACTGGAGACCTAACCGAGACTTCTTGTCTCGTTCTGCATGAAGAGGTCGGCCTCCACTGTTTCGATTCGTGTCGTTCAAGACATCGTGTTTGCACTGATGAAGAATAGGACCAAGTACGAGATCATGCTGCAAGATGAGGCGTGTATGAGAATGATTGAAAGCTCAGGCAACGAATTGCATGACATGACACGATGGCACTAGTGCAAGTTATGAGTTTACTCCTTGTAGTTGTGCTAGTCCATCACAAAGCATTCGAATGAGCATAACCAAATGAAAATCACCAATGTACTCTGGCCATCTGCATAGCTTCCAAGCGAGCGTGTTGGTCTATAAATAATTGCAAAGACCAAGCTTTAGTCGTCATGTATAACAATGATGAGCTTGTGTCGGTGAAGATGCCGCCTTGGAGGAGGAAATTGGCATGGCCCACTTTAAGAGCTATTTTTTCACATTCGAGATCTCGATGCGAATACCAGGCCCAACGGTAATCCTAGATAATATCGATAACAACGACAATATCTGCCTCTAGGCCTCCTGAGGAGTATGGCAGGGAAATTGTTGTGCCGGCGAATGGTTCAGTGCGCTCATGACAGCATGGGTGAGCCGCTTTGTTTCCTGGCCCCTGCGCACGACATTTCCGACCCGCACGCGCTTGGTCAGTAGCTTGGCTATATCATGCGCTCATTGGCCTCTCCTGACAGGCTTCCATGCTTCTGTTCCTGAGCTTTGCCCCATGTAGACATGACCGAGCGCTCGCATGACATGGAGTGCGACGGATGAATTGATGAGGTCGCAGGGTTGAACAAGCTTTGATTGGTTTTACTAATGCCGCCGCCCCTGTCAATCAGGAGCTCTAGCTTGCAGATGGAAACAAGCAGCCAATTGTGGCCGATGCTTCGGCGCGACCCCTGCGTGTGCACGCTGCATTCCACTCCAGCTTTTGTTCCTCAATCACCTTCGCACTCTCTCCTCGAAGTCGCCAAAATCGCCAGCACCACCAGCGGCCATCACTGCCTGTCGGCATACATACACTCATTAATCTTGACCACAGTCACTCTTTAACAAACATAATCACGGCCCTTCTTGCTTGGCATTTGTTTATTTTCTATTCATCATCTTCCCCGGACTATTGGACGCCTACCTTTACCCGTGTCTTTGCATTCTTGGACCCATTGTTCAGAACTAGCCTTCAGACAACGACAGCCAAGACTCCATCAGCCAACCTCAGCAATACAACACAGTTGGTACCTTACGTACCTAGAGGCACTTCGGTGACCTTCAAATCATATAATTGTACAATACGCTTCAATCTTTCTACTATTGACGAGGATGAACCGAAATCACCATTCACATAATGTCTTTCATCTTGCGCGACGGAACCCCTCAGATATTGAAACTGGAGCTAGAGTTGCCGACAACATTCTAGCTGCTCTACAACAACCTGCAGCAAATCTCGTTCCTCGAAGTCCTCAATCCACAAGTGATTCTTCATCACAATCGTCCAGTACTTGTGATCCGAACAGTGGATCCTCCAACTGTCAGCAAGCCAGCACCGATACCTCGACTTTGCCAATCGTCCTTGGCGTTGTGTATGTCTTGCGGTTCCATGAATTGTTTTTATCTGTGTTGACTCGGACTGATTCCAATTTAGCATTCCCATTATCTGTCTTGTCCTTGTCTTGATATATTTTCACCGTCGACTGACAAGAAAGCAACGACTCGAGGACTTGAATGACAAACATGGGTCTTTGGACTTTGGACTTGGTGAAGTTGGCAGCTCTAAGAAGAGTAAAAATGGAAAGTCTGGTCCAGAGATGACTATTACCGATACTGAAAAGTCGCTTCGTCGAGGCCGAGGAATGTCAATGGACCTTGGTAATCCATATCTGATGCCTGGTAATCTGCAAGGTTCTCGAGAGTCCATTCATTCCTTGTCAAGAACCATTCATGACAAGCACGATCCATACCGGCCTATCCAAATGCTCAAGGACAGCGATGGCTATGCGTCGTATCCCAGCAGCGTGCGGCTAAAACCTGAGAACGGATCGATCAGAACGACTTCGAGCGGCGGCTACGGTGATACGGGTAGCCCAATCGATGCACCGCAGAGCAGTCTTCTTAAAAATGCTCAAAGGATGTCAAGGTCATACCCGCCTCGTAGTGGGTCAATTCCACCAATTGCCGAGTCACCTCCACCAGCTCCACCTACTGCGCCAAAAGAGAAACACAGTTACATTGCTTACACACCACCTCAATCGCCAAGGATAGCACCACCTGCTCCAAAGGAGTCGTCCGAGCAAGATGAAGCCGCGGATACCATCGGCCAGGCGATTGATCGCGCGCCATCCAAGACTCCTTCAAAGATGAATTCCATGGACTCTAATATTGCCTCACCTTCTGTAAAAGACAGTGGCTACTCGTCTACTACAACGTCCATGTCAGAACACAAGATCCGGAGCCCGCAATTCGTTGATCCATCCGGCGAAAATTACGGTGCAAACTTTACTGTAACTCCTCCTTCCCCACCAAGGAATGATGGCCTCACTCGTGAAGAGATAAGGCGTTCACGACATTCGATTGATGGTCCTGCCGACTTGGCTGATGAGCCTGCTGCTACTCTTGGAATGTACTGGGCGGAACAAGGCAACCGACGTATCTCCATGGGTGTTCGACCTCTTCCTCCAGAGGAAATGTTGGAAGATCACGATCCAGAGCAACGTGCCAACCGTATTCGATCGTTTTACAAAGAATACTTTGACGACTCAAAACCTGGTCCTGCTGCACCACCCAAACAAGGCGGATACTACGAAGACTATAGTGAAGAGTACCTCGACGGAGCAGTCTACGACCCGGCCTCAGGCCAGTTTCTCGTCTCTCCTGCCGCACCATTTGCACAACCCATGGGTCGTCGTGCAATGACACCACCTCCTCGAGCTCCTCCCCGAGCACAACGAGGTCCAATGTCACGTGGCTCAGCCAACTCGGATGGTCGACTTGGTCCTCGTGCTGTACCACCACCTAAGAAACGCCTTCCACCTCCAGCGCCTCTCATGACTCTACCAACACCGCACAAACTCAAGACAGACGCACACATCTTCTCGCCCCTCGACTTTGCACCACCAACCACATTCCGAGACAGACAACTCGGTCGTCCCGACAGTCCCCTCGGCGTCCAGCGACCCTACTCTCCCGCCGTCTCAGCGCACTCCCCTCTGGTCTCCTCCTTCGACGACCTCTCCGTCATGCCCAGCCCGTAAGTCCAACCCACCTCTCACCTCTCACCACCATCACTCCCCTCCATCCATTGCACGCAAGCTAACTTTTTTTCGTTCCAGCCACATGCTCCGCAAATCCGGCACCTTCACCGCGCTCGACTTTGCGCCGCGGCCGCGCTTCATGCACGCCGACACGGCCAGCGACGCCGGCAGCATCCGCAGCAACCGCAGCGGCATCTCCGCCGTCCAGCAGCACGCCATCCGCCAGGGCGCCTACCGCGTCAGCCGCATCCCCAAGGGCGTCGTCACCACCAAGGTCGACCTCGCCGCGCAGCTGAAGCCGACGTGGGATCTGCGGGGGCCCGTGGATATTGATGTCGTTGGGTTGGATGGTTTCAAGCCGGGGGTGAAGTAGATGGGACGTGCTGTGCTGAGCGGGCAGGCGTTATGGTGATGGGGGGTGGTGGTGGTGTTGATGATGAGTATTCTCGTCTTCATGATTGCGTCGAGCTGATGACGAGGATTCTGCACATATGGGAGTATATACAGCTGCGTTATTGCAATGCTGGTGAGCCCTTTTTTGGGAGGATAATGAGCTCGGGCTATTGCATACAAGTACACGGGCGAAAATATTAGAGGGTAATGTCTGATCTATTTTCCTTGCTTCTGGATAACAAAATGGGGAGGATGGGTGTGATTTGTCATTCTGTAAGTGTAGTTGGATGCGGATGTACAAAGTCGATTCGCTGTAGGTGGGTGAGGACGTTTTTGAGCATAGTGGTGGTTTGGTGAACTTGGAGACAAATTACTTCGTGTAAATATAGCGCCTTATATACCTTGGTAGCCAATTATGACTATCACATTTGATAACAACCATTTACGTCTTGATAAGCATTTCCATGGGCATCCTATTAATCCATGAGCGTTGCTGTAGCTTTCAACACGTGACAACGCGTAAAAGTGCGATGATTGTGATTTGTATGTTCACTTCAACTCATCTCTACGCGAATGCAACTTTTTCACAGCGTCCCTCATTGTAACCAAATTTACAGCATCTAATGTATGGGCCCATTCCAGGACCGTCTAAATGTGTTGAGGCATAACCACGAGTGATCAATTTATTCCGTGTCGTTCTCTACTTCAGTGTACCATATCTCCTGTCCATTTTCAAGCATTTTATCATCCGAATGTCTCCTTTTCCATCATTCCAATCATCTCGCCCAGACGTTTTGTATAACATATGTCAATAATATTTCATGTCTCAACACCTACAAACCTACCTTTCCTCTCTCAAAGCCACCCAACTCCGCCACCTTGCCCACCTCACCAGCATCCAATCGCATGGCCCCAAACCTGTCCTACTCTCCCGCCTCAACAACTCACTCTCACAACCTTTGCTTGCCTATCCCACCGCCAAAATCCTTAGCATCGACCTTGGCCTTCGCAATCTTGGTCTCTGCCTCGCATCCTTGACCCACAATCCCGCACCCCACTTGCACATCCTCAACTGGTCCCGTCTCACACTCATACCATCCCATTCTCCCCCCTCTTCATCAGCGGAGCAAAAGCAAGAAGAGAAAGAAAAAGTCAACCACCTCTTCCAACCTCCGCACCTCGCCCCCCTCGCCCATTCCCTCGTTGCCCATAATTTCCTACCTCACCAACCTACCACTCTCCTCCTTGAGCGCCAGCGCCATCGCTCGGCCGGCCGAGCCGCTGTGCTTGAGTGGACGCTGCGTGTTGGCGCACTGGAGGCCATGGTTTGGGCTGTGCTGGCGACGCTCAAGCACCAGCAGAAGGAGGTTGGCTTTCCCGAAACCTGGGCTGTGGAGCCGGGGCGAGTGGCACGCTTTTGGGCGGACGGTGGGGCAAGCGGAGGGGATGGAGGAGTGCTGGAGGAGGTGGAGAGGGGAGCAAGGGAGATGAAGAAGTCAGCTGAAACGAGACGGGTGCCGGCCGAGGCAAAGAAGGAGAAGGTGGCGTTGGTAAGGCGGTGGTTGGGTGAGGATGGTGCGGCGCCGTTTGGGTTGAGCTTTGCGGAGCGGCCGGCGGAGATGAGGGACAGGTTGCTGATGCCTCCTGGGAGGGGAGGGGTGAGGGGATTGAGGAAGGGAGAGGAAAAGGCTGGCAAGTTGGATGATCTAGCTGATTGCTTCTTGCAAGCTATGACGTGGGTGCAGTGGGATTGGAATAGGAGGCGTATCATGCATGAAATCGAGTCAAGAGGAGAGTGAAGTGCCTTTTGAAACTAGGGAACTTGTGGTCTAAGGTTTCCATCTATCAAAGTATACTGCGTTCCCGCAACGCCATGCTGCTGACTGGACGATTTGCTCAAAACGTCAAAATGTCGAAATCGTTCCTCATCAAATCTAGGACTGGATCCAAGCATCCGAAACTCCTGGAGCAATGCCTGCCAGGACTGCACGGAAGACCAAATGACCGATAACGCAACGCTATAATCCGACAAGATCTTCCCAGCTCTTACAAGAACAGCATCGATGCCAACGCTGCAATACCCCATAACATGGTAGCCGGCTTCGTTTTCAATGCAGGAGCCAAGGAATTCGTGTCAAGTCCACAGCATCGACGATTATATGTGACATTGTTCATGGCGGCTGCAACCTCGAAGACGGTCCCATTAGGCTCATTGTAATAGTCTACAAGAAGGAAGTTTGGAGCACGACCCCAGTCCGCTTCACATCGAGAATGTCAGCATCAATAACCCCAAAACGTTTCGAGCCGAATTGCAACAAAAACTTACAAGAACAATTACTAGCAGTCCACCCCAAGCTTCCATTCCCCGCCGCACTGACATTATTCGTCACATTCAACAACGCTGTATTCGGCACCAGCAAATTCGTGCCCGCCAGACTAATCTCCACATTCAAATTATGATTCGCCATATACATCCTGCTCTCCGCCTGCTCCCTGCTCAGGCCGGGCGGGCGCTGCACCGTACACGGAAACGACGGATCGGTCGGATCGAACGGCGTCTCCCACAGCTGGCTGAACTCATCCAGGATCCACGGCACGGCGGTCTGGTTGGCGTTGTAGTCCAGAAACACCACGACCCGCTTCGCCGACAGGATCATCTCCGACAGCAGCGGCCAGTCCGCCAGCGCCATGGGCACCTGCGGCGGCTGGTACAGGTACGGCGCGAGCCCGCTGCTCTGGATCGGCTCGACAAAGTCCGTCACGGGGCCCAGATCGCCGTTGCCCAGCAGGATGGTCACGACGTCGAACGGGTGCGCGGCGACCCAGCCCGCTACGGTCGCGAGGTACGACTCCACGGGCCCCGCGTCGAGCAGGTCGCAGCTCGTGTGGCAGAAGTGCAGGGTGCCGTTGAGCATGTGCGTCTGGCCCTGCAGCATGCGGATGCCGTCGTTGAGCTGGTCGATGACGGAGAGCGCCTGGTTGCTGGCGGCGGAGTTGGGCCGGGTGAACATGGAGTTGTGCGCGGTGATTTGCGTGATGTTGCTGTAGCGGCGCGAACAGAATTCCGGGTAGTCGTTGCAGAGCTGCGTGTTGGTGGGCGAGGCGGCGGTGGAGGTGCTGGTGGAGGAAAGGAAGGCGGTGGTGTTCTTGGAGAAGGTGGAGCTGCCGCCGATGATACTGAGGTTGGGTGTTGTGGGTGATGAGGGGGGAGGGTTGGATGAGGATTCGGAGCCGCTGTGTGAGCTTTGGGAGCCGCTCACGGATATAGCGCTTGGATTTGTGGAGGTGGTAGAATAGGACATGTACGATACGCCACTGGTAGGGACGACATCTCCACCGGTGATTGTGCCGCTGGTTGAACCCGAGATGGTCGTGATGGAGCCAGAGGCTCCAGAGGATGACGGATTTGAGGTGGATTGAGCGCGTGTTTGTAGGATGGAAATTGAGATGAGTAAAAGTGAAAAGGAAATCATTTTAGTTTAAGAATACACGGAAAGAGATCAAAAGGAAGGTCTGGCAGCCGAAGCTGCTTGTATCTCTATATCTTTTGGCTAACAAGGTGGATGTCTGGAACGACTGTAATGGCAAGATGAGGTTGTCTCTACTAGATAGTAGGGCGAAAAGTGGAAATGAAACGAAACCAAACTAAACAGAATGACGATAGGGTAATGAGAGCTCCCGTGGAAAGCTCTTGCAGATCTGCTGGGTAGCACATGGATAACAGCACATGGATGACAGCACAGCCACTATTAATACACCATGCTATCCACTCAAAATACTGACCTCCTGAGCGCGTGTTGTAGCAAGTTTCGTCGAGACGTCGGCCAGGGAATTTATTGGAAATGATTGAAAGCTGTCATTCCTTTTTTGTAATAAATCCAGTCCCCCACCAGATCATCCTTAAACCTCCGAAAGGAATCCACCTGCGGGTTCCATGGGCACAGCCCCGTCTCATCTCGTTTCTTTGGGTCAAATAGGCATCGGTTGTCTCGGCATGACGTCTAGTGTCCCACATATTCTCTTTCTCGTTGGCACTTCAGGCGTCTAACTACATGCACCTCTGCCATTGATCATGCAGTATCCAGCCACTCCGCTGACGGGCAGTCAGAACTTTGTACTGCAGCTTCAGGGAATAGCTATGACGGAAGGAGCAATGACGGTGCGGCACTGCCTTAGCTTGCGTGGGTTCCTGGTGATTTTTCGTTTAGCTGTGTCGTAGTCTCCAGCTTCATCCCATTACCATTTCCATCAATCCTACGACATTTTCCAACCTACCCAGCGTCAAGCCGGGCCCTGACCCAGGTCAGTGGCTAGCTGGAGAAGGGCTTGCTATCTCTTAAACTACACATTCTTCTCTTTTCGTTTATCTCGCTTTCATTTCATTTAAACTATGGTGTCGGTTCCTTTCTGGAGACGTAATCAGGCGGGTATTGGACATGATAATGACGCTACTGCTACCTCTCCGCATGACGCAGACCATTTAGAAAGAAACGTAAACAATCAAGCAGAATCTCTATCTCCTACTCAACTTCGACGAGCAACGCGAACACGCCTAATTTGGGGTAGCCTTTCGTCATTCTTCCTCTTGCTTGCCCTTATATTCCTCATCCTGGTGGAAGTCGGAAATATCACTATTGGATCGGTAGTGAATAGGATATACTTTCTTTACTTGGACCTCAGCCAAGTCATTCCGCAAAGCGTGCCTGATGCGGTCTTTATCAACAGTATTGCTCAAACGCTGGGTCTGCACGACTTTTATACTGTCGGCTTATGGGGCTACTGCGAAGGATATTTTGGCCAAGGCGTTACGTCCTGTTCTAAACCTCAGACGTTATACTGGTTCAACCCGGTCGAGATTCTAATCAGTGAGCTGCTATCTGGATCTTCGCGTATGTGTGACCCTGTAAATCGTGGCTGGAAATTAATACTAATGGATGAGTAGTTGCTCTTCCAGCACAAGCGACATCGTACCTGCACATACTCAAAATTGCATCACGGTGGATGTTTGGTCTCTTCCTCACTGGCGCCTGCTTGACCTTTGTCCTCATATTCCTCTCCATACTTACCATCTATAGCCGCTGGGTGGCATTGCTCATCGGAATCCTTACGCTCCTCAACGCGCTCTTTGTTACAGTAGCGACAGTTCTTGCCACGGCGATCTTTGTGATTTTGCAGATCGCTCTCACAAGCGTCGACGAGCTCAATATAAAGGCAAATATTGGTAACGAGATGTTTGCATTCATGTGGATTGCTACGGCATGTTCCATCATTCCTTTGATCATCCAGGCAGGCATGTGCTGCTGTTGCACCAGTCGGCGGGATCTCAGGACAGGACGGAGGAAACCCAAGCTCCTAGAACTCTCAGAACAACAGCAATCGCAGCCGCAAATGACTGAGAGATCACATCGAGGTATCTTTGGGAGAAGAAGCCGTCATACCCAATAGAGGCATAAAATTCAGGTTGGGGATCGTTACTTGGAGCGTGAATATCGGTATCCGGAGTTGAAATTGGTATCTGGCGACCTTTTGGATAGGTCTTGTGTCTCAGTGTTGCATGTACGTGTTATGACCAATCGATAGAGCTTCTTCCCTATAATCCAAAATTTAACGCAACGACCTCGACTTCAAAATCAAAATAAAGTCACGACCTGGCTTTTGTCGACTCGCAAATGAACCTTGTGGCTTGGAATTTGGCACATGAAGCTGGATCAAGCATGCACATTCAGTATACATGGTGATTTGCAATGACGTTGATCACGTGAGCACGCGGTGATTTGGCGTGAGTTCCACATTTGGAAGTGACGTCGTCTCCGCCTAGCTGTTGCCTTGACTTGCTCTACCATACATCAACCACAATTGCCCTACAATCAAGATTCAATTGGCATTTACAATCATTCAGTCAGTTCACAAATACTGATTCTCTTTTACAACTTCACTAAATCTTACCAAATTCAGGCATGGGTATTCCAGAGCATGCTCCATTCCCTATCAGCCCGCTTTCCTCTGTTCAACCAAATCCGCTGAAGCAAGCTATTACAAATTCCTACGAGGGAGCAATCACGCCAGTCGATCAGATTGTTGGGACCTCCTATGATGCCCCTCAAGAAAAGGGAAAGACCGTCGTCGATCTGGATGAAGATCACGATACGGTAAAAAAACCGCCGAGAAAACGCAGGAAGGCGACTGATGGCGAAACCGAAACCAGAGGCAGAGTGTACGATTTTTCTCGCTAGCAAACCGAATATCATTAGAGCTAATGTCTGAAAAGATTTCGCAAGAAGATGCCACAGAAGAGTCAAAATCTACTGGACAGAGCTTTAGGCAGCCCGTAAGTATCTGTAGTAGGTGAGGACTGCTTGCGCTGACATGTTTACCTATTAGTTTCTACATTATTGAGCGTACACGCACCGGGACTGGAGATTGTCCAGAAGAGGAGCTTGATCTGGCCGGCACCACTGGCAACATTTACAAGATACACATTAAAAAGCAGCCAACGTGTACCTGCCCAGCCTATCAGAAGACCATTAACGAGAAGACGGGCTTCGGCGATGAATGCAAACACATCCTCTGGGTAATAATCATGTTACCTACTTCTCAACCACCCCTAACCAAAATTCCCAACAGGTCCTCCACCGCGTCCTCAAAGCACCAACTCACCTCCAATACCAACTCGCCTTCCTAACCACCGAACTCCGCGAAATCTTCGACAACGCCCCACCCATCCCCTCCGCCTCGCCTTCATTCTCATCCTCCTCTTCCGACTCCACCAGCAACCGCAAACCCATCGACGACGACTGCCCCATCTGCTGCTGCCCCTTCGAACCCGCCGACAGCGCCACCACCACCACGCCACCGCTCGAATCCTCCACCGACATCGTCTGGTGCCGCGCCTCCTGCGGCAACAACGTGCACAAGACGTGCTTCGAGCAATGGGCCGCGACCAAAAAGGTGTCGCAGGGCTACGGGCCCGGCGGCGGCGGCGCGGCGCAGGTGACGTGTCCGTTCTGCCGGGCGCCGTGGCAGGGGGACGAGGATTCGCTCCGGCGCATTGCGAAGTGTGGCGAGCGCAACGCCGAGGGGTATGTGAATGTCGCCGAGGAGCTGGGCATTTCGACGGAGCGCGATTACTCGACGTATCATCAGCCGTGGGTGAGGCAGCAGCGGGCGGCGGGGAATATTCCGAGGTATCCGTTTTGAGGATGGAGAGAGGTAAGCTGGACGCGTTAACTGGTGAGGTGGAGTGTGTTCTTCGCTTGAAGACTGGACGAACTGGGATGGGTTGATTGATGCTTCGGACTCTATTTTCTGTGCTGCTTGTTGTGTCAGTGGCTTCTACACTGGCTTTCTGATCTTCCTTTTGCTCTCGGCATGTCTCTCGATTTCGGCTCTCGGACATTCGTCTGGGAAAGGCGTCATCAGGCAAGACTTAATTGGGAAATATTAGATACCCTCGGCTTGGCGATGATTATTACGACTCTTTTACTCTTCGCTGATGTGGCGCTGCTGTCACCTGGTTGATTGATTTTAGGGAGAGATCTTTGCTGCATTTTCGGCTCATTTGCTCGACATGAACCGCAATGATGGTAGATTTTGGAAGACGACATTTGGCTCTTTTTGCTTGATGACTTCTACTTTGCTACGTAGCTAGGTAGCCAACAACTGAGAGACGACTTTTGTAGATGCTTCGAGGCCATACTAGTATATCGTTCTCATGATACGTTTCACGTGGCTCCCACCAGACTATCCACGGCATCAGAGCATTAAATGGTTCAAGACAATGGCTATTACCATTGCCGTTGTATTTGATTAGATATGTTATTCTATCACGACATCATTCTTCCTCTCAGTTCGCGAATTATACCTGAGCCTCCGAAGAATCGTGTCTACAAGCTGATATGATGGAACCACTCCGAACCTGCTCATGCAAAACAAAAATAGAAGAAAAGAAGGGGGAAATAAGAAGGGGAGTAGTATGTACAAAACAGAACTCCCCTCCAGCCGTGTCCACTGGAACCAAATATTAACAATCGCGTCATCTACCGAGAAGCCAAACCTGCGCGCTTCTGAGGTGGAGCATGGTGATGGTGGCAGACAGCCTGCCTCATTAATGAAGATGCCAACCCGAAACGCACATTGCCGGAACGCCAGAGAGAGAGAGGAGAGCATTAGCATTCTTGCACGCCAAACATGGAGAGCTCAATGCCCGCAATCCAGTACAGCTTATAAATCGCCATTTGCCGGGCCTGGAGAAAAGATAGAAGACACATGCGAGTGCAAGGATTCCAAGACCTGACCTGGTAGACCTCGACCGGCGCAACAATGTAAATCCCGATCTGCGGAGAACAAAACAAAGACAAAAGATGTAGGAGGAGCCCTTGGATTCCTAGCCAAGGACGGGAAGCATGATGGCAACTTTTTTGATTCGCAATGCGTAGCAATATTACTGCGTGAGTCCGGGGTCCGAGATTCGCCATAAACTCCTATAATCGCAACTATCCAGCAATCAATGGGCAAAGCATGCCTGTCCAGCATCTGGTTGGTGCTGTGCTTCCCTGGCGCTAGATGTGCATAATAAACCCATCAATGACGCGGTGAGTGTGTCCTTCCAACTCTTTCTACGGAGACATCTGCCGACACGGCCTCGCTCTCTTGTTCGCCTTCATGTGTACTGGTGTGCATGCTTTCGTGCGTGTGATGACGAGGGCGAATACTACGCTGCGTTTCCAGGCTTTTCTTGAGTGTCAATGTGCCAGACGACGTAATTCTTGAGGCCATAGACGCCATAGCCGGCGCGCTTGGCCATCTTAGCGAAACCTTCAGTCTCGGCTTGGTTTTCGAAAGCGTAGCAAGGGAAATTGATGCCTGTGTTCCTTTAGTTAGCCATAGGCTCCACTTGCATGCGCTTTCTTTCGTGCGTTAATTGAATCGTGGTTGGGAAACGGAACATCAGACGATAGGATAAATTGGATGGTATTGAGGAGTTGAGGAAAAGCAACGTACCACTTCGGTGCACATCTGCCTTGACAATGATATTAACTCCCCCTATACCGTCAAGCGGAATCTCAACATCCTTGTCATCCCGCCAATCCCCCATTTTCGCCATATATTGGCGGTCCGTCTTGTACTCCTTGTAACCCTCGGCAAGGACAACATCTTTGTCGAGCGTATAGGTAAGCTTACGGCCCGTGTCGGATTCCTGCCAGGAGTTGTAATCGAAGCGGCCTTCAATGTCGACCATTTTACCATGGTCCTCTTCGTAGCGATGGAACCATATGTCTAGTTGTAAGAAACCCCGTAGTCAGCTACAACACGCCCATTTCGTCATCCTCAACCCAGCTCGAGTTTGAGGCGTAGAACAGATGATGAAGAGAACTCACTCGGCACCAACACATCCCGATCATGCGCAATAAAATCCTCAATAATCTTACTCGGACTATCCTTAATATCCACATCGCGCCAATACACCCAGCTATGCTCCGTCTTCAACGCAGCACTCAGCAGGTAGTTCCGCGCGCGGCCCAGCGCCTTCCGCCGACTCGCCTGCGCCTTGAAGCTGTGCCGGTCCTCCACATCCATCGAATCCAGCACGCCAAAGTCCTTCTTCACGATCGCCGCGCTGCGGAAGGGGATGTCCTCGTTGGGGTTCGTCTGCACGCGCTCCAGCTCGGCGGCCAGCAGGCCGACCGTGTCGTCCAGCGTGTCGCCGACCAGGAACGCGACGTCGATCAGCTGGTGCGGGTAGGTGAGCTGGGTGAGCAGGTCGAAGTACTGCTCCAGGTAGGGGCTGGCGTCGCGGAGCGGCGTGAGGATGAGCACGCGCTCTTGGTTGGACACGGCGTTCGGCGTGGAGCTGATGGGGTTGAGGTCGATTTCCGTGATGGTTTCGTTGTTGACTTCGATGGGCGCGTGGTGGTTGTAGATGACGGGCGTTTGGAGGTGCGCGTTCCATGCGGCGTGCTCGTTGGCGCTCATATCCATGGGCGATTTGGAAGGACCCCAACAGTAGAATCTGGCAACGTGGGAAAGTGTGTTAGCAATGGGGCGCTTTGAGTGTCTGTAGGGAGGGATGTCTTTTTTTGATGCTACAGCAATTGAGGATTCGAAATGAAGGTCATACTTTTGTACTTCTTCAGCCGTTCCACTCAAGCCTCTCCATAATAATATTATTACTATTGCAATGGTAACGAAGAGGAGAAATCGGGTCCGGGTGAGGAAGTTCCATATTATCCGTAAAGGAGGCATGCGACTTCTGGCGGACTTCCAGGTCATGCCACCCTTGGGGAGCAGCATTTTGAAGAAAAAAGAGAGAAATAGAGATCTGAAGACGCCACAAAGGCGTCCAGAAGCTACGCGCCTCGGTCCTGGGTGGGAGAAGGGGGGGGTGGTAGAGCTGGAGGGAAAGGAGGGAGGGTCTGGGGGCTGAAGAGAATGTCTGAGATGACAGTCAATGCACCAGGTCCAGCAGCTGCGAAGCGAATGAATACGGGCCACCAAAGTGAAGGAGCGATGTGGAGATGGGAGGGGGGGTTGTAGAGTGGTGATGTCGAAAAGTCAGATGGTAGATTTGGTAGGCAAATGGAGCAGTAATTCCCTTAGGTGTTCTCACTCTTACGCTTGATCCCTGCGCCAGTTTTCCCATGCCGCTATCGCCCAGCCCAGAAGCTTGTCTTTGCCGGTTGGTCGCTTATCTGCATCTCTTAGTCGCCAAGCCTGTCCCTGACCAGAACCGTTTTTTAATAGCGTGGCTGTAGGACTAACTGTACTTGCATGAACGATGCAACCAGCTCTGCAGCGGGGAACATTCAATGCGACGCATCAATCTGCTTATTAAAAAAAGCTTTGTAATGGTATCTTGGATTCCAATCAACAAAGTCTCATCCTTTGCTTCATTTTATTGTTTCATTTTGTTTTTCGTTAGATACAAGTACCGAAAATACTGAGCTAGCCTCCCAGCTCAAGTAACCTTGTGAAAGGCCGTTATACAAACGAGCGCGTCTCGAGCCACAAAAAATCAATTTTTTTCTTGCGATGCCTGCTTGAACGCTGTGGACAGAAACGACAGTATATTACTGTGAAAACGACAGTGCTGCCACCAGATGTCCCGGAAATGCAGATTTGATCGCTGACCGCCGTGAGGCAGATGGCGGAAGTTTATCCATCATCTTCTCGCCAATCCCATTGGTTCCGTTCGTATTTAATCCTCCACACGTATAACTTGCGATCCAATCAAAACAAAATGCCGCCGACTCGCGGAGTTTCTCACTGATAGGCACTTAGGGCCAAGGGACGACCAAGGTTTCGTTTAGCAAGCTTTGATGGTATAGGCATATATTGCCTTGTGAATGACTCGATCCATATAGCGATAGTCCATTGATCAATAACAGAAATGATCCGTCTGTGTTTTTAGGGATGCCTTTTCCAAAGGCATGAAAGTGAACGTATCTGTTTTGGAACCAAACAAGAGCTTCAAAGAGATGGCGTAACTGAGAATGCATACGCGGAATGCTAAGTAATTGAGTGATGATTTTCGTAAATACCGAGAGCTGATCCAGATCTTTATCTCTAGAGAAAGTAAAGAAGTCAATTGGCAACATCCACCGATGAATAGGGCGTTGAGGAAGGTGTGCTCATCTGCATCGGTTCCGGTGTTTCTGCTCGAATTTTATCCTCTATACCCTCATCCTGGTCCCATCGCGGCAAGGAATGTAAGATATCTTCTAGCAGCGCAATGAGCACCATGAACTCCTCGGCACGTTCTCGCATGAGCGGGTCCTTGCTATGAGCCATCTCCTTAGCAATTGCTCTTAATGGAGAACGTTCTGTGCGAATTTCTCTTATCGGCTCATAATGCTGCTTGAGGACGCGTAGAGCTTCCTCCAAAATAGCAATCTTGACGTATTGTAATTTACTCGTGTCCTCGTTGTTTTTGCTTTGTTTATGGGCATCTTCAAGGCCTCCGTACTTGGTCAAAATGAGTTGAATGCCTCTAAACGACTTGTTGAGATCCATGCGGGCGTCTCGCTGTGCTTTAGCTCTGGGATTCTTTGACAACGGCCTTCCAGTCTGTTTTTTGGGCAGGTTTTCGGAGCTAAC
Source organism: Astrothelium macrocarpum (assembly GCA_021030915.1). NCBI lineage: Eukaryota > Fungi > Ascomycota > Dothideomycetes > Trypetheliales > Trypetheliaceae > Astrothelium > Astrothelium macrocarpum. The sequence continues at coordinate 362,639 of JAGEMR010000018.1, forward strand.
AGAATCTGTACAGGTCTCACTATCCGACTCTGGCTTTTCTGCTACCTGGCGCAGCGCTTTCCTTTCAGATAGTTGCTTTAAAAAGTCTTCAAGGGGAGAAAGATTCTTGTAGACTTCTCTCTGCACTTCAATTCTTCTGTCTGCCTCATCATGCGTCGGCCCCTCATTTGGCCGTTTATGGGAATATTCAGGGGGACAGTGACCCCTGCAGATCCTTCTCTCGAATTCCACCATTTTTGCCACCGTATTTGCTGCTTCTTGTGGAGGCAACCATTCAGGAACGACTCCGGTAGACTTAGGATCTTTGCAAACATCTCTTTGTAATCCTGGTACTTCTTCCACTACATCTGGCTTTGGTTTCTCGGCCGGCTGTTTGGGAGGGACTTCCGGGCCCAGAAGATCTTCGATACTGAGAGGGATCCGTCTAGGTGGTCCTATTTTTGAAGATTTCACATTCTTGCGGTCTGCCACCACCATCATCAATGGAACAGGAGTTGGACTCTCGAAGAGAAAACAGGTGAAGCACGGTATGCTCCAATCTTATTGATTGCCAGACTTCGCAAGCAAAAGCTTGATTGAACCAAAGATTCGGACAAGAAATTGCTAGGGGAGATGGCGAGAGCTGCCCGTGTCATAACGTAGTAGGAATCATGGATGCTCTTATATGAGATTTTCACTATCCTGGTTGAGAATGCTTGGAACCCCTGTTACGTCAAACTAAGAGCACTTTGCAGATGGCTAAGTCGTCCGAGCCTTCAATGGAAGTTGGAGTCGCACAGAGAGATCCACGAGACGGTATGGTAGATTGAAGCACGCCGCCGATCAATACCAGATGAAGCTTCGTAGTCGTGCGTAGTATGGTAGGCAATTCCAAAAAAGATGCTCCAAACTTAGACAGCTCAAGACCTTGCCGTAACAAGCATTGTAATGAGCATGAACGTTTCAATCGGGCAGGTGGAGTCGTTGAGGGATGCGTAACGAACCTCCTTGCATATAATGTCCCTTACATAATGGATGAAGCCCGTTAAAATCCGCAGTGCGAAGATGCATTGTCGATGCTTTTGCGCATAGGATTTCCATGTGTGGGGCTTGGGCCAAGAAAGCTTATGGGAATGCCGGTCAGTCGACATAGTGTGTCACAAACGGTCCTGCAGGTTTGACCATCGGGGCCATAGCTTTCAACGCGCTTCCAAGTCAACTGAGAGTCGGCATTGTGCGTTGTGTGCACGCGGGATCGAATGGGGCGCAAGCGTAATGTATTTTGCTCAAGCCACACTAACGTCCATAGGTTTTTCTTGTAGCACAAGCGTTAGCAAAAGTATTCAAGGTGGTTGAGAGACACGTTTTGGATGGTTGAAAGTTGGCTTGCTCAAGGTAGTGGATGGAAGAACTGGCTGGTGTGGTTAGAGTTTGACCTTGATATTGCTTATGTCAACATGGCTTTCTCACTGGATGCCCAGCAGTCGCGCGGTTCTTCGGAAAATTGGTATCGCTTATTTAAAACCAACCGGCCACCTGCATTGTACGTATAGTTGGACCCGATGATTTTTCTCGATGAAGTGACAGGATGGCAAAATGGAGAAATCTATCACACGCAGTCTTTCCCCAGACTCTTGGCTCGTGCAAGGTGCCGCATCATCCGGGTGTGACATTTGCCCACACCTTCTGGCGAGCGAATCGCTTGCACTTGGCAAGGACCAGTACTCGGGTAGTCAACGCACACTGCTGGTTAGGGTCAACAAGCGTTTTCGATGATTTTATTTCAGCAGTAAGATACACCAAGGAGAATGGTATGAACATGAATTGAAAAGCAAAGTAGGGTATGCATAACAGTAGAGTGAGTTTGAAGTGACCGAACCCAGCCGCCACTGATTGTCATCCCCAAACACCAATACTATCTTCTCATTTGGAACCTCTCCACCACCGTCATGTATTAGTTTTGAGCCCCCCAGAGCGACTCATGATTTTTTCGAAGCTTCCATCAAAAACCATGATTTGCAATTACATACACCCCTGTGCCATGCAGAGTCTAAAGGAAGGTAGCGCTCAACAGCTCGACAGAATCATGTCAGATTAGATCTATGCAACTTCAAGAGAGGGAATCGAGAAAACAAGAAACGCCAGTATTACATTCACCCTCACAACAAACCCATCATTGCCGCAAACACACCAGTTAGACCGAAGACTGCACCAGTGCTAACTTCAATCGCACTTGCAGCGCCGGTAGCAGATGAAGCACCACCAGCGGTGGGGGTGGTACCAGCTCCGCCAGGGTTGGTCTGGCTACCACCACAGGTAAACGTGCCCTTGATGGGTGCACTTTGACCAGAGATGGCTTTGAAGGTGTTGCAGTCGGATTGGATGTTCGCGGTAGATTGTAAATTGAATGCACCTTCGACATCGCTGAGGGCTGGCAACGTCACACTGGAAGAAGTCAGCATTGCAGAAAAATTGTTATGATGGGAGTGAATTCTTACTTGGTGAAGTTGCCGTTAATGTCAACAGCGCCACGGACAGTCTTGAGATTGGGAAAGCCATCCATGTTGAGGTAGTCGGGGTTATGAGCCAGGGTGAAGCCACCACCAATCTGAATGAGCGAAGGCATAGACACGTTGTTGAGCTTCTCATTGTCGTTGAAAGAGAGCGATTGGTTAATGTAAGTGACATTAGGGGCGGAAACAGTCATCATCTCGCTACCTTGGATACTAATGGAACCATTGGTGGACTGAAGAGCCGGGAAAGTGATGGAACTGACGTTGATGAGAGTCAAGTTGAAGGCATTCTCCAAGTTGGGAAGTGACACGCTGAGGTCAGGACCATTTCCAGACACGAATAGAGAGGTATTGATGTGGCGCAGTTGGATGTTGATGTCATTCAAGTACCGATTCTCCGTGATTGTGAGCGTATTGACACTCATCAAGTCAATGCCGGTGAGAGCAGCGAGCTCGGTATCTGAGATTTGCGCATCACCAGCAAGCTCAAGGCCAGGGTCACCAAAGTTCAGGCCTTGTAAATTTGGCAGTGTAATCCATGTCAAGGAGCCAACAGAGTTGAGCTGAGGGAAGTTCAGGGTGGTCAAAACGGTCAGAGACTGCAATGTGAAGTTTCCTGTGATGGTCTGGAGGCTGTTTGCAGTAATCTGAGTGATTTGAGTGACGTTGTTGGCAGTAAAAGTGCCATTGATTTCTTGTAGACCACCAAAATCGAGGTTGTCAGTCGTGGAAGGGTCGATGACGATGTCACCAGTGTAGGTTGGGCAAGCGCCAATGCCAGTGGCATCTGATGCACTTGTGACTGTGGTGGTGGGAGCGGCGCAGTTTTGTGCTGATAGACCGTTAGCTTGTGTTTAGTGGAGAATGCAATCAAGCATTTCAGCAAGGGATGCAATCTGATGCCAGCAAAAATCATCAGCGATTTGACCGACTTACCCAAGACCGAGCCAGCGAGGGCCAAAGCCGGAAGAGCGTATTTGATTATTGACATGGTGAAACAGAAAGGAGAATCTATAAAATTGTTAGCACGTCGAAAGATAAACAAACCGATGACAGTGATGTTTACGGCATTGATAGCACAGCAGATGGTGCAAAATGCGAAGAAAAGTCGAGGGGAAAACTTACGCGAATTAGTGTAAGACTGCTGATGAGTTCACGTTCAATGTGGCTGATGATGATGGATACAGAGCAAGTGGTTGTCACTTGGGATGGAGCAACCAGCGAGAGCGAATGATGAGAAACGAAGGATGAGGAAACAAAGAGCAGGCCCAAGACTCGCAACGGCGCAGTGACTGCAAATGACACGAGGGTCAGAGGCAATTGCGGCACGATAGAACGAGATTTCTTGATTGAATTGGGGGCGGGTGCTGCAGGAAAAAAGAGAAGGCGAGGACTGGGAGGAAGAGGAGAAAAAGGGAGGCGTGTGGAATCCAGCAGAGTGGGCCCGAGCTCCAGACCGGGGCCTGGCTTGGCCTGTCGGAGTTTAGCTGACGTGGTTGGCCAGGGCATTCAAGCAAGCTCCATCAAACCAAGCTCATGCCGCGCGGCCGTGCGCTCCAAACTCTAGCCTTTTCCCGCCCCTTCCATCTTCTCATTGGATGGATAGCCCTGCCCACTTTCTGCCCTTGTTTTGCTGGACACACGCAGTTTACCCCTCCCGCCATCACGACCATCATCGATGGAGTCGTGATGTCCTTTGGGTTTACGACTTGCATGAGTCATAGCTCTCACTCTGTGACTGCGGCCGCCAGCCATCGCTCACCAACTTTCGTGGCGGCATTCACACTGGCATTCTTGTGGGGATGGGCATGCCGTTTGATATGCGTCGGCGATAAAGTGTTATCAACCTTGGACGCTATATCTCGCCTGCTCCACATTTCACCTGACAAAGATAACCCCCTTTCCCGCACCCAGAACCCAATTGGCAGCATTGCTCATTTCGATAGACGTTCCATATAAACTCGTCTTTCAATCAAGCTCGATTGGAAGCATGTGAGCATCGGTTGACTTGGCCAGGTGGAGCATCCCTGTAGCCCCCAATCTCGGATGTGGGTGCACTATCGTGACGGATTTGAGATCCTTGGCGGCACTCACGTCTCCATGCGGTCCGGCGCCACTGAATTCTGTCACCTTCCGATACGCCGGCACCAAGCTTCCAAGTGGCTCTTTGCATTGACTCGCCAACCCACTTGTAAATAGAGCTGATCTATCGAGCTTAGTTGATAACTATAAGTTTCTGTCATCAGAAGGTTGGGGAGCGATTACATCTGGTCATGCCTCCATCGCTACGCTAACCAATGCGGTACTCCGCGGCTGGCCAGATTGTTCCCAAATTGCACTATACAGTAGCACAGGCCTGGCGTTTGCTGGATTGCATATTGTCATGACCAATGACTGTTGGCGCTTAAAAGGAAGCAGCTAGAGCCCAAAGTCCGGATTCCGAGGAAGATTCAGCAAAAAAGGAGATCCCAGGTCATGATGCCGCCAATACCTTTTTTGGTCTCCAAATTTCCACGGGTGGCTCCCGTAACGGTTTTCGCTTAACGTCTGCCAAGGCCGATCGCGATGAGGCTCTCAAAAGGCAAGTTCTTGGCATTCGAGCCTTTGCGGCATCGCGGCATCCTGCAGAATGTCTCGCAGGGCTACTGAAACTTAGATCAACAATTTCAACCAAGGATGTTTTGACGTCATTCGATCTTCTCTAATCCGGCTCGTTGCGAGCTATTAATGGCCGCTCGGAATGCGGTCTATTATCATGATCTTCCCGATTTAATTATTTTGACCTTAACCTGATGGTAATCGTCATTTCCGCACCTGGCCAAGCTTTTTAAGCGTTGGCCCAAGCTTACCCCTATCAGGGATTTTACCTTGAAAAATTACAGGGGAAGCTTTAGCTTGTCGAATGAACAGATTGGAAATCATCTGAGTCAAGAAAAATAAATTTGAATCCTAAAGGAATCGTCTGCTATCGCCTTGCTCGCGTGCTAAACACAAAGAATGCAGCCTTTGCAGGACTTGCACGAAGAACGGTTTTATGGTACCACAAGTGCTTCTACTTCCACCACGGATCAGCCAGGTTACTCAAGCTCTTTTTGGATTCCTGCCGATTACAACTTTAGAAACACTCAGATATCCAAATTTATCTTCTCCGGGTTATGCTGCGATCCGACGTTGAAGGGTTCACAACATCATTCGACTCAGATCTGTGCTATCGGCCGCCGTGCATTCCCGGTTTCATGTCAAAATTGTACTGTGTACAACGAGACTAATTGAAGATTTGTGCCGCCTTTTGCTCCTTACATGCATTTTCAGAATTGTACATTGGTGACGATGCAGTTTTCGCCATGGTCTTTACACCAAAGGCCATCAAATGGTGACAACATACGCAGTCTTAAAACCATCCCCTTCCAGATCAAGACGAATTCAATGTTCCAAATCGGATTTCTGAACAAATTCAAATCACATTTCAAGAATTTTCAATTGCCGCCAGATCTACTCCTTCCACACGCCACATATACCACATAAATAGACTCCTACAGACGTTAATTGCAGTCAATTCGTGAATTCAACATCATCTTACCTATACGGCGCAAACTTGGCTGAATGCTCCAACATTTCTTTTTCACTCAAATACTTCCATTTCCCTCCTCCCTTTGCCTTTAGTTTACTTACGTCCTTGCCCAGGTATGCCGCCATTCCTCTCCTATCCGCCCACAAAGCATCAGCATGACATTCCCAGAGACAGACAAGAGCAGGCAACAAGGGAGAAACATAAAAGGACCTACTGCACCCCCAAATCCCCTGTCGAAAAGACATCCATTCGCTTCAACCCAAAGCACGCAAACATCTCCACACTCCACCTCCCCAGCCCCCTCACTGCCGTCAATTTTTCCAACACTTCCTCATCCGACGCTTCCGCCAACATCTCCGCCGTTAGCTCCCGACTCGCAAACTTTTGCGCCAAGCCTTGAATGTACTCGGCTTTGCGCTGAGACAGGCCCGCGGTGCGCAGGAAACTGAGGTCGGCAGCGGCGACGGTGGAGGGGGTAGGGAAGGTAGGCGGGGTGAAATGGTTAGGGCCGTCGGCAGAAGGGACTTGTGGGTTGAAGAGGCCGATGAATTTATTCTTGATGGATTTGGCTGCTGCGCCAGAGACCTGAGCATGCATACATTAGTCCACCAGACATGCTACAATCTACCCAAGATCTCCAAGTCATCGCCATCCCCAGTCACCCTTCTCATTTACCCACTACTTGAGCCCGACAGGCAACCAGCAAAAGCGTAGACGCATGGCCAAAAGAAGGGGAAAAAAAAGAGAGAAACACACCTGCTGCGCCATAATCCCACTCGCCAAACTCCGCCACGGATCCACCTCCTCCGCGAGCCCCTCCGGCGCAAAAATGCGACACCGATGCGCATCCACCAGCCGCCGCAGCCGCGGATCCACCTTGCACAAGTGCGCACACGCCTCGTCGAGCAGCGTTGCCGTCGTCGTCCCTTCTCCTTCCGCGGACGCGCTGGGCCACGCAACCACGTGCTCGCCGCCGGGCGTCGCGAGCGGCGCGTTGGTGAGGTGCGGCGCCGCGGGTCGCGATGGGGGTGGGGGCGTGGCGTCGTCGATGTCGCCGGTGGAGTAGCTGGCGCGGAGGGGCGTGGTGGATGTCATGAGGTGGATTGCTGACGGGGTGGGTGTGAGAGCTGGGGGTTGGACGGGGGAGATGGCGGTGGTGTCGTGGTTGGTTTTGCGTTTTTTGCGTGGTGTTTGGGGGGGCTTGTCGGCGGGTGGTGGCATGGCTTTTTGAGTTGGTTTGGCTTTTTTGGCTTTTGTGGTGATTTTTTTGGTGGTGATGGCCGTGACTTCTGTGCTGTTGGTCCCATTTGAAGTGGTAGTGAGTGATTGAATGCGTGTTGAGCGTCTGGTCGACATGGTGGGCTGTTGGTTGTATGCTTGAAGGAAGATGGGAAGGGGAAGGTGCTTATAGATGCGACAATTGGGAAAGGGCAGTGCTGTCGTAAACTTCGGGATACTGATAAGACCGACTTTTAGAGAATTTTTTTTGATCATGCAGAGAAGAAAACAGGGATATGAGATCAAAGGATTGTATTTTGTAAAATCGTTCGAGACATCATTAAGCTAGAAAGAGGAGGTTGGCAGCTCTGACGCAATAGGCTTTTCTCAACAGTGATCAGTCTATGACGGATCTTGTACTATTTGAAAAGGGAGCAAAGCAGTTCATAACAGTCAGAGGAAATGAAACAAAGGAAACGGCTTGATGCGAGGATATTACATGTCGAGTCCTCAGCTTAGAGTTGACTCATTGGCACTATGATCCGGGTCACGGGAAAGATCTCGGTGTATCGAAGAACTCTTCAACGCCATTGGTCAATTCACCGGTAGGGCTTTGGATTTGGCTATTGCTTTTGAATTTGATATGTCATACTTTACATTCTAACACAGTCTATTCAGTGGGTCTAAGTTTGATTGGGCTTTGAAATGATCTATCATTGACAGGAAACTCTGTAACCTTTTATATGGATAGGCTTCAGCGTCTCTTATATTTACAGATTGTGCTCTAGTGTTACAGGCACGGGTTTGCCCCTTCAGAGAACAAGGCCGTTTTCTTGATCGAGATGCCATTCGGGAATTTTCAGGGTTTATTAGAGCCTCAGCTACCCCTTATTCTTCGTTGGAACCATGGAATCCAGTTCTTCCCTTTCCTTGTTCTCCCGTTCAATTTCTTCGACTAGGAATGATAGATACGGATAATCCTAGGACAAAGCATCAGTATTTGGACGTACTCCATTGCGCAAAAGCATGGGAAGAGTGTTCCTACCTGTTCCGGCTTCGTCCATTCCGTCTTAGGTAGAATTGAATGGGATAGTGACAACTATATGGCATCAATTGGTATTTTCATGAATTCGGGTACCAGAGATAGTGTACCTGGAAGGCGCGGCGCAGGCGGAAAACACGATCATAAGCTTCTTTTGGTGGCAGTCTCGAAAGAGCCTTCTTTACGGTGTCGCTCTCTTCTGGAATGAGGTCATCGGATCTGGCGGGTACGGCATTAGTAACGCGGTGGAGACGGATACAAGATGGATTGACATTTGACTTGGGCAAAAGATGGGTGTTGCAACATACAGCAATCCAAGCTGTCTGTGACCTTTGGCATTGCCGTACCAGTCAGCCAAGGGCTGCACCCATCGTCTAAGCCAAGGCCTAGCCCGAATGAACGGGGCAAGAGATGGCTTCGACATGCTCAAGCGTGTCCTGCAGTCGGGTACGAGGTGTCAAGATGTGTAACGAGAGTACAATGGCAACGATATTCAAAACTTCAACAGACGTCTGGTTTGATCCCTGCGCAGGTGTTCGAGAAGCTAGATCGGTCACGTGCGCGAGTGGAATCGATTGGATGGGAGGAATTCGGCCGGAGTTTTTGGGGCCCACTAAGACTGACAAAGCAAGCTGGTCATCTTGCAGATAGGGAACCCCACGAGAAGAACATTCCGCCTCTCTCACTTCTTCCCTTCTCCCCTTCTCCCCTCAGCCTGCCCTTCACCAATTCTCGAACACTCCATCACTCAACGAACTCGCCATCATCCCGTCCATCTCATTCTTCCCGAATCCATCCTTGACCTGATACTGCCTCCCATGGCGTTCGTCAATCGCTAGTACTGTGTCACGCGAAGTGCTGCGGGGCTAGTACTCCGCACACTTTCCAAGCTTCCCAGAGCACACCCATCACAATTAATTCATTCCTCAACTCCCTAATCGTGATCTGTCGGGTGGTCGGAAGCTCCATGTCCGCGCTGGGAGGCATCTGAATCTGTTTGCCCTCACAATCCGAAATGTCAATTGAAGGCCCCTCAGCGCGGACAACGAATACCACTGCGCAGTATGCCACTACTTCAACAAACATGGCTGCGCAAAAAGCGCCGGAAGACCATGTCGCTCTCAGAAAACCTCTATCAAGCTTAGCCGTCTACACTGCTCGCCTCCCTAGCAGTTCCATCAACAGTTTTTGCGGAGCAATGGCTGGCGTTGCTTCCGGCATAGTCACGTGTCCCTTGGATGTCATAAAAACAAAATTACAAGCCCAAAGTAGCTTTCGTCCTTTCGACGATCCACACAAAAGAAGTTCGAGGAAGTTGTATTCGGGCATGATTGGTACTGCCCGGACAATATGGAGTCAAGATGGTTTGCGAGGAATGTACAAGGGACTCGGACCAATGCTTGGAGGCTATCTTCCAACTTGGGCTGTCTATATGACTGTATACGAGGGCTCCAGAGATTTCTATTATGGCAAGATAGGTGAGAAAGACGGACTGATCTTCTCAAGAAGCAGCATCACTAATCAGTGTGGGATAGACAATAAGTGGGTTGCTCGAGTCTATGCTTCCGTCACCGCAGGAGCTTGCTCCACTCTCGTCACCAATCCCATTTGGGTCATTAAGACAAGATTACAAGCCCAAGCAAGCCCGCATGCTTCCGGTAATGCTAGATCACAGTGGTACTATAAGAATACCCTACATGCAGCAAAAACAATGTACAAAAAGGAAGGAATTCTCGCGTTCTATTCAGGGTTAGCCCCAGCGCTCCTTGGCCTCACTCATGTTGCCATTCAGTTTCCGCTTTACGAATTCCTCAAAACCTATTTTACTGGTCTCGAGATGGGGGAGAATTCTGCACAGGACAAAAACGCCAATTACCTTGGCATAGCTGGCGCAACATTTCTAAGTAAAATCTGTGCCACCTCCGCTACATATCCGCACGAAGTACTCCGAACACGCCTTCAAACTCAGCAGCGACAGCTGCCTGCTCACTCTCCTGATGGTATATCTCATCGAGGAAGTATGGGGGATCCTCCATTTCGCCGTTTACATCCTCCTTCCTCAAGCGATGGCATGATTAACACGGAACGTTATAAAGGTGTTGTAAATACGGTTCGCATCATTCTTCGAGAAGAAGGGTGGCGAGCTTTCTATAATGGCATGGGTGTCAACATGGTTCGCGCAGTGCCGGCTGCAATGACAACCATGCTCACCTTTGAAACATTGAAGAAAATGATGCATCAATTGCAACATGAGGGGCAGAACATCCTAGAGGTCGAGGAAGGACATGGCTCGCTTACTTGATACCCCACAGTTTCTAGGCGGTGTTACGCGTTGGTCCATTTGAGCGTTTCTCATCCATACGTCCGCAAACCTTGTATACATTTCATTTTAACAGTGCTTGCGGATGCATCGCCGCTTGATGTACTTGAGAACTTGCGGGACTGCGGCGTTTACGGTCCGTAGTTATGGATTCGCTTTGGAGAAAGCGAGTTTCTGCCATCACTTTCTTTTCCAGAATACGTTATGATGGTTGAGCTGCGGCGGTGGCATAGTACACAGATTATTGTAACTCCTATGCGGACACAGAATCTTGTTAGGGTTATTGTCGCAGGGTGCTGCAGTACTAGCCTGCAAAATATGTACATACGAGGAATTTGCCCTCCTAAAGTCTACCCCAATTCATACTCGACTTGAAGAATCACCTCAATTGCCTTCTGCTACGCGTTCACAAACCAAGTCTTTCGTTGAGTCTATGACTACCATCTATTTCTAGAAACGTCTATAGTCGATATGCATGCTCTATTTGACCGAGATTTTCCAAGAGCAGGCCCAGCCTGTCCAATCTAACCAGACTTTCCATCATGTTCAAAGCATGGCCCTTGGCTGCTCTTTCTTGGCCATTGCCTGCGCAACCATCCTTCTCTGTACTTTTCCTGTCGCCGTCTTGGGCATCACATCGGTGAAGTAAATCTAAAATCATTCACATTAGTAGGTCATTCAATCAATAAACGACTTTTCTTTCCCCCGCGTCAAAGATTGAAGAAAAGGAAAATGAACGTACCTTCTTCGGCACCTTGAATTTCGCCACCCGACTCCTCATCCACTCCTTCAACTCCCCCTCCTCTACCTTCTTTCCCTCCTTCACTACAACCGCTACACCTACATCCTGCCCATACAATTCATCCGGCATCGCAAATGCCACTGCCTCTGCCACCTCCGGATACTGCACCACCACATTATCCACCTCGACCGGACTAATCTTCTCCCCAGCCTTATTAATCAACTCCTTAATCCTCCCCGTGATAAACACATACCCCTCTCCATCCATCCACCCCTGATCGCCCGTCCGAAAAAAACCATCGTCCGTAAACGCCGTCTTATTAGCCTCCGCATTATTCAAATACCCACCCATCACATTCTCCCCCCTGATCCCAATCTCCCCCTCCCGCCCCCTCTCCCCCTCCTTCCCCACGCCATCCAAAATCCTCACCTCCACCCCCTGCCCCACGCCCACCGACCCGGGCACCCGCTTCCCAAACGGATTACTCGTCATCTGATGCGCGGCCTCGGTCATCGCATACGCCTCCAACACCGGCGCGCCCAGCCGCGCCTCCAGCTCCGCCAGCACCGTCGGGCTCAGCGGGCTCGAGCACGACCGCACGAAGCGCAGGCGCGGCACGCGCGCTGGCATCGCGCTCCGCAGCAGGATCTGGTGGATCGTCGGCACGGCGGTGTACCACGTGGCGGCGTGGCCCGCAACATCCCCCCAGAACTCGCCCGCGGAGAAGCGCGCAGGCACGATCACCGACCCCGCCGACGCCAGCGGCGCCAGCAGCCCCGCGAGCAGCCCGTGCACGTGGAACAGCGGCATCACGAGGTACGTCCTGTCGGCGGGGGCCAGCGCGTAGGTGCGCGCGATGTTGCGCATGGTGGTGGTGAGGTTGGCGTGCGTGAGCGGCACGGCCTTCGGGCGGCCCGTGGTGCCGCTGGTGTGCAGGACGAGCGCGATGTCGGCCGGCTGCGGCTGCGCAAGAGGGGCCTGTGGGCGCAGGCCGTCGCGCAGCTTGCCGCGCTCGTGCAGGGCCAGCGCGATGCCGTGCCCGTCCCAGTAGCACTCGGCGATGGCGGCGTGGTGGGCGCGGGCCGCGCGCACGGCGGGGCTGTCGGCTTGGTAGGCGCCGTGCGGGACGAGGGCGAGCGCGGAGTGGAGGTCGTTGATGTAGAATTCGAATTCGTCTTGCTTGTAGGCCGGGTTGAGCGGGGCGGCGATGGCGCGTTGGTTGGCGGCGGCGAGGAAGGCGACGATGAAGGCGTAGGAGTTGGGGAGCGCGATGGAGACGGCGGATTCGGGGGAGATGCCGAGGTTGGCGAGCTTTTGCTGGAAGGAGCGGACTTCGGCGGCGAGTTGGGAGTAGGTTATCGTGAGGGGAGTGGGTTTGCTCGGGACGATGATGGCGACGGAGCTGGAGGTGTGTTGGATTGAATTTGAAAGAGTGGCCATTGTGGTCGAGATTCTAGTGTAAAATTGAAATCTATGAGTGAAAATGAAATCTATAAAGCAATATAACAAATGAACCAAAAGGAAAGTGCAGCAGAGCAGAGGTCTATTTTCTATGGAAGAGAGAAAGAGAATTGAAACAGTCCGGCGAACAAGTCGGACAACGTAAGACAAGTGCAACATGTCGGCAAATGCTCGGGTATATGCCGGCCATCTGCTTCGTCCAGACAGGCTTGAATGATCCTGGCCAACCCTATGATAATATATTATACGAGAACACAATAATTAATATAATGCAAAGCACCGATAAACTACTGTTACTGGTACTGGTACTGGGACTTTGTACGCATGAGTTACAATACTAGTTTTGCATATTCACTGCTACTGCTTTTGCTATCACACTAATTTCACCAGGCCTTGCGACAGGGCAGGTATCAGTCCGGCTTTCATCGTCTCTCAAATTACAATATCGTACCATCGTATGAAGCTTACCTTCCATTTCCAGGACTTGATCACTATCTTGTTTCTCGCCATTGACCCCAGTGCATCTCAAGGGTATTCCGAGAATGAAAATGACCACGCCAAAACTCCTTTAGCGACCGCCCTTCAAACTCGGCCTTCCCCTACCTTTCTTTGCTGGTGTCACTGCCTTCGCCAAAATTACCTCCTCACTTTCTGTCTCACTCGACTTCTCTTCATCGTCATCTGAAAGCTCTATCACAGCCGGTGCTGTCCTTTTCGGTTTGTTTACAGCATTGAACCCGGAAGTTGTTGGTGAACTTGTACCATTAGACATCACGGCTGGCTTGGAAACTTTCGTTGCAGATGTCGTTTTGGTTGTGGTGGTGCTTGCTTGAACAGGATGAGCCGCGGGCGAAGAAGCTGATTGGCGCTTTGTCGTACCAACAATCTTGACTTTCTTGCTGCCCTTGCGGTCGAAGATGGAGCTACCGAGTTTGGAAGAGACTTTCTTGACAGGGGCAGAATTAGACAAAACTTCACTTACATCTGCTTCTGCTGGAGGCGATTTATGCACTTCTGGCTCTGGCTCCGGCTCTGGCTCTGGCTCTGGTGAAGAACTAGAATCCGGCTCCCCGGCGGCCATCTTTGACGCTTTGATCTTTGCCTTGAGATTTTCCTCTTCCTGCATGCGCGCGACTGCTTGCTGCGCAATGGATAACGATGTTTCGGGCGCTGATTCTTGAGTTGCAGGTCCAAGCAGTGAATCTACGGACACATCATCTTCCCTCAGACCATCATCGTTACTGCCAGTGTCGCCAGCCTGGTTTCCCACGACGGATTGCATAGGTCGCATGGCCGGTCTCTTGCCAGATTGCACACGGACTGGTACCGTTTGTGGCCGTCCTACAGCTTTTACGGGTTCATGATCACGGTCACGCCTAGATCTCCGAGCTTTCCAATCATTAGGAAGAAAATCCGGCAGCTCGGGTTCGCCTTCGTGACGTTTCTCGAGATAAGGTATACGGCGACGACCGTCAGTACTTCGTTGTGTTCCGGCTGCACCATCAACCTGCCCACCGATATCCGCCATTTCTTCGTCTGAATCCACAGTGACTTCCTCAAATTCAGGCTGACGCTTTTTTGGTTTGCCATCAGGACCGGTAGTGCGCCTTTTATCCTTGCGAGCGCCAAATGTTTCGTCCTTGTCAACCCGATAACGGAATTGCTTGGGTTTTTTAGCAGTTGGTTTGGGTCCAGGTTTGGATCCACCTCCGTTGGCTGGTAGAATGTCGGATCTCAGCAGTACGTTCTCTTCTACTTCAGCCGCATCGACACCATCTTGGCCCTCGCGAGTCAAAGCGTTATTCACAAATTCAGAAAGCCTGTCTTTGTTGATTCGTAAAGTCACAATCTTCTTCTTGCCTCGCTGCGCAGCTTGGTACATGATAAATCGACCTTCCTTCCGCGCCTCTTCCAGAGCCCTCTTCTCCTTTTGCTTCATGAATTCTCTCGTGGCATCATTCTTTGGCACTTGTGAATCATCTGGTTTCTTGCGCTTTTTGCTTGCACTACTAACAAAATTGATTTCTACGCCGTCATCATTGGTGCGGCGGCGCTTCCTGGTATCCTGGTTGTTCTCGTGATAGTCCTCATCATCGTTTGGACCTTGGGTATATACATAGCTAGGGTCATCGTATTCTCCATCATCTGCTTCCTGCGGACGATACATGACGGCTGAAAGCGCAATGAAACCTGATCCATGATCAGCTTCATTGGATGGATCTGGGTAACGAGGAGACACAAAAACGGAGTCATCCAGCCTCGCACCATTCAAACCTTCAGATCCATTTCGTTGGGAATCACCACCTTCGGGACTTTCATCGCTCTCAAGCGCAGGGTCGATGAAGCCATTTTGACCACGTCGAGGCGTGCTCGAAACCACCTCATTAGTTCTACTAAGGCGAGGGTCGATGATAGGATCGGGCTCATTGTGACCATTCTGTTCTCCATCGATATCCTCAACATAGTGATCGTCGAGGGTTGTGTCATCGGCCTTGGCCCGTTCAGCTTCCGCATACCGCTGTCGTAAACGAGCGGTATCCCTCGGGTTCTCATGTGCACTCTCTTTGAGCCAGTTGATATTTGATTGACTAAAGTCAACAAGGCATTCCACACTGCGCTCGTCGGCCACCTTTCTTGTATCATGACCAAGCAGAGTTCCTTTTGGTTTATAAGGGTTCATCCGTATGTCTTCTTTGCACCGTGAGCCAGTACATATCCGTCGGCAGTGCGGACATTTGTAGCGTGGATTCTCCATTATCTCCAGAGGCTTCTCGTCAAATCCACGAAAAAGAACTCCGTAGCACCACTTTCGTTCACATGTAGAGCAACCTGCCATTTTCCAACTTGCATGTCGATGGCCACAGATATGGCAAGCATGAGAATTTTTTATCCAAGTTGCAGACTTTTTCTTTCTAGTCTTTTTCACGGTGCCATCGTCATTGACTTCGATCTCTTCTGATTCAGAATCGTCCTTTGGTTCTTTTGACTTGCGCACGTCATTCCAAGGCCGAATTTTCAATTGCTCCCGACAGACTTGGGCCAAGGTTTTCTTGTTCAGTCGATGATATTCTTCACTCAGTGACAGGGGTGTTTTGTCGGTCAATCCACCGTCGAGTGTGATGATTTGTTCTCTCCAGCCTTCGTACCTAGATGTAAGTTCTTTCCATTTGAACTGCTCCACAAATTTGAAACCGGAAATACATCCACAGCTTCGACCTATTGCATAGCAATGAAAACACACGTCATACGGCTCGTCCGTGCCTTGACCAAGCATATCCCTGCACGACGGACACGTCAGGAAACGATTGAAAATGTTGCCTCGGCAGTAGGCACAGGTAACATTACTATCAAACGGAAGCCATTGGCATTTTTCTTGTGATCCATCAGGGTTGAACATTTCGGAAAGTAAAATTTCTTTGAATAGGACTAGTAGACGTTTGAAATCTTTCTGTAATTGTCTTATCTTTGTGGGCATTTTTGGAGCAGGCGCACTATTTTGCTGCGGTCGAAATTTACTCTTGGTCAATGCCAGAAGCTTCGAGTATTTTTGCAAGGTGTAATAGACAATCGCCTTGTTCTTGTATTGCTCGTCGCGGCATACCATGCGGGCATTTGGTAAGGCTTCGTGCAGGGCCATTTCCAAGGTCTCAACAGTCGTTCTATTCCAAGCAGCTTTCATTGTCCGTGTGCCACGGTTCCATACCTGGTGCGGAGCCAATGGAGGAATCAAGATCAAATCGCCCACATGCTGTTCGACAACATATGTTTTGAACTTGGCCTTTTTCCAAGCCACCACTTGAGCGAAATGGTTCTCCACTTCAATATCGTGACCCAGAACAGAGAGCCAGTACTCGGAGACAATGTAGCGGTCTTTGGACTCGGTCATGAACCAAATTGAAGAGCCCGGTTTTTCTGGCTTTCCATCTTCAGATACTTGATCGGAAGTTTCAACCATGATGTTGTGTCCCAGACTTGCACACATCTCACGATGTGCAGGTGTATAAGTTCCTTCATGCCCAATGTAGCACATCATGTTCTCCGCACGCATCTCGCGAGAGAGGCTGCTCATAAGATCGCCAGCTCTCGCAATGCCACGTCCAATACGTCTGCCTGTACTGTTCGGTATCGCTTCCTCCACCGCACCAGGCCCACCAATATCGCCAGTGCTTTCATTGTTGTAGAAAAGTATGGGAGGCATATTTTCTTTTAGCTTCTCATGCCATACTGGAGGACAGTCGATGTCCTTGAGATAGACACGCTGACGACCTTGTTCGTGATACGCGTCCTGTTTTTCAAAATACTGGTTCGTGAGTTTTGACATGTTGTTGAGATAATGCTTGATTGTCAGAGGCAGATTTTCCTTTGTGGTAAGATTACGCGCATTTTCAACTAGATCTTGTCAGCTTTATGGGGCGAGGTGAAGTCCATTGCGCTCACTCTTGTCTCCATGATTGTCTCGTAACCAACCAGGCGTAAAAGTCCATGGGTCCAAAAGGTCTTGAAATCCCTCGATCACTAATGGCTTTCCCCCTAAAATGACATGAAGAGTGATCAGTCTTTCAAACTGCTCCATGCCATTTTTTTCGATCATATCCACAGAAATGCGATCGACAAAACGAAAGTTTTCTGTTTCTTCGACAAGTGCCTTTACATCAAAGTCCGGAGAGATGGGCTCAAAGGCAGCCCGACGCCTTGAGGCCGGCATGTCGCGTGTTGATCTCTAACTTAAAGCTTGGAAGCATAGAAATGCCAAAGTGAGAAAGAAAAGATGGAGCGACGCAAGTCCCTCAGGAGGACGCGCTCACGCATGCTAGAATGCTAAAGAGTGTAAGTGGTGGTAAACCTGGAATTTCGCTTCGTGGCGCGCTCAATGTTGTGCCTTATGACTACACAACGCGGAGTAGCGGGTGACACATCAAAGCGAGTAGGTGGAGATGATGCGAGCTTGAGAGCTTGGACCAGGTGTTGAGGTTTCGGCTTCAACTCCGTGTCCGATAAAGTTTGATGTTGACGCGACCTCAGTTAATAAATGAATGATGTCCCACCTATTCGGAGAGCCAATTACTTTCAGATAAACTTTGAAGTCCGTTAAAAGTGGTTGCGAGAAAAATGGCACTGCTCGGTCTTGTGAATTAGCTTTTCATCGGCGAGAACGAAGCCTCTGTTTCTTATGAGCAATCAAGAGTGCATATATGCCTGCACATGCTATGTCCCTGGCATCTCGCGTATGTGGAACTTTAGCATTCTAAAATTTACTTTGAGCGTTCTTCTCATTTTCTATACAGAATGCATTATGCAATCACCGACAACGTAAATTATCATCTTTTCTCCCATCTCAACATACAGTCTTTCAGAATGCATCTGCCTCGATAGTTCAACGATATCATCGGTCTGCTAGCAAATTCATTTATTCCCGGCCTTGGACACTTTCCAGCATCCATCTGAAGTGTCGGAATGATGCCCGCTTCAAGCCTCGACAACTCTATACAACTCCCACTGGCCAGCAACACAACCAAGCAGGAGCATCTTTAGTCAAGGATCATACAAAACATCAAGTTCCGCAATACTTATCTCCAAAGACTGGTCTTTTGTCTCATCTTCCCGCTTCCATAGTCCCCTTTGCCGAGCTCATCCGCCTGGACAAGCCAGTAGGAACATACTACTTGTTCTTCCCTTGCCTCTTCAGCACCCTCCTCGCCGCACCTCTCACCGACCCCATCACACCTCCTCTCGCCATCGTCAGCACGACATCTCTTTTCCTGCTTGGCGCGCTCATCATGCGCGGTGCGGGCTGCACTATCAACGATCTCTGGGACCGTAATCTCGATCCCCACGTCGCCCGTACGCGTCTCCGGCCCATTGCGCGAGGCGCCATATCTCCTCGCTCCGCCATCATCTTCACTGGCTTTCAACTCCTCGCTGGACTCGGGGTGTTGCTCTCATTCCCTCCACAGTGTTTCTTCTACGGCGCGCCGTCCCTGCTACTTGTTGCTACTTACCCGCTTGCAAAACGGATCACGCATTATCCGCAATTTGTGCTCGGTTTGACCTTTTCGTGGGGCGCGTTCATGGGCTTTCCGGCACTGGGGCTCGATATCTTGTCAGATCATGCTCTAATGCTGGCAACTGGTGCTTTGTATACGAGTAATGTGGCTTGGACGGTTCTATATGATATGATATATGCGCATATGGACATTCGAGATGATGCTGCGGCAGGCATCAAATCCATTGCGTTAAGGCATGAGACTAATACGAAAGCGGTGCTGAGCGGGTTGGCGGTGGTTCAGGTTGGGCTGCTGGGCCTCGCAGGCTGGGTAACGGGAGCAGGACCGGTATATTTTGTGGGCACCTGTGGAGGTGCCATGGCTTCATTAGGGTGGATGATTTGGAAGGTCAGGCTCAAGAGTGTGAGAAGCTGTTGGTGGTGGTTCAGATATGGTTGCTGGTTTACTGGGGGCGCGATCGCCATGGGACTACTTGGAGAATACGGTGCAAGATTCATCCATTTGGAAAAAAATGATGCAGAAAGAGATTCCCATAACTTGGGACCAAAGTCATCGAAATGATTGAATTTATTTTGGATGCTCAATCTGTATCTTTGATTGACTTTCTCGCATAAGCCCCGTCAGCAGCAGACGGCTGGATGACCTGTAGAAGCGACGCACCTCACGGATTAAGTGACCGTCGAAGTAGCCATGCGGATATCTTCAAAAAAGAAAAGAAAAGAAAAGAAAAGAAAAGAAAAGAAAAGAAAAAAAAAAAGAAGAAAAGAAAACGAAAAAAAAAAGAGTGGACCTGCTGGATTCATAATTCGATTGACGTTTATGCAATTTCCGATGCAACTGCCAATGCAATCTCCAATGCAGATGTTGCGAAAATTCATAGCATGAGACCCATTCAAGGTTCAGTGTGTTGAATGACACAATTATCGAAAAGATTGGTTCTATTCGGCTTCACCCCGTCATTATCGCTCGGCTCTCCACACATTAGCCACAACCGTGCATAACTACTGAAAGGTTATTTAGCAGGGAAAGCGATCCGATAAATTGAGGCCTGGCTCGCCTGCCGTAGATCCCAACTTATTGGACAACACGTACCACTAGTATAAGGGGCATAAAAAGAAATGAAATCGGCAGCCGCAAGAAATTTAATTCGCAGAATACGCGTTCAGAGATCCCCGATACAATTTTCGAATCAGTTCAAAAAACAGTGAGCCATTCAATGCAAATGCCTGAAATATCCTTGTCGTTTGTTATTGTTGACGGGCATTCTACGGCATATTTAGTCAATTGTATCTCTCGTCGTCCGCAGCATTTCTGATTGCCCCTAGTGGCCCGCCAAATTGAGGTAGATGGTTGGGATGATAGCCGGGCCATGGAGTGACGGAATCGAGAATAGTGCTGGGTTGAGTTTCGTGGAGTCGCCCGTCTCAGGTTGAGAAAGAATTGTGGGAGCGAGATCAAGGCCAAGCTGAAAGCTACCAACGCCTTAGAAGCCACATTATATTTTTGTTCGAAGTAGAGCAAACTGTCATTCGTCGGGTCTGCTGATGAGAAAAGGGACACCCATTGTTCGGCGCCTGTGAGTCGAGGCCCACGGCTTCTCTGGTTTCTTTTTCTCCACAGTGAAAAGGCACTCCAGATTCAACCTCGCTCATTGACGATCTTGGCAATTACACCTAATTGAGGCTAAAGACCGTGCAGCATGAACGAAAGATGGCTGCGAAAGATCCCCTTGCTGCGTATTTTCCTTTGAAGGTCGAGAATGGCCTGGGCTGTGCCTTTGCACGGTCGATCGCCTAGACAAACCCAGTCTGGACGACCATGCAAAGGAAAATGTTGGCTCGACCTTCTAATGGCAACGGCAGCTCTTGAAACTGCCATCTTTAGAGTCAAGTCCTTTTTATGAAGCTCCTTTTAATCTGTACATCTGCTTGTTGCCTGTCCTGACATTCAATATAAAAGTCTGTCTCTCCTCCAACCTGTTTCTTACAGCACAGTTCTCTCAACATCACATACACTCTACAATCGTCCACCATGCCGGCGACGTCATCTAATCTCTCTTCTTCACGCTATGGCTATGACTTTGTTGTTGCCACAACTCAGGCCAGCATCAATCGCACGATGCTCAAGTTCCTCGAAACGCGTCAGGAGCCTCTGATAAACGTCTGTTTTATCGCCGATTCGCAGGGCAAGCCTCAACGTATTGCCCATGATGATCTCATGACTCTCGCCCGAGGTTCAGATCCTTTTCAGATCCCCGATGGAACCAACGTGGAAAGAAATGAAGACTTACAAAATCTATTCAATGCCAGATTCATGATGGGATTTCGCGCAGCCCTTGGTAGTCCTCCGATGGACGATCGCTCCAAAATCCCCAATATAGTGACTCTGGGCACCGATACCGCAGCTGTCGGATTCAACATGCTTTTTTCTGAATTCACCGTTGTTCACCTTGACCCTGGCAGCGGCTATCAATCATCTAAAAGATGGATGAGCGCTAGCCAACCCGAGAATGACCCTTGGATATTTTCTTCCAAAGTGGACCTTCGCCTATCTGCCGTAGATAAGACCGCATACAGCACCTTGCCTCCAGACGTTCAAGCGCAAATTAAAAATATGAGCGGGTCCGCATTTGGTGTACAACAGCTGCTTTTCGACTTGACAAACGCAAAGCTATCGAGAATTCCCAACATAACCGGCGTCACACCGGGAACTTTGTTATATACGGTACTACAACAGTACTTCGTAGGAGCCTACTTTGATCAACTGCAGAAACAGGGCCAGCCCTTACTGGGATGTGCGATAGTCAAGCAGAATGCTCCCTCTTCCACATTGACTCTTACCGATATGAATATGGAAGTATCACCATTGGTGGACAGAAATGGTCAGCGCACTCGGAACCCGGAACCCGAAGAAGAGAATCTTGTTACATTAAATTATCTCTGCGCTGCCGATGGCAACTCACTACCACCTGCCGTGCCATTCTCGTGGAATTGGATCGAGCAGGCTGAAGCTGGTAGCTATGATGGCGTCTTCTCTATTAATCGCAATAGCTTCGTGAACACCATCCGATCGCAGCTTAACAAATACGTTCCGGCCGTGTGTTTTCTACCAGCCGTAAAAGTCTGGGAGCACCTTGGGAAAACCTTTTTCAAGTATCAACTTACCAGCAACCAGGCTCCGACTGTCACCACCCCTGCCGTAGGTCCCACTGTGCTGCAGTACAGTCACCACGGCAAAAGCCACGATGAGGACGGTGCTTGGGGCATGTTTGGGGCCATGACGCTTGGGAGCTCATTCGACTTGTCCGTCAAATTTGAACGAAACACTATCGTTGTCACCCAGAATCTTGTCATTTACTTGGACCTCAGAACTGCTGCTACTTCGGCAAGTGGGAACATCTTCGACAAAACGATTACCGACACCTTCACCATAGGCATTGAACCGCAGGGAGGACGGATCAACTCGGTGCACAAAAACAACACTGACGACAAAAGCAGCGCAATCAAAACAGATGCATTCCAGAACGCCTTCACTGGTTTTAATGATCTTGCGGGGGATGTCCGAGAAAAAACCAGTTCCTTTGCTAGCCAACAGATCCGTACTCTTCCCGTCGACATGGTCAATCAATACATATTCCCGGGCGGCGAGACATTTGTCTTCAAGGAGGTATCTTTCTCTGATAACCAGGATCTCATAGCACACATATCCTACGTCGATCCACCTCAGAACCCGGATTTGTCTGCAGCTCCAGCAGCTGCAGCAGCTGTGAGCCCGCCTGCCACTGTGTCTGCTCCACTTACCGTGCCTGCTTTGACAAAACATTTCACTGCATTGCAGCAAGCAATTGAGGCATGATTCGGCATCTCGCAAGCTTCTGAATAATGCCAAACCTGTCTGAGCGAAGCGGAGAAATTTGGATAGCCATAATAGATTATAACCATATAATACCCACGGATCGCTTTGATTTGATTTTTAAAGTAGTGTATTTTTGATGTGATTGTATTTCGGCGCTAAACACAATGTACGAAAGCTAATTTAATGCATGCTAAATTCAGACAGACAGACGCTGTTGCTCCCGCCCTTAATTCCGCGGTCCTGGCGGGCGAGCACCTTTCCACAGTGACGACGTGATCGTAAATCACAGCCAATTAATAGTGCAGCGAGATCACTATCATTTTGTAATCACAAGATGATAAATGAAATCTCAACGTCCCAACGGATTCAACAGGGGCTGCAGGTATTTAAGCCTCATACAATGGCTTCTCGGTCGATTCCATCCAATTTCGTTATCGACACCCGGGCTTGTCGTGATCATGAAAATCAAGACTCTGTTTCTTAAATCGCAGACTTCCAGGAATCTGTTTGTAGGAAAATACTGGAACGAATATTAGGGGCCTGGGCCTGTTTATTCCTTTCACGATTCAAGATAATGTTCGCCTGGGACACTCCTAGTTCTTTCCATAAGGTTTCTTTCGAATCCTCTTGCGGCTTCTACGTCGAGACTCGGGATAAGTTTTTCCATTAGATCTACTCTCAGACATTATTCGGGCAGTTCAAGAGACAAGGATCATCCTGCATTTCTGATGACTAGCTTGATCAACAGCACAAGGCAGACAGCAATCGCGCATGAACAAAGTTCTCACGCCTTCCTCTAAACAAAAGAATTGAGCGGTTGGATTTGAGCTTGCCATTACTAAGCCGATCAATTCTCTCTTCAGTGGAACCGGAGACGCAATGCCAGTTAGAAGGAACCTTTCAAGATTCTCGGTTAAAGGAGTCGTCGACGGATGGCGGCATGGTCTGGCTCGTCGCACATAGAGACTAGCTCTTATTGGTGAATGAATAGAAAGCGGGACATTTAAACCACTATAGCGTGCGGTGATTTTGAGCTGTAGGCCAAAGAAAGACTCCCGAATTGTAGTAAGCAGAGATGAATGTTCACCGAAGTTCGAAGGGCTGATCGAATTGAATTGTTTGACGACTGATTGCATTGCCTTAGGACGAGGGGCAATATCATCGCTGTAAAGGTCCGAGTGATAGCGGCCTTGATATATGATCTTACCTTCCTGTAACTCAAATTGTTTCGGCTCGCAGGAAGGAACTTGAAGCTTTTCTAGAACCGTCGAATAGATTGCACATCCATAGGAGGTAATAAGTGTGAGTTCCCCGCCCATGACGCTTTCACATATCTGTTCAAGTCTAATATCAGGGCCTGGTATTTGAAATGCGTCCCTTACGATATGCTTTGCAAGACGAGCGTTGCGGAAGACATTCCGATCGATGTATGTGCCAGGTTTGGCACGGATAAAGAAGCAAAGGACTCCAGCGCTCAGCGCCCAGCCAATCATTGACCACACGTAATCCAATTTGCAAGCCTGGTCGACATACATTTTGGAGTTGGTATTTTCTGTCCACCCTTTTCCGAGTTCGCATGTTTTGCATGTACATAAATAATTAAGCTTTTCATGTGAGAAGTTGATTGCATTTAGAAAGTTTTCCAGTGCCATTCTAATAGGCAACTCAGACGCAGTTGGTGTTTCAAGAAGGATTTCTTTGCACGTATCATCAACAATAGATCGTGGGTACGGCCCGAGTAGCGATATCAAGCTGATGTACGAAAGATTAAGGTCGTCCGCGGATTCGTCCTCGAAACAAAATTCGTGGTATAGTATTGCAACCAAGAGGTTGCAGAATGCCGCAATCATATTGTGAGTACAAGGCTGACCGATCTCCGAGAAAATTAAATATAACCTATTCGCAAGCCATCCTTGCCAAGCGAAACTATAGTGGGGACTAAAGATGGCTAACGGCTTGCGGCCTCTGTCAAGAAGCTGTCTGAATTGACCAACATCGCTTATGATGTTTTCCATGCTTATCATCGGCGGCCCTGGTGTGTCTCTACGCAGCTCGATCAGTATGGATCGGCGGGTACCTTCATAAATGACAACGTCTTCGACTGAGACCATAACATCCGAAGGAAACATAAATAGAGCCATGCCAATAATATGCGCCAGGGATGATGATCCTGTGATTCGTACAATCTTCTCTTCCTCAAGCAGCGCGAGACTGATTGGCCATAGTAGATCAACAGATGCCTCTACAGACAATTCATCCAGAAGATCCGTTGGTGTCTCAAGGCCCAGGCTTTCGTAGGCACGATGAATTTTCATGACTTGCTCTGCAAGGAAATTTCCGAATCCTAACGGAACCAATTTGTCTGCCAAAAGGGTTGAGGCATCGGTAAGTTGCGAAACACTCGCTAACCTTAGTTCCGTTGGGAGAATCTTCAAGCTTAATTCGTGTAGGACCTCGCCACAGTGATCCGCTGGATGGAGATTTCCGAGAGTCGCTGACAAGAGAGCAATTGCCTGACCACCCGCGCTGTTCGCAAGTAGCGATGCCGAATCGCCTTGTCTCCAGCCGATCGCGACTCCAAGACGACCAATAGGAGTTGAGCCAAAACGCTGTAGTAAATCTGGAACCCTGGTTGCATATGGCCCAGAAACATGGAAGGTTGCTCCAAGCTTCTCAAGCTGATGCATCGCCATTGGTGCTACATTGTCGGCTGTAAGAGTTGAAAGAATCGTACGGAATGTCCCCAGCCCTTGAACTCCAAGTATGCTGATATCAGATTGCAGTTGGACTGCCATATTTAGGATGACCCAACTGCACTGTTCGGCAGAGCTATATGGTCGGTGTATAGCTCACCACAAAGTGTGCTGACCTCATCCTGTTGAAATGTAAGCTACCTCTGAGGTTCCATGATTATGAAAACTTTTTAGTACTAGCGTAATGCTTAGCTCCACATAGCCGCCTGCAGTTCCTTGCGAACCTAAGGTATTCCGTAGACTCTCACATTCACTCTTATGATCCAAATCATCAAGTTCAACACATGCGAGAAGGACGAGAGCATCCTCGTGGTTCTGCCGGCGGCGTTAAATACATAACACAATTGTTCATGACAGCATATTTACTTCTAATACTTAGCAATTCAATGCATTGTAATAAATTCAAATTTCATAAGCTTTACAATTTTATGAAATTTGGTTGCGGTAGTTGAAGACCGATATTATAATAAAATCAAGATGGATTTTTGTTTTTGAATTTCCATTGAGTTTTGTACAATCTACCTTAACCTACTATGCACGTGTCGGCTGGCCCGTGCCGCACTCTAGATTCAGAGCTGTTATCGGATAGACCAGTTTCTTCGCCCTTACCCTCCCCGCGCGAAGATCATCAATGCCGTATGTAACGGTGCTGAGACCTCCAGTCCGAATTTCCATCGGGTGCGGCTGCAACAAACCTTGCGACAACAGTGTCTCTGCCATGGGAAACAAACGAGAAGCAAACTCGCGGTCCTGGGGACGAGCAGGTCGCCCATACACGCCTGCCAACCTGACTGGGTTCCCAAACAGCGAGTATATCATGAGCCAGTCTGCTTGGACGTCGCGACGGCTGTATTGGATCCGGGTCACGAACGGGTCGATGGCTACGTATCTACCGCCAGATGCTCCGATCGCCTCGTAGCACATCTTCATGGTCTCTGCATCCGTGACGCAGTCGAATACATGGGCGAGTGAGTTGTTCGTATAAGTACGAATGTCGGACCCGCATGATGTGGAATGATAGTCGAAAACTTCCTCGGCTCCAAGAGATTTGACAAGGTCGTTATTGACGGGAGAGCATGTGGCAATGGGCATTAATCCGGCGCTGTCTTTTGTTAGCGGACTTCCCCTTTCAGGACTTCTTCACAATTTCCTATACCATTTGATCATCTGAATAGCCATGGCGCCTGTTGACGTTGCACCTCCAGAGACCAGGACATGAAAAGGATTCTTGGTAGGTTCAGTAGGTAAGTCAAGCTTCAATGCCCGAAAAAGGGCGGTGCCAGCCATAGCGATCGCCAATCCCAACGTTGATGCTTCATTGTACGACATATCCTCCGGAATCATGCAGGCGAGGTCCTCAGTTGCCAAGGCGTACTGGCCGAACGCTCCGCTGAATTTGTCTGTAGGGTTGAGCCCAAAGGTAAACGCGAAGATGCGATCACCATTCTTGAACCTCTTGACGCGTTCGCCAATCTCAATAACCTCGCCTGCGAAATCGTTACCTCCGACAGATCCTGGCGTTGCCGAATAGTCGGCCATCTTCGCATCAGCAGGGTTCAAAGCGATTGCATTGACTTTGCACAGGATCTGGTCATCTCTGGGAGACGGAATTTCTTCATTGTGAATAAGATGATATTTTCCAAACGTCCCAGCAACGAGCGTTTCTTGGACTGCAACACTGGTCAGCGCCATTTCCCGATATCAAGGTGGTTAGCAGAAAGGGCAATAATGTATGAAACTCAAAATGATTATTACAACTTATTCTCTCAGACTTTAGAACCATTTGGAACCTAGATGAGTATTACTGAACTCTTTACCGGGATGTGGAATAGTGTCGGCGGATTGTGAAGTCAGTCTCAGCTTCGCGGCTAGTACCAACACTAAACCTCCGATATCTGGTTTTCTCCGTCTAGACTTTCTTGCCGATCTTATAATTATCCGACCCACCGAATTCTCGTCATCGGTATTGGTAAATAAAGTATCGGTGCGAAACCCTTTCCTTTAGCGGACTCTGTGGTATACCGTCGATGTGCCCAAAAATGAGTATGCCACCCGTCGGTTGCGTTCTATCCCAAGAGCTGAGAAGAATATTCAGAATACTTATCTCTCTAAATTTCTACACCATTGTCCTTTGCAAATTTCATTTTATACTGTCAAGCATTATGTTGTTTTTCAAGGCTATTTCGCTACATGATTATCGAGCGTGAATGACCATACACCACCGGGGGCTCTCAACATCCTCCAAAACTAGATTCAATTCAACATTAAAGCGACGCCGAAGCTTTTTCCTACAAAATGGAATCAATCGCTGTTGTCGGAAGTAGCTGTCGCATGCCCGGGAGCGCTAGCTCTCCCTCCAAACTTTGGAGTCTATTGAAAGAGCCTCGTGACCTTCAGCGGGAGATTCCAATTGGACGATTCAACCCGCATGGCTTCTACCATGAAAATGGAGAATATCATGGAGTGAGTTTATTACTCTGATCATCTTAGCAATTACGAATCGTCACGAAATCTTGCAAGAATATTACATAGTATCCGCTTTGTTTCGTCGTGTAAAGTACTCCGTGGGTTGAAGCTAGCTAACTAGGTGATAGAGCACAAATGTCAAGCATTCCTACTTCTTAGACGAAGACCATCGTGTCTTCGACTACAACTTCTTCCAAATCTCTCCGAAAGAGGCCGGGTCGATGGACCCCCAACAGCGTATCTTGTTGGAGACAGTCTTCGAAGGCGTCGAATCAGGCGGCTTCTCCATCCAAAGTCTCAAAGGCACCTCAGTTGCTGTGTTTGTGGGTCAGATGAACAATGACTACTACAACGTCCTTATCAGAGACGTGGATAGTGCGCCACAGTACTTCGCGACCGGAGCCACCTTATCTATCATGTCTAATCGGGTCTCGTATTTCTTCGATTGGAAAGGCCCCTCAGCAACTATCGATACTGCTTGCTCTTCTAGTATGGTAGCCTTGCATATGGCGGTGCAGGCCCTGCGAAATGGAGAGGCGACGATGGCTGTTGCGGCAGGTGTCAATCTCATATTGGGCCCGGAGATGTACATATTTGAATCCAAGGTTAGTGAAGCCAAAAGAGGCAAGATTGTTTCTAAGATCGATAGTTGCATATGCTGTCACCAACTGGGCGCTCACGCATGTGGGATGCAGACGTGGACGGTTACGCTCGAGGAGAGGGTTTCGCTGTTGTTGTTCTCAAGCCACTAAGCCAAGCAATTGCCGACAATGATCACATCGAATGCATCATTCGAGAGACAGGTGTCAATCAAGACGGCCGTACGAAAGGCATCACAATGCCCAGCTCTACTGCACAAGCCGCTCTCATTCGATCTACATATGCTCGATGCGGGCTGGATCTCGCGAAGGCTGAAGATCGTCCACAGTATTTTGAGGCTCATGGTACGTTAGCTACAGGAAGCTATTATGGCTGAGGAACCCATTCATGATCTGACCTGGCGATATTAGGTACTGGAACCCCGGCAGGTGATCCTATTGAGGCCGAGGCGATTCACACTGCGTTTTTCCCAGGAGGCGAGAATCCCGGACAGTCGAAGCTTTATGTGGGATCCATCAAAACCATTATTGGTCATCTTGAAGGTGCCGCGGGATTAGCAGGCCTCCTGAAAGCATCCCTGGCGATGAAAAATTGTGTCATCCCACCCAACATGCTTTTCAATCGGTTAAATCCAAATATCAAACCTTTCTACGACCATCTCTGTGTACCAACCCACCCCCTGGCTTGGCCTAATCTTCCAAAGGGTGTGAGAAAGCGAGCCAGCGTCAACAGCTTTGGGTTTGGAGGCACCAATGCCCATGCCATCATCGAAGCATGGGAGCCGTCGGACGGACCTCAGCGCAATGACTCGGAATTGAATTACGGCCCTTTCAACGTATCAGGATACTCAATTCAAGCCCTCGCGAGTACACTAGCTTCTCTCGCCAATACCATCAAAACTGTAGGTAGCATTGGTGTTGCTGACCTTGGGTATACACTTTCACGGCGAAGTCAATTCACGTATCGCGCAAGCTTCTCTGCCACTAACAGGGACGAGCTTGTCAGCAAACTTGAGGATGCCGCCCAGAAAGCTTCTTCAATAGCCACGCGAGGTACTGTGGTGACCGAAAAATTTCCCTTGAGAATTCTAGGTATCTTCACCGGGCAAGGGGCGCAGTGGCCAGAGATGGGTGCTGGTCTCTACAGAACCTCGGTACTTTTCAGAAGGACAATCCAGCATCTCGAGGCGTCTCTTGCGAACTTGTCAGACCCACCATCATGGCTTCTGTCTGAGCAACTACTGGCACCCAAGGCAACGTCACATGTCAACAAGGCCTTCGTTGCGCAGCCACTTTGTACCGCCTTACAAATTGCATTAGTTGACATACTCCATCAATCTGGGATAGTTTTCAGCGCAGTTGTTGGACACTCGTCCGGGGAGATTGGAGCTGCATACGCCGCCGGTCATCTCAGTGGTTGGGACGCTATTAGAATTGCTTACTATCGCGGCATCTACGCCCCTTTAGCCAGAGGACCCGAGGATCAACCAGGAAAGATGATGGCTGTCGGAATGTCTCTTGATGAAGCAACTGCATTTTGTTCCAGAGAGAGCTTCGCAGGCAGGATCGGAATCGCCGCGGCAAATGCTAGATCTAGCGTGACTCTTTCTGGTGATGCTGATGCCATTGACGAGGCATTGGCCTTATTGACCGAGCAGAAGACATTCGCAAGGCTCTTGAAGGTCGATACTGCATACCACTCTCATCACATGAAACGTTGTGCAGCCGCCTATCTCGAATCGCTGAAAGCTTGCAATATCCAAGCTCGAGATGGGGTACCATCATGTGTATGGTACTCCAGCGTATACGGGTCAAACGGGAGAAGTGTTGGTATCGATAAGGAGGCTCTCGGAGGCCAGTATTGGGTGGATAACATGGTCCAAACTGTTCTGTTCTTACAAGCTGTGAGCCGAGCAGTGACAGAGGAGCATTTCCATGACATGGTTCTCGAAGTCGGACCACATCCCGCCCTCAAAGGACCCACATTAGAAACATTGAGCAACCTTACCGGATTGAACTTACCTTATTGTGGGGTTTTAAAACGCGGTGAAAACGACTTCAACATGTTTTGTGACTCCCTGGGCTTTGTCTGGGAACACTTCATCTCTCCCAAACCCCTACTCAATCTTGACAAGCTCAGAGAAGCATGTGTTGGAGAGACTGATTCGATTCGCCCTCGTGTTCTGAAAGATCTCCCATCCTACAGCTGGGATCATGACAAAGCGTTGTGGAAGGAGTCGAAAAAGTCAAAGGCTTTCCGTACCCGCACCGAACCAGTACACGAGCTTCTCGGCACATGCACAACGAACGGTCAAGATGATGAGATGAGATGGCGTAACATCATGAAGCTTAATGAGCTAGACTACCTTCGTGGACACGTATTCCAAGGCCAGACTCTCTTCCCTGCTGGTGGATATGTTGCTATGGCCTTTGAAGCGGCGATACGGCTCGCTGAAAGTCAGCAAATAGCACTGGTCGAGCTACACAACCTCAGGATCCAAAAAGCCATCACTCTTGATGCTGACTCTGCTGGCACCGAAGTGACTTTTATCATTCGATGTATAGTTAGAAATGCGGACAAGATTGAAGCGGAGTACTCTTGCTTTAGCGGAGATGTCGATGCCAAGGGACAAGCAATCGAAAATGCGAACTTCCACGGCAAAGCCACGCTCAGCTTGGGAACACCTTTTCCAGACGCATTGCCCGCCCGAGTTGAGCCCAAGCTGCCAATGGAGCCAGTGGGTCTTGCTCGGCTGTATTCTCACATTTCACAAATTGGTCTCGACTACTCAGGGCTCTTCTTGACAGACTCTGTCAAACGGCGCCTCAACATGGCGACGGTCACTACCAAGCGTCTCGACGACTCCAAGCTTCGTGTGCATCCTGCGACATTGGATGCGTGCTTCCATTCAATATTTGCAGCATTTTCGTGGCCGGGCGATGGAAGACTGTGGACGTCATATCTTCCAACCAGCATTGCAAGTGTGAGAGTCGGCATGGCCTGCCCAGAAAACCACTCGTATGCAGACAAAGCTATTGTAGCGGACTGTCACCTCACTGAGGGAAGCTCTAAGACAATAGCTGGCGACATTGACGTGTTTTGCGCTGAACATGGTAACGCGCAGATTCAAGTGCGCACACTTACATGCACCTCTTTTACGCAGCCTGGCCCTCTCGACGATAGAAAGCTATATGCACAGACCGTATGGAAGCGAGATTTGGCATCTGGTCCAGAGGCTGCTGCAACTGCTAGGGTAGTCTCCGCGTCTGATCACTCCAGAATGGCCGACCTCTTCGAAAGAACAGCCTACTTTTACCTCCGTAGGCTCCGGGAACAGGTTTCTCGTGAAGATGTTGCCTCCGACTGGCAAATGCAACATTTGATGCATTGGGTACTCGACTATCTTCTGCCACAGATTGAGTCGGACGACCATGCTCGAGTGAAGTCGCAATGGGCTGCAGACACGGAAGATTTCATTATGGAGGAAATGGCCGCATTTCCAGAGCAGATCGAATGCGAGCTCATGAGAGCAGTCGGAGAGAATCTTCCAGCAATATTAAAAGGTGATACAGCCGCCTTACAAGTTCTCTTTCACAATAATATGCTCGGAAAACTCTATACCGATGGTCTGGGCTTCAAACAAGCCAACATTGACTTAGCAGCTACCGTGGGCCAGCTTACACACCGTTATCCAGCAATGAATATTCTCGAAATAGGAGCCGGAACTGGCGGTGCCACGCGCAATGTTTTGGATACTATTGGCGCGAGACAGTTTTGCTCGTACACTTACACTGATATCTCAGCTGGCTTCTTTGAAAAGGCTGCAGAAGTCTTCTCCGATTATTTGGATAAAATGACTTTCAGAGTGCTCAATATTGAAAAAGATCCTGTAGAGCAGGACTTTGCAGAGTATTCCTATGACTTGATCATCGCATCCAACGTCCTGCACGCAACCAAAGTATTAGAGGAGACCATGAACAATTGTCGGCGACTGCTGAAGCCCGGTGGCTTTCTGATGCTCCTCGAGATAACGAGCGATGCTCTCCGTCCTCAATTCATTGTCTCGTCCTTGCCGGGATGGTTTCTGGGTATCGATGACGGAAGGGTATGGGCACCTACAATCAGCGAGGGACAATGGGATAGTCTTCTGAAGAAGACTGGCTTCTCTGGCGTGGATACAACAGTCCGAGACTCCCAGAATAGCGCCGACTATTGTTTCAGTGTTATCACTAGCCAAGCATTGGATGAGCGGGTAGCGGTTTTGCGAGAACCTCTCCAGTTCTCATCAATCACTCCAACAATTTCGGAACTTGTCATCGTCGGAGGCGTCACTGGCGAGGCTCTTGATGTCACGGCTAGATCAGCAGAGCTTCTGAAGCCTATTACTGGAGAAATAACATTCATCGATTCTCTGGATCACATGGGGCAACATGGCCTGACAATCCCAATAGGCGCTTCAGTCATCTGTCTGACCGATCTGGACGGGCCTGTATTTGAAGATATGACTCGGGATCGCTTTAATGGGCTCCAAAGATTATTCAACAGTGCAAAGCACCTTTTATGGATCACTCGAGGTGCCCATGAAGAAGTTCCATATGCAAATATGATCGTTGGTCTGGGCAGGTCAATTCTATCGGAGTCCAAAGACATTCGGCTCCAATTTGTTGACATTTCATCCAAGGACACTCCAAACCCAATAATGTTGGCAGAAGCACTTGTCCGTCTAACATGCTCTGATCTCGCCGCTTTTCAAGAATTATCCTGGAGCACTGAGCATGAGCTTGTTATTCAGAAAGACGCGGTCTACATCCCAAGAATCATGCCAAATGAGGACATGAATAATCGTCTAAACTCGGACCGTCGCATGATCACCGAACCGGTATCCCTGGATGATAATATCATCAACGTATCTCAAGTTCAGAATGGAGTTGTTGTTCATAAAACAAGGCGTGGTGATTCATCTGTAATGTTGCCGCAGGTTCACATTAGGACCGAATTATCTTCGGCGTACCCTTTCACCACTTCGGATAACCAGTCCGTTTACCTTGCTATAGGTTCCGTCATCGGGACTGGAAAGAGCGTCTTCGCCTTGTCGTCTCTTAACAGTTCAGTGCTGAACTTGCCGAAAGGACAGACGTTTGAGTGGGAAAGCATTGAAGGAATGAATGGCCAGCTTCACCACCTCATAGCAAGCCTGATCTCAGAAAGCATTGTTGATGCCGCAGAGGGTAGACTTTGGGTTCACCAACCCAGCGAGGATCTTATCGACTTTGTTGTTGAAGCCGCCAAACGCGATAGGGCTGATCTATTTCTGACCACTTCAGTACCAACTACTGACCAACGGCTTACCTTTATCCATCCCTACATTAGCAAGCGGGGTCTGGAAGAGCTCGTACCTAGCGATATTGGGGCTTTCGTCAACATGGACGTATCACCTGACGAAGGGCTCGAAATGGGTTTTTGTTCTTTGCTGAAGCCCACTTTAAGAATCCGTAGACTTTTTGACGGCAAAAAACCTGCCAAGTCTATTGCATTGTCCTTCAATATGTCAGCCCTTTGCAGATTCATAAAACGATACGAAACGCGGACAACCAGCAATTCGATGGCTGGCTCCGTCAGTCTCGAGGAGTTCTCTCATTCGTCTGGCAATGCCCGAGCCACATCAATCATCAATTGGTGTAGCTCGCACACTGTCTCACTGCAAGTTCATCCTCTCAATCACTTTAGTTTATTCTCATCGGACAAAACCTACCTGATGGTGGGGTTGACTGGTGATCTTGGCCTGTCTTTGTGCAATTGGATGATTCAGCACGGTGCAAGACACATTGTTCTTACAAGCCGCAGCCCAAAAGTGGATCCAGAGACATTGAGACATTTGCAACGAAAGGGGACAGTCGATGTCAGAGTATCGGCCGTCGACGCCTCCAACAAATCTGCAATGACTAAACTTATTAACGAGATTCGAGGCACAATGCCTCCTATTGCTGGTGTTGCTAATGCCGCCATGGTTTTGCGCGACAAGGCTTTCCAGAACATGACTTGGGAGGACTTCCAGGCAGTTCTTGCACCCAAGGTCCAGGGCAGCAAAATCCTTGACGAGCTCTTTTCCGACACGACACTGGACTTTTTCATCATGTTCTCGTCCTTGGCAAGCATTGTGGGAAACAGTGGTCAGTCTAATTATGGTGCTGCCAACATGTTCATGGTGGCCCTGGCCTACCAGAGGAGAGCTCGAGGCTTGTCAGCATCCATCATTCATATTGCCATGCTTCTTGGAGTGGGCTACGTAGCACGCGCTATCGATCAGTACGAATCCACTTTGATGTCTAAATACAAGTACATGGCCATCTCGGAAACCGGCTTCTATGATATGTTTGCAGAAGCAATTGTGGCTGGGAGACCTAATACATCCAAAAAGGAAGTTGTAGAGATCATCACCGGCCTAAACCAGGATTCCAAGGCACCTTGGCACGAAAATCCAAGGTTTTCGCACTACCAACAAGAGCAGAATATTTCTGACAAGTCTGGGAAGAAGCAGTCTGCGTCTGTAGCTGACTTGCGTGGTCAATTGACTGAAGCGAAGTCTGATGAAGAGGCTTTGGAAATAATAGGAAACGGCTTATCGAAGAAACTTGAGCTCATTCTACAGATCAGTGGTGATAAGATTGACAGGGAAGCCTCGCTGATCAATCTCGGAATAGACTCTTTGGTCGCTGTCGAGATACGATCATGGTTCCTCAAGGAGCTGAACTTTGACTTGCCTGTCCTCAAGATACTTAGTGATACGCATTTGACGGCCCTCTGCAAAGAAGTCTTAGGAAAACTCAAAGGCCAGACGACCACGCAGAGAGTAGACGAGACTGACAGGGCCCCCGCCGTACCTCCAATACGTGTTGACTGGGAAGCAGAGATTGCCTCATTGTGCGCAGGTCTACCCAGCGCTTCGAAGGAGGATGATAGCTCTCATTTGACAGATAAGCTCTCGATCGTAGTTACCGGTGCCACTGGGTTCCTAGGCAAGCACATTGTACGGCGCCTGATTGAACATGAAAGCGTTGGCGAAATTCATTGCATTGCAATTCGACGAGATGTGCAAGGTAACGCTCGCCGCACCGGTTTTGAGAGTTTCAAGATTCATGAATATCCCGGCGATCTTGGTCAGCCGCTCCTCGGCTTGTCCAGATCGGATTTCGACAAGCTTTCGAAGACGGCAGACGCCATCATCCACAACGGTGCTGATGTCTCCTTTCTGAAGTCGTACCAGGCTCTCAAACCAACAAACGTTCTCTCAACCAAGGCATTGGTGGAAATGGCTATCCCGCGAGCAGTGCCGATCCATTTCATTTCTACGGCTGCAGTGGCGCTCTTCGACCCCGAGAAAGAATTGCCTGAGATCTCTGCGGCGCATCTAAAGGTCCCAGAGGTCGGCGACCGAGGGTACGCGCTGTCAAAATGGGTCAATGAAGTCTTCCTCGAGAAGGTCTCCGCTCTCTGTTGTGTCCCCGGCATCATCCACAGAGCGGTCAATATCGTTGGTGAAGGCGCGCCAGAGACGGACCTGATGACCGCGCTGGACACTTACACCGCGACGCTCGGCGCTGTCCCCGACCTTCGCGGCAAGGCTCTCGACGGCGACCTGGATGTGGTCGAAATCGATGAGGTCGCGAACGGGATTGTCGCCGCGGTCCTACTTGAATCGAGCACCCGCTGGGAGCGCCGTGGTCCGACAAGACCCGAAACCTTGTCGAGCCCAGCTACACATGAGAGCAGTCCCGGCGCTGACTCGTCGTCTCCTGTATCGTCTGCGCCACTATCTCGTCGTCCGCCGCCTATACCGTTGTCTCGTCCGTCAGCCACCCTGGCGTCCGGTCAATGGTCTGGCCTGTCATCGGCTTCATCATCCACTTCGTCGAATAATTCATCATCAACGATCCAGAGGTCTGCTGCATCAACTGCTCCATCCTCTGCAGTATCGTCCTGCGATTCCCTCAATACTGCCGGCGCTATCCTGCCTAAAGAAAGCCCTGTCGAAGGTGATTTCAAGCATGAAATGTTCAGATTCATCAACTACTGCAGCGACACTAAGATTGGACCAGAGGGGGTGAAGCAATACATGGAGAAGCGGTTGGGCAGAAAGTTGGACGAACTTCCGTTCCAGACCTGGCTTGAGAAATCATATGATGCTGGCATGAATCGGTTGGTCAATTTCTTTCTACAGGATAGCCTTAGACAGGGCAAGGCCATTGCTTCACCTTGTCTCCGCAAGGGACGCGTCTGAGCGTTGTGTTAAGCATTTGCGAACAAGGTCGGTTAAAAGAATCCCAAAAATCCGCAGGGTGACGTTATCGCACATTCGTACTTTTGCCCAAATAGCTGAAAATAAATATGCTTTGATTATCTGTCATTGAACTTGGAAGCTCTACTGGAAGCCTGGTGATCGACTTTGGTGTCAAACCCATTTAATCTTCATCTAGTCGTCTACACCTTTTGCGATCTCACAAGCCTCTTCACTACCTTAATCAGAGTGTGCAACCTACTCTGTTGCTGTCGCAGCTGCTCGCCTGCCCTCATGACAAGTATGTTACTGGCACTTCTCGTTCCCCCAACTTTGCGTCCAGTTCCGTCGGTCTCCATCAAGATGTCGCCGGTCGTAAGAGCAGACGTCCCGTCGGACAAGTCCTCTGATGATGGACACCTTGTTGAGCTCGACGACGATGAAGACGACAGCAAAGGACCGGGTAAGATGTCGGGAGGAGGATTCTCTGCTGCCACACTCAATCCGGAACTGGTGGTCTTGTCGATATTGCAGACAAGCGGCAGCAGAGCGCGGTCTAGCCTACTCAATAGGTCGCTCGTAAGCTTGATCATCATGATGAACTGCAGCGTGTCCGAAGGTGGAAATAGAGGTGGTGGTGAGATGGACCGACTCCGCTGAGCGAAGACTGGTGATAGCGGTGGGTGGCGCTGCTCGCTGAACCCCATGAGCGAGTTCATTTCCATCTCATGCAACCGTTGCTGCATTAAGAGGCAGATAGTCTCGAAGGCTTCCAGTAGCCGCTGATAACAGGCCAATATCATCATCAGCGTACCAGGGCTCAGGAGAGGAGCCTGGTCTGCAGGCTTACCAATAGGAGGATGGCTGGGAAGATAGCCGAAATCTGTAAGAGAGTTGAGGTTTGGGTCTAACTCGCGCATGCTTACATCTTCGTCGCTCTCCCGCGTGTCGGGTAGAGAGACCTGAGTTATGGTCATGATGAGCGAGCTGGCGCTCGCGCAGATGTTGCTGAAGGGCGGAGAAGAGGTAGATAGGGATGCTCTCCTTGCCGGGCTGGATAAAGTGCTTACAGAGCGGCTGATGGTGATGACGAGTTTGGCGAGCTGCTCGACATGTGTGTGTGTGTGATCAAGAGGAGATTCGAGCGGGATGGTACCAAAATACGATGCATCGTCGGTGGTTGGATTCGACGAGGGCGACAAAGATGCAGTCAGCGCTTCGAGACTGTGAAGCCATTCATCGGATGAATGCTCTCCTGCCACCATCTCATGCTCAGGTTTGCTTTGGTCGGAACGGACGACATGGTCCGCTATGAGACCTATCGACGCGGGGATCTTTGCAGATCGCGTCCGGGTCGCTGACGAGGGCAGACGTTGAGCGGCTTCTTTACTCGACAGTCTCCGGCCCGCTTTTTGTTGGACTAGGGAGCAGATGGTCAGTATCACACGGGGCCCATCTGCGAACGCTTCCTAAGCCTACTGCTGTAGATGCAGGGGGTCCCTGCTCTTGAACATCGAGCGCAAGGAATCGTCTTCCCGGGAATGTCCCGAATGCAGCGCACCTTGTGCTCGTGGCAGCGATCACAGGACTGTCTGAGAGGCAACATACTCGTGCCAGGAAAACAGAGAGCCGGGAAGTGTGGAACAGTGTAAAGCGGAAAGAAGGTTCAAGTAGCTCTCTATACACGCCATCTTTTGGTGCTGAGGCTTTAAGGCTGAGCTGGAAGGTATGTAATCGTTGACAACTCGGGTGGCGTGCACAGATACCATGAAAGGGTAGTCTAGAATACCGTCGAGTGCGAATGTTGGTCTACAGTGATGCACTGGCGCTGGGGTGCTGACGGAGCGCCATAGCGCATAGTGGCTCAAAACGGCTCATAATTTCGCCGAAAATGTTCCGCACACACAAATCCCCACCAAATTGATATGGTGGTGAGAATTTATCAAAACAAATCCGCCATTTCAGCTGTTATTGTCTAATTCGGAAAATATGAAATTATTATACGTGAAAATTTGATGTTTTATTAATTATTCTATTCAGCGTGTTTATAGTATTTTATATCTCATCTTTTATTATTTTTTGAACATTTTCATCACGAAATAATCAATTATTATGAAATTGGATTAACAAATAAAAAGATATTGAAATAATTATAATAATAAAAAGAATTAAATTTATTATTAATCAATATATTAAAAAAACGATTCTAATAATAGAATATATTAAAATAACCAAAAATGAATTCGAAAAAAAAATCAATTATTCATATATTTATAATTTTAATATATTTCGATTTTAATTAATTTAATAAAAAAATATTTTTTATTTTTTAATAATACGATTTTTATTTAAAATTATATTATTTTCAATAATTAAAATATTTTTGGAATATTTATTAAAAAATTATTAATAAAAGTATTGAATAAAAAGATTGATAAATTGAATAAATTATGGTCATAAATTATTATATATATATATTCATTTTTTATTATAAATATCCATTTTATGAAATCGTTTTTAAAATATTTTTTATTAAATTTATTTATACGAATTTTAATATTATAATTAGAAATATAATATAAACCGAATTTTTTATATTTTTAATAATCCGAATCATATTTAATTAATTAATATTTATTATAAATTAAAATAATATAAAATAAAAATATATATTATTATTGATTCGTATTCAAAATTTATTATTTGAATATATATTAATATAAATATTTTTATTCAAATTAATATTTATAAATAATATTTTAATATAAT
The DNA here is from genome assembly GCA_021030915.1 of Astrothelium macrocarpum. Classification (NCBI taxonomy): domain Eukaryota; kingdom Fungi; phylum Ascomycota; class Dothideomycetes; order Trypetheliales; family Trypetheliaceae; genus Astrothelium; species Astrothelium macrocarpum. The sequence goes on from JAGEMR010000018.1 coordinate 402,208, forward strand.
AAATAAATATAAATTTCAGTCTGAAATTATTCAATATAATTAAAATACGAAAATAACGATAATAATTAATATTTATTATTAAATTTAACGAATTTCATTTAATAAATATAATTTTCTTTTTATTAATATTATTTGATATAATATTAATAAAATAAATTAATGAATTGAAATTTAATAAAATCAATTTATTAAAATTTTTATAAATAAATAAAAGATATATTTTAAATAATTCGAAAAAAATAATTTATATCATAATAATTCTATTAAATGAATTATATTATGAATTATTTATTTTTTTATTATTTATCAGATTATTTATAATTTTATAAGAATTTGAAATAATTATATAATACGAAAATAATGATAGAATTATATTATTTCTGATAAATTATTCTTTTTATAAATCTATTTAATTATAAATAATATGAAAGATTATTGAATTGATATTAAATCTGATATAATTAATTTATAATAAAAAATTATAAACGAATATAATGAATTTATTATTATTAATAAATAAATAATAATAATAAATGAAATTAATTCTGAATAAATTTTAATATATATCTTCTTTCAGTCATATATAAATAATATCGTCAATAATTTCAGAATCAAAATTGGTCTAATAATATTATAATTATCATATAATTTGAATTTAAATAATTTGATATTAATTAATAATTACGATTTTATATATATATTTATCTTCTATTATAAGAAATACTTTTAAATTATATAATTATTGATAATCAGAATTCTGAATTATAAAAATTAATTCCTTTATATAAAATAATAAATTATATTCCGCCAGAATATATCGTCAAATAATTTCGGAATAATAATAATAAATTATTTATAAATAAAATAAATAAAAAAAATGAAATTTTTAATATCGAAATTAATTCAAAAAATTTGAAAAAAATTGATTTTAAAAATTCAAATAAAATGATATAAAATATTAAATCATATTAAATTAATTTTAATATCAAATAAATTTCATTTCAAAAAATATTAAAAATTTATTTTTTTTATATAATTTATATGAGAAAAAAAAAGCCGATATTTTTAAATCAAAAAATCGGAATAAAGATGATATTTTTTAAAATATATTGATTCTTTTATATGAATTGATATATTATTTATATAAAATAGGCGCATTTTTTATCAAAATTAATTTATTTTATATTGATATAACGTACAACACAATTGAGTTGGCCACCCAATTGGATTGGCCACTTTTCCGCACTCTCATACGAAGAATTTAAATAATTCAATCACAACAATATAAATTTTTTTACATTACTCAGAATTTTCTTTCTCAGATGTATCTTTAATTACAGTACAGGTGCACGTATTATGCCCAGATTTGTTGCAGTTATTACATTGCCGTTTATCTGTTTTTGACATTCTCGTACGACTACCATTTTCACCTATTTCTTGCTGTATTATCTGTTTAGACCCTTTCTGAATCTGTAGATTCTGTCCATTTTGTATAGAAAGAGATCCTTCTTCTAATAGACGGGTTTTTTTAGCCCTCCGATGTCGGCTAAGTTTTTGATTTGTCATACGAAATGTTTGATTCTCTTCCTTCAAAATGGCAAATTGGTGTATTATTGTAGTTGTATCACGTGAAAACTGGTCGATAGTAGATAAAAATTCAGATGGAGAACTGTTCTGATATCGTATGATTCGGTTTCTAATATATTCATTTTGAGATTGTGCTTCAGTGGGATTGTGTGGTGTCTTTGATTCTTAGGGGAGGGGGGGTCCAGATGAGCTTCCAGGGGATATAGGTGTATATAATTTTATATCCAATTGTGAAATTACATATTCTGGGTCGTACGATATAAATCCTGTTCTTCGAAAATCTCTTTGAATATTTGATTCTATCATAGCAGTTTGAAAAATTTTATAAAACGCTGGAAAGAAATCCTCTTTTGAAATATAAGTGATATGCGTTCGTATGAGATCATCAATTGCTTGGCCGTACGCGCGTTTTAATGCGCGAAAATAGCCTATATCAAATGGCTGTAATTTATGTAATGAATGAGAAGATATATAAAAAATGATAATATTATTCTTTTAATAGAATAATTCAAAATTAGTTGAATGGTGATTTTCGTATCTATCAAGAATGAAAAGACGATATATATCCATTATACAATTTATAATATATCGATTGAAATATTGAATCTAATCTAGATTTTATTCATTTGTTATTCAATCATTATCTGATAGGGTCTACCACGGTGTTATGAACCACACCACCGCGTGGCTCACGCTGTACATACGCTCCGCATACGATTAGCATATAATTCGCATACATTCAATCATAACAATTCAAAATTTTTCAAAAAATATGGAAATTAAAAAGCAAATACAAATTATTCGTGATGCACTTTTTAAAAATTCATTTTTATCAATTTGTGAAATTATACGGAAATTTAAAATTTTATATTCGATATTAAGACGCAGATTAAACGGTGATTTATCACCAACAATTATTAAAAAATTATAACAATTTTTAACAAATACTGAAGAATCAATTTTAATTCATTAGATCAAACGATATATTATCGCAGGAATTCCAATTATACGTTCATTATTAATTGAATTTGTTGAATTCTTGCGAGAAAAGCGCGTTCATCACGCGTTCTATCTGTATTCCGTACAAACCTATTTTGAATCTATTGATATCAACTGGATCGAATATTTTATCAAACGATATCTTCAAATTCGCAATATATACGTTGGTCAGCTAAAATCTGCTCGTATGAATGGAACAATTATAGAAACGGTGAATCGCTGATTTGACGCATTCGAAACGCAGTAAAAAAAATATGGATACAATACTTCAGACATCTACAACATAGACGAATCAGAATTCGGTATTGATAAAAAACAATCATCTAAAATATTAATTCATCTTGATATAAAAAAAAGACAAAAGATTATGGCAGGTAAATAAGAATGGATTACAGTGATTGAATGTATCAGTGTAATAGATGAGATATTTGCGCCTCTTTTGATCTTCAAAAATACATAATTGAATTCACATTAGCTGTCCGCAGAAATACCATCAGAATATCGCTTCACAATTAGCAAAAATGGCTGGACGTCAAATGAATTAGTATTATATTGATTGACTGAGGTTTTTGATCCTTTAACACGCGAACGATATGGGAATCGCAGACATTTCTTTATCGTAAATGGCCATAATAACCATATTCAGGCCAAATTCATCGCCTATTATATAAAAAACAAAATCGATCTTATGATTATGCCATCGCATTATTCGCATATATTTCAACCGCTTGATGTGGGTATATTTTCTGTATTCAAACGGTTCTATATAAGCGAAACAACTGCGTTTTATAGATTCAGCATATAACGGACGTCTAAAACAGAATGGATTAAAATATTCACTCAAACGTGTAATATGATTATGTCAAAGGAAAACATTCGTACTGATTTTCGAGGCGTAGATATAATGCCTTTGAATCGCAGGCGAATCTTGGATGAATTGCCTCAGACACAACCATCGCTGTATATAAAAACTTCCACACCATCTGATTCAGACAATTTGGATCATTCATTATTAAAGAACTCTCTTCCAAAAATTATTACATTTATCAAATCAAATAAAAAATTCACAGAAATTTTGAATAAAAATAATATAATTGATTCGTTTATAAAGCGTTATATTGAATGTATGATACATCTCTATGAATTTCAAAATGTAATAATCGCCATTATGGCCAAATAATTGGCAGATCAATCAGAATTTTTTGATAAACGAAAACGCAATATTAAGAATAAAAGAGTCGAATTAGAGGGCGTTAATGTTTATATAACTGCGAATGTATTGCAAATTATATACACATCAGAGAAGAAGCCGTATATGAAACGTCGCCGTGGACGACCAATAAAGACTGCATCAAAAAAAGAAAAATCGGAAGAGATAAATTATGTATCTAATGATTTTTCAGATAATTCAGATTTAGATTTGGAGATGTGGGTGCGAAATGCATGAGGTTCGCATGCTGATCGTATGCGGAGCGCATGTACAGCGTGAGCCACGCGGTGGTGTGGTTCATAACACCGTGGTAGACCCTATTAAAATGTTTAAAAAATTCTTTATCAAATTCATAACACGATTTTTCATCATATAAATAAAAAAAATTGAAAATAATAAATAATATTGGATTTTTGACATTTTGGCGAATATTTTAATATATTCGGACGTTTCGTACGACATATGATTGGCGCCATAATTAAGATCAAAATTGAGAGACAATTATTATTTTGGTATTTTCGTCTCATTTCGGAGTTCGGAGGTTGGCCGGTCAATTCTGACAACCCCCTGTCGATCCTATAAATTGCTTATTAATCAGACCACTCTAATGGTACCATCTCTCAGGAACGATACTCAAATCTACAATTCCATATTGCATACTACAGGTACATCGTATCCAGACCCCCCCTCCTCTCTCCTTCTTTTTACAATACCCTCCTCGGATCCAGCGAATCAATCTTTGCACTCTTCGCCATCCCGTCAAACACAAACTCACTGATCAATTTCCCCGTCCCTGGTCCATTCTGAATCCCCCAACACGTATGTCCCACCGCCATCAGTAACCCCTTCACCCCCGTCTCTCCAATCAACGGTCCCCCTCCCATCGACACATTCGGCAAATAGCACGCCTGCCTCGCCGTCACCTCCCCACCGCGCAACTCATCGCTAATACTCCCCACATAATCCACAATATCCTGACACCGCTCCTCATCCACCTGCACCAGATCCGTCGAGCCAGGGAACGCCACCAGATTATCGCCCTCGCCACACGCATACACCTCGTTCCTGGGCCGCGCGTAGATCTCCGGCGTCACCGTCTTGCCTCCCCGCCGCAACGCCTTCTGCGACTCGGGTCCGCGCCCGCCAAACCCCCGCGGGAGCTCGATCTCCGTGAAGAGCGCATACGCGGAGACGGGCCGCGTGGGTCGGATGGTCACGCTGTGTGCACGCATGGCGCTGATGGGCGCGGACGGGTAGACTTCGCGCGTCCAGGGCCCAGCGGAGATGATGACGTCCGTGGCCGGGAGTTGGATGTCTTCACCGGATGCTTTGTCTTTGTAGGTGACGGCTTGGATAGCGTTACCGTTGTCGCTGTAGTGGAGCTTTTGGGCAGAGCCGAGGATGATTTTGGCGCCTGCTTCTTCGGCCAGTTGCGCCATGCTCGTGGTGAATTGGTATGGATGTACTTGCGCTGTTTCGTCTGCGCCTGCCATCGCTTGGTATGCGGTTGTGCTGTCAGCGTCTACCCAATCCAGATCTGCGGGTACGCCTGCAGCGCGTAGCTTTCCCTTGGCTTCTTTGGACTGCTTCTGTAGACTGATGTTTTCTTTCTCCCCAAGGTCTCCATTCTCCCCTTTCATATCCCCGTTCTTACCGTAGACGGTGTCTTTGGGTGGTATTGGCCGTCCCCGCGCACTGATGGATCCGCAATTCGTCTTGCGATATGCCCACCGTTCTGCACCACCATGTTCTTTTGCGAGTTGCTCATGCAGCCGGAAACTCAGAGGTACAATGACACTGGGGTAGGCCCATAATGCTAGCAAGCCACCTGCCTTACCTGATGCGCCGCCGGCGATTTTTGTCGCTTCCAAAAGGGTCACGGTGTGCTTAGCCGGATTGAATGAAGGATGTCTTGTAAGAAAGTATGCCGAAGTGCTTCCAATTATGCCTCCACCTTTTATCAGGAAAAATTGTCAGACAGATTTGAAGCCTTCGACGTGATAAGATGGTATGAATAGAGAGGTAAAGTACCTATTATTACAATATGTTTCCTCTCAGATGCCATTGCAGATTTATGTGACTATATTACTTCCTCGTAATTAACGGTCGTTCCCACGGCCTATCTCCTTTGCTCGATTACTGTGAGGTGGCAATGTCTACAAACAAACCTAACGTGCCTTACTTCTGGCGGGTTAGTGAATTACCATGACGTCACCCTTTCGGGCATTGGAAGCTGGCAACGATTTAACAAAAAATATCTCTCAAGACTTCTTATTCATTATTGCTGAGGACCGACCTATAAGATATGTGGCGATTATATCTTTGACGGTCGCGGATGACAATTTTTATCGCACCCGCTGGTGTCCACGACAACACAGCTTTATGAGCAATTCAAGTGGAAAAATTGAAGCTGTCGTATTTGTACATGGTCGGCTGCGAGCCTCTAGTATAATTCTACATGAGTTTATGCATGCGCTAATGATAGATTATGAATAGTCCCATCCCACCTTTGGCTCCCAAGTATATGTACACGTCGAGGTCCAGGGCGCTGGTGAACGATGGACCAAACGCTGAATGCTCAACCAAACCAGGGTATCATTGACATGAAAGAAATGTCTCTGGAAGTCGTTATACTTTCGCTGGAGTATCGACTTTTGATCTCGATCGTTCACGTGTGGGTGTCCTCGGCACCCTTCTGGTCCGCTCTTCTCTAGTCATATGAACCGCGTTCGTCACAAATATTCCATTCAGAGGCAAATCGTCATAATCATAAGGCTCTTCGTATGATGTTCTGAACAGTCCTGATTCCGCTAGCACGGCGTTGTCGGGACTGACTCTGATAACGGCGGTGTCCTCGCTGCCATTGAAACAAGCCATTCTTCCTGGATCTAGCACATCACCTTTATCCGGAAACGTGTCGATCGTAATCGCTTTTCTTTTAGATCCAACTACTTCGGTGGCAGGAAGGCGCCCTCTGATGCAACTCAGAATAATTGGAGTGAATGACGGGATACAAGCGACAACAACTCCAACACTAGATTCGACACAGGACCATATGCCAGGGTAGACTTGGGTCCAGGTAAGGTCGAGAGGATTCAATGCGGCGAGAAGCTGGATGCGAACGATTGACACGATGCAAACACTTGACAGATGAAGTTAGTAAACGTCGGTAATGAGCCACACCGCCATGATATAGGGTTGAATATAACTTACAATCCTCCTATAGTAAATGCAATAGACAATGCGACCTTCTTGTGGGTATCAATCTGCAAGCCCCAAATGATCGGTAAAGGTAATCCCAGTGTTACTAGATTGGTAACCATATTCAGGACACACGCAGCAATATAAAACTTTGTAATGTCGATGCAATGGCCGTTTGCTATGGTACGATTCCAAACAAACGATAAGGGTGAGCACTGGAAAACAATAGCAATTTCACATCCAATCAGCCAGGCAGCCAAAAAGACACCAATAATCCAGGCTGCAATACGAAGTTGCTTCAAGGGAAATAGCTTTACGTAGTACAATAGCAGTGACCATTTCACGCAAGGCATGGAGGCTGTCCAAAGTATTTGTAGAGCGTATGTAAGCTATCTTTTGTTAGCATCAGTGCAATGAATAATACGGCTTTCAGAAGGTTCCAGTCTTACTTTGAGATTCGCCTCGATTTGGTCCATGGTAAGTTGTGGTAGGTGGAGCTTGCCCAGTCCATATTTCAGACCTAAGGATCATCAGTACACGGTTTTCTTTAATTCAATTGCAATAGGAACATTCAAACTGACCAACAAGCAAAACGATATTAGGGCCATATGAAAAGAGCTTCGAATTCGTTAGCAAGGACTTTGACACGGATAATTCGAATTATAACATACCAAAGCCAGTATAGCAAACCAATCATCCCACCATAGCTTCAGCGAAGCATTCCTTCCAATTGCTATTCGCCTTGACAGGAGTCGTAGAATGATTGCAGCCGTAGTAAGAACTATGAGCGATGTACAAACTCCAATAATGGCTTGCTGTCGAGGTGGATAGCCCATGACGAGGAGCACACCAGATCGATCCGAACCTAAGCTCAACACCGAATTATAAAACCCATTTGCGACCAGATTCCGGACTGCCCAAAATGTCGAGTTGCTTGAAGGGGAAGATCTTTGCTTCACGATAAGCAAGGGTAGGTAGAAGATACATGGACAGGTGCGGTTGCTTTTAATACGTTGGCAGCCCTACGCATGTACTCATGGAAATGTGCCGACAGTCTCGGTGCGTGTGACCAAGAAAGCCATCAAAAAGATGATCTGTCGCCGGCATAACAAACATGGTGAGGCGGAATCTCCAGGATTCTGGATCCTCATGTCGCCACGCCGCGTGCGCACATGGTTTTGTCGTGCAGTAATCGTTGACGATAGTCGGTGTTGGTTTCATAGTTTCATCCCGTTTTCACGGGCGATGTTGGCTGATCTAAAAAGACGAGAACCTCGTTCCGCTGCAAGAACGGAGAATACTAGGTTTGTTGGATCAATTCTCCTCACGTTATTGGCGGAGGAGCAAACGTATGACGTGCACGGTTAGGAACGAAAACAGGTGAGAAAAAAAGAAATGTTGTTTCTTCACAGATGCCTCGAGCCTTGCCGGCCAAGTCAGGGCCAACAGCCAACAATAGAATGGATTCACCTCACCAATCTCCGCACTGTGTTAGCGAATGTCATATGTTCTTAGGATTTAAAAATTTTCGCAACTAGAGCCTTGTTAATTCCTAGGGCGAAACTCATGAGATGAGCACTGCTTCAGCTTGCGGCAAAACAATAGGTACGAGATGGCGTGCAAAATGAAGGCGCAGGTCCCTGTGCTACGCCCGTCAACCCCAGCTCGATCAACCTATCCGAGCGCAACCAGGTTGGCGGTTATGCAGACGACAATTCCGTTCGCCAAATGCGCAACGCAGACGGCAATCCGCTGTGGCATGCGTTACAAGCTCCAGGCATACCCACGAGGTTTTGCGATCCGAGCCGTTACCTGCTTGATTGAGAGGGTGGTCTGCCCCACAACCAACACCAGCACTAAGTCTCCCAGATGTGGCACTGCTCTGATTTGCATTGGGTCGCCAGCCACTCTTACAAGAAGCAATATCTAGCTCGTTTCCCTAAAGATCTGGGACACTCGTCTCTTGAGCTGATGATTCTCTCATCATCTAGACTCTCCACTTCTATCAATGGCACAGTGTTTGGTTTTCTTGGTCATCTGAATAGGAAAACGGACAGACGTGCCGCTGACAGGATGGTGACGCGGGTAAATCCCCGCTGCACTCAGGAACCCAGATACTGCTATCGCGCATCTTATTGTTTGGTTCCATTTGCTGGGATCAGCAAGCCGACACTGAAACGTCCCCGTGAACTGATACGAACCCTTACCTACCTATACTGCAGAGCTGCATCTTGATATTGGTCATATCTGCAACAAGGTCCAGTGACTTTAATCTCAGAACAGATGCCTGTGAGCGACAAGTTGTAGAGCACAACCAATTTTTCAAGCGCTCCTGAATGACGCGGAAACTACAGAGATGAAAAGACCATGGCCGGTAATGGTAGCTCTCGCGTACTAGCGTAATCACTAGAGATTTTCGGAAGATCTAGCGAAAACCTGAGTTAAGGTTTTGAGCCTCCCAGATGTGGCTCTGCCAAGTTATAAATCGCTGCGAATATGCGACCAATGTGGACATATTAATGGGCTTCTACAAATCACATAAATTGATGTGTTCTGCGAGCTGAAATTTTTGGATATCTCATCTAAGATTTTCGGCAATCTTGAATAATCACGATAACCAACACCCGACGTGCAGTGCGCAGGATCGTTAAATAAACCCATTCATCCCACTGCTACCATGCTGAAACTCAGTCGCTACTGATAGAGCACCGAGTCGTTGCCAGGTGCAAATTGGCTCTTGCCAAAAAGACCGATCTGATAAGACCTAACCCGTTAGAAATTAAGCTGTTTGTGGCGCCTTGGTTTGGCTGACCAGCACATTTCAAGTCGGTCATGGTTCCCCAAAAACGGTTCCCTTCCATCATCTTTGATCATTTCCCTTTGCCATCTGGCGAGACAGGCATCTGCCTCAAATACAAGCTTAGTCTCATAATCCGACACATCTATTGCAGCTGGTAACATGAAAGCTTTTGCCGCTCCGGACACTGATTGGCCTCTGCTACGTCCCTTTTCTTTTTGGGAAACTCCAAATGGGTGCAGGGCTGTGCTGCAAGTTGAGACAATGCAGATCTTTTGCGACTCTGAGATTTGACACGACCCCCCCCCCAAAAAAAAGCAAGATGGAGGAACAGGAAAAACAATGCTTGATACGAGGCTTAAAAAAGCAGAGCTGCCCTCACAATGGTAACCAATTTTAATCATTCAAAGCGACTTGTTACATGGCCAGTTTAGTTGGATTGCAAAAGGGATCTGGTATCATGCCAAGTTCTACGATATATGATTTCGACCTTCGAACCAAATGAAGAAAACCTTCGGCCGAAGCGCATCCAATATGAAGAAGGCAAACGATACAGCTGAAACTGGAAAACCTTCCTTTTTGGGTAGTATCGCCGTGCCTACACGCGTCTTATCAGAAAAGAATGAGCATAGGACATGGCCATGCGATGGACGCTTTCGTATTCGAGGACAAACCGTATGCATGTAAAGAAATGACAGATACAGGCATCTGATGTTTGAACATCTAAAGACCATTGCAAGATCCAATTCAGGAGGTAGAGCACGAGGAGCAACGTATGGCGTGCGTTCAAAGAGGGCGCAGGCGAAACCAGAGGGGTTTCGCGACTCGGCAAGTCTCCTCCCGCTCGACCCGTCATCGATGCACCGCACTTAATGCAATCGACTTTGTGAGTCCAGGGCATTTACCACCCGTTCAATTTCTTTACGATCGTGTTCTTGGCACTGGTTTGGCCATGTTCTGACTATATGCCATTGCTTTAATTTTCAATCTCTTCTACTTCTCATTTTTCCAGCAGTTCTGTAATGCCTTGACTTTCTATCACTACCCTTGTCAATAACACTCACCACTCTCCTTGGCCTTGAGCCTTGCAGTGTCTAGAGCTATCCAGTGTTGAGGTCAACATGGCTTTCCTCAGACAAACATGGACGCTCGCGCACAAGAATATTCTTACCGTCTTGGTTCGCCATTGGTTTTCCACACCTTTGCGCGCGTTTGTGTTGCCTATAATTTTTGTGAGCGTGTGGCCATCCCAATTGACAAGACTCTCCTAACAAACTTAGATGTTTTTCATATCATATGCCAAAAATTTCTTTGTTCCCCCTTCAGACTTCGGAATCGGATCCGCCAGCCCTTTGCGAAGTCTGAGTGACGCCCTTTCTGCTGGCGACCCTTCTCGAACTACAGTCGCTTTTGTTCATAATGGTCATACTGGAGGGCAAATTGAGAATGTCATCAATCAAGTCTCAAATACTGTTCAGAGCGCAGGCAAGAGGGTACAAGTCGTTGGCTCAGATACGGAGCTTCTTACGGTCTGCCGAAGTTCTCTCAGGGGGGCATCGGACTGTTTTGTTGCAGCAAGTTTTGTCTCTTCCCCGACTGAAGGTCCAGGCGGTATCTGGAACTATACAATCAGAGCAGATGGCGCTCTTGGAGTCAAAATATTTGTGAACAAAAACAATAATGACCCCGAGGTATATGTCTTGCCGTTCCAACATGCTGTGGACTCTGCAATCGCCTCAATGAACCATACCAGTTTGCCTGATCAAGTTGACGAATATCCGTTCACCTCAGAAACCTCGCAGGAGCGAGCCAACAATATTGAGCAGCTATATATGGGCAGCTTGATCAATATTCTTGCTGTGGCATTCTTTCTCGGTATCGTGGGTAATACTTACCAGCTTACCGGTCTGATGGCTTCTGAACGAGAACTGGGCATGTCGCAGCTCATTGACGCCATGAGCCCTAACCCTGTAAAATGGCACACGCAGGCTGCTCGGCTTTTGTCGTACCATATTGCATTCGACATAATGTACTTTCCCAGTTGGATTATCTCGGCAGCTATCATAAATGGTCTAGTCTTTCCAGCAACCTCTTTCGGGCTCGTATTCATCGTTCACTTCCTGGCTGGTCTCTCTTTGGCCAGCTGGTCCATTCTCGGTGGTAGTCTTTTTCGCAAGGCTCAACTATCTGGCATAACAGTGACGCTAGTGTCCATTATTCTTGCAATCATTGCACAGGTCGTTGCCCCACAAAGTTCAGGCGCAGTGGCAATATTGTCTTTGTTGTTCCCCTCTATGAATTACACCTTTATCATAATCTTCATGGCTCGATGGGAGAAACAGCTGCTGCCAAGTAACTTTGCAAAGGGTGCGCCAGATAGCCCTTGGCAGGTTCCTGGTTTTGTGTTTCTAATCTTTTTAATTGTTCAAATCGTGGTATATCCAATCCTTGGAGCATATGTCGAGCGGAGTTTGTACGGCACTTCCTCCAAGGCACGGCAAGTCTCGAGGGATGATTCAAGTTCACCAAAATCGATTGAACTTGCGTTGTTTTCCAAACATTACTTGCCTAGCTGGTGGAATAGGAATGTATCTTCACGTCTGGGTCGCCAAAAGAGAGAGCCGGTGATTGCTGTCGATGATTTTAGCCTTACCGCTTTGAAAGGACAGATCATGGTACTCTTGGGTGCCAATGGATCAGGCAAGAGTACAACCCTGGACTGTATCGCCGGACTTAGTAAGCCATCTTCTGGCACAATCCACTTGGATGGTACCGGTGGGCTGGGTTTATGTCCGCAAAAGAATGTCATGTGGGATAATTTGACTGTATACGAACATTGTGCAATATTTACCCGTCTAAAATCCCCAGGAAAGGATGTCGATTCTTCTGCTCAGATACGCCAACTGGTGAGTGCGTGCGATTTGGACCTAAAGATAAACGCAAAAGCCGGCACTTTGTCCGGAGGGCAGAGACGTAAACTGCAACTGGCGATGATGTTCACTGGGGGCAGTCGAGTTTGCTGTGTTGATGAAGTGTCCTCTGGGTTGGACCCGTTGTCACGACGGAAGATCTGGGATATCCTACTCGCTGAGCGTGGTCATCGGACTTTGCTGCTGACGACACATTTTCTGGATGAAGCTGATATTCTTTCTGATCACATTGCCATTCTCTCAAAAGGAAAGTTGAAAGCAGAAGGATCAGCTGTAGAGCTCAAGCACCGATATGGTGGAGGATATCGCGTCCACATCTATAATCAAGGCCAAAAGTTAGCTTTGCCTGAAGGAAGTGAGGATATTCCTCGACGAGTTCTTTACGATCAGACAGTCTTCAATATCCAGGATTCTGCAAGTGCAGCAACGTTTGTAGCAAAACTTGAACATGCTGGATATCAAGAGTACCAGGTCAGCGGCCCGACAATCGAGGATGTCTTCTTGAAGCTAGCTGAAGAGGTCAAAGAAGATGCTACGGCGGCCAAAGCCAATGCGATACACGAAACTGCGCACGCAAAAACCTTGGATGACGATAAACCTCCTATGTCACCATCTGAAGATACATCTACAAAGTCAGACCAATGTAATGGTCCTCGGCTTGTCACAGGAAAAGGGACTGGCCTCTTCCGTCAAGGTTGGATTTTGTTCCGAAAACGAGTGACCATCCTTCGCCGCAACTATTTGCCATATTGCGCGGCAGTCCTAATTCCCGTGATGGCGGCTGGTCTTACAACGCTTTTTCTGAAAGGGTTTTCTGCACTCTCTTGTAACCCAAGTGCTCAGTCTTCGAACCCAAGCGTGAGCTCCCTTGTGATCGATTCATTTACGCCAGATCTCCCTATTGGCCCATCAAGTCGTGTCTCAGCTGAAGCCTTGGCACTCATCTCGCAAATGAACACGAGTATCTTTCACGTCATAGACAGTGTAAACGACTTTAACAACGACATTGCACAAAACTTCCACAATGTCACTCCTGGCGGCTTTTTTCTAGGCAATAGTCCGACAGACACGCCACTATTTGCGTACGTGGCCAACCTCGATCTCTCCTTTTCCATAATTACTCAGAATTTGATGGACAATATATTGTCTCAAACTCCCATTGCGACCCAGTACCAGACCTTTGCAGTTCCTTTCGCCCCTAGCGCGGGAAAGACTCTACAACTGGTCCTGTACTTTGGCTTAGCAATGTCTGCATATCCTGGTTTCTTTGCACTATACCCCACTGTTGAACGGTTAAGAAAGATTAGAGCATTGCATTTTAGCAACGGCGTTCAAGCTGGTCCACTTTGGACAGCCTATCTGGTTTTTGACTTCTTGTTCGTATTGTTGATCAGTGTCCTGGTCACTGTAATATTTACCTCCATTTCGAATATCTGGTACTTCCCTGGATACCTGTTTGTTGTATTCTTCCTCTACGGACTGACCGCCACCCTCCTCTCTTACGTCATATCCTTGTTTACAACGTCGCAGCTGGCAGCTTTCGCCTTTGCGGCGGGAGGTCAGGCCATCCTGTTCCTGATATATTTCATCTCGTGAGTACTAACAAATTGTAACAAGACATTCGGCTTGCTAACGGATCTTCAGATACCTTAGCATCATCACATATAGTCAGGCTAGTGAGATCGACAAGAACATTATCATCGCATCCTTCACGTACGGTCTTATTACTCCAGCTGGCAATATGCTTCGTGCGCTTCTTCTCACGCTCAATGAATTTTCACTCTTGTGCCAAGGGGATGCCGTGGCGTCGTATGCAGGAGGTATCACCGTCTTCGGAGGACCCATCCTATATCTTATACTTCAGGCCACGGTCCTCTTCACTTTCCTCATCTGGTACGATAGCGGCTACAAGCCTGGGTTCTTAATGAAACACCGTACGGAAGAAATTGAAGAGGCAGAAATGCACGAGCCCGAGGTACTTGATGAGCTGACGCGAGTGAAAAGCTCCAATGATGGATTGCGTGTTCTAAATGTCTCCAAGACTTTTGGACGCTTTACTGCGGTTCAAGATGTCACTTTTGGTGTTCAACGTGGCGAGGTATTTGCTCTTCTTGGTCCTAACGGAGCTGGCAAATCCACAACAATCAGTCTCATCCGAGGAGACATCCGTCCTTCTGGCCGCAGCGGCGACATTTTCGTGGAGAATACTTCCATCATCAAACACAGGGCTGCCGCTCGTAATCATCTAGGCGTGTGTCCACAATTCGATGCCATCGATCAGATGACAGTGGTTGAACACTTGCGCTTTTATGCTATGGCGCGTGGTGTGGCAGACGTGGACCATAACGTATCCGAGATTGTAGATGCAGTCGGACTGGGAGCCTTCAAGTATCGCATGGCGGGCAAATTGTCCGGTGGCAACAAGCGTAAACTGAGTCTGGGAATTGCGCTCATGGGTAACCCATCCGTTTTGCTCCTTGACGAGCCTTCTTCTGGTATGGATGCCGCTGCCAAGCGCGTCATGTGGCAGACTCTGAATGCTGTTACCGCTGGACGGGCGCTGGTGATCACCACGCACTCGATGGAAGAGGCTGATGCTCTGGCGGATCGTGCAGGCATCATGGCCAAGAAGATGCTTGCACTTGGGACTAGCGACTTTTTGCGAAAGAAATACGGTGACGCCTATTACGTTCACTTGGTTCACCGTGCTGCGCCTCATACCAGTGATGAGGAAATGCAGCGTGTAAGGAATTGGGTGCAGGAAAACATACCTCGCGCAGTGACCGAGGAGAGAATGTTCCATGGACAATTGCGTTTTATGGTTCCAAATTCTCCAGAGCAGACTGTGGAATCCAAGCCAAAGGCATTCGACTCTGAGGATAAAATCGACGATGGAAGCGAGTCCACAGTGGAACCTCTATCGTCGACTGGTATTGCTGCGCTGTTTGCGCTGCTCGAGGCGCATAAGCAAGAGTTGGGTTTTGAGTATTATTCTGTCAGTCAGACA
The DNA here is from genome assembly GCA_021030915.1 of Astrothelium macrocarpum. Classification (NCBI taxonomy): domain Eukaryota; kingdom Fungi; phylum Ascomycota; class Dothideomycetes; order Trypetheliales; family Trypetheliaceae; genus Astrothelium; species Astrothelium macrocarpum. The sequence continues at coordinate 417,939 of JAGEMR010000018.1, forward strand.
ACTCTCGATCAGGTGTTTTTGAATATTGTTGGAAAGCACAATGTTGAGGAAGAGAATCAGCACCGAGAAGAAAACGTCGTAGCTAAGGGGACTGATGTCAAGGGAATAATGAAAAGAATCAGATGACACTGAAATGTATATAGTAATATAAGCCCGATTACAATCTGTCGTGGGATTTGGCATAGAACATCTGGGAAGTTTTGTGTAGCACTGTACATCATAGATATACCCATAGACAATGCGTTACATATTGCACTGAATATTGAACATGTCGGAAAGTGCCTAGTTAAATTAGCAATACTGCACCGTCTATATCGAACGTACAGAGCAACCGCACTGGGATTTTTGATGCCACAAGAAAGGAGCCTGATTCCTACTTTCTCTTACCTCACTACGTAGCTGTTGTTCCTGGAGTTACCTGAAAAGGATGACCTCAGGCGATCGCTGTTAGCAGTCCTCACATGTTTCCCGCCTTCTTAAGGTTCTTTGATGCTGCGATTGCTGATCCAGTAGATTGAAAGTATCGAATTGATATAATAATATAATACAAGGTATCAATACAACAGCACGAATCCCCTGATTAGTTTTGGGGAATCTCTTGCGTCTACGAACAAAACGCCGCACCCAATCTATCTGTCCTCCAAACTCCCTACACGAGCCCCCTCTCCTCCCCTCCTCCCTTCAGCAAAAGAACGATGCACCAACACCCATCTACCTCGCCATCACATCAACATACCTCCCTCCCTTCTTCTTCCCCTTCACCGTTCCCCCCTTCCTCGCCGCGGGCGCCCCAATCAAATCATCGATCGAGCTCGCATTACTCATACTCGTCGCAGGCCGCGACGGCGGTGTAGCACTCAGCCCCGGCGGCGCCGGCGTGCCCGCCAACGCCGACGAACCCGGATGCGACGTCGGCCCTCCGTCAGGCAGAGGCGCCTCGTTCTGCAAGCCCTCCGCCAACACGCCCAGCGCAGGCGACTCCGTCCGACTCGGCGGGCCAGACACGGCGCGCGGCAACCCAGCCACCGGCGGGCCAACCGAGCTACTGCTCACCGTGCGACTCGGCGGTCCCGACGGTGGCGGCGGAGGAGGGCCGGCAGCGCTCGCGCTCCTCGAGGGCCCCTTGGGCGGCGGCGGCGTGGCGACGGGTGCGGGGGGCGGAGCGCCGCCCTTTTTGTCGACCCAGCGCTTGAGGTCTGGGTCGTAGACGAAGCTGCTCTTCTCGCCGAGTTTGGCGGTGATGGGGCCCGGGGCCGCGTTGGGGTCCTTTTTGAACCATGACGAGAACCAGCCCTTTTTAGCCGCAGCGGCCGCAGCGTCGCGGGCAGCGTCTGCTTCGGCCGCGCGGCGGACCGCGTCGTCGGGTTCGCGGGAGGAGGAGGATGATGGCGTGGTTTGCGAGGGTGGGGATTGGGCGAGCATGACGGCGCGGCGGAGGAGCTCGTCGTCGTTGTCGTCGGCGTCCATGAAGGATTTCTTTTTGGATGGGGGTGGGTTGTCTTCGGATGCGCTGGGGTCTTCGTTTGGGTGGATAGTGCCTGGATCGTAGGAGCTGTATGAGGGTGGCTCGTAAGAGTTTGATGGAGGTTCATAAGAACCAGATGGTTGATCATGTGGGTTTTCAATGGACGGTTGATATGTGTTATGTGGAGGTGCCGTCAATGACGGTGTCTGTGCTGAAAATTGTGATTCACTGCTCATACCCGGCGAACTTGAAAGCATAGGGGCAGAACTTCCCAAAGGACTGTACTGCATGTTCAACGCGGATGAGAGGGGAGGTGAGAGGCTTTGACCGTCGTTCGGCGCTATGGAATTGGGAGAATAACCTGGATGAGGCGCATACGGTGTAGACCGTGGGCGAGGCTCATGATTCCCGATATTTGGCCGCATCATTTCAGGGCTCATACTGTGACCTGCAGGCATAAGAGGGTCAAAAGAACGGCTCGACTCGAGAGACGGTCTTCCAGGTTGTAAACTACTAAAATTTTGGCGTTGATAGGAACCAGGCTCCGGAGCGACTTTTAGGCTGGCCATGTGATTACTCGTCGGCGCATATCTCGAATTCATGCTAACAGCAGCCGGCAGTGCAGGAGCACTGCCATATGAACCGTACAGATCGGTGGAAGAAGCTGATCGACTGATAACAGGGCTATCGCCAGCAATTTTTGAAAACGGGCCGACTTCGGCTTCACCACCAGCACCAGACCTTGCAGACCCAGTATCACTGTCATCACCAGACACAAAATTCTGGAATTTGTTCCACATGGTTCCTGACATCTTATCCATACTTGGCTTCGATATCCATGACGAAGATGCGTCTTTTGGCGACTGCGAAAGACGCTTGCTTAGGTCATCCACTTGAGCAATGAAACCACCATGGTAGTAGGGCGATGGACGAGTTGTAGACTTCATTGTGGCAAGTATAGCATCGCAATATTGTTGTGCCTCGGTTCTATGTCCATTCTCCGCTAATAAAGTAGCATGAGAGAATTTGAAAGGCTGTAAGTGTGGGATTGCAGCAGATGGCGTAGAAAGGGATAGTGCAAACTCATAAATCTCAGTGAGCAATATTGCGTCCAAGTCCTGTGCAAAATCATGGTTGCGGTGCACATGATCAGCTCCGAGAAGGCAAATGTTAGATAGCGGATCGTCTGAACCACCAATGTATACTAGATTTCTGGCAAACAAGAAGCATGTGTGCGCTGCTTCTACCCTGCCATAATCTGCAAGCAGTTTGCCGAGGGCCATTATTGCTTGACCATCATCAGGTGTGCGGTTGCTAAGAATGAGGCATAGCGACTCTCGCCAACGATCCAGACCCTCATGTGCATTTCTTGCAGACCCACTCCCGTCAGATTTACTGACCATCTGAAATCCAGCCCTCGTCGCAGCAGGTACAAGTTCGTCCATACTTTCTTCATAATTTCTGGCGAATACCTCGTAGAGCGCTGCCAGTGAGTTGGTGTTGGTGCCGACATTCCTCACTTCGTTCCTGACAAATTCATGAGTAACCTGTTTCCATAGATCTGGTCCTAATGTAGAGGATATTAGTAGGGCATGCGCCCAAAGACGCTTATCAACAGCGTGCCAGACGGCCTTCTCCCTTTCTCCCTTCATAAGGTGTTGGCGTAATTCCTCAACTGCATTTGGATCTCTAGATTCCAGCGCAAGATTCGGAGCCGATGATGAGACGATTCCCGTTATTTCAGCGCCCGCGCTGAGTGGAGCGTTCATCTCTAGGCTGCCTCCTTTTTGTGGCGACAAAAGGTTGCGTACAGCCTCATTAACAGTCGGATTGCCTTCTAACACGCCATCGTTTTCAATCAAGATTCGCACCGTGTTCCAAAGTAGCGCTTTCTCTTCTAACCTCATCTGCGCATCAGAGCCTTTGGTCATTCCAAACATTGACGAATGATTTTCCTGCTGTAGACTGCTGAGCTTGTGATTGAGCCAGGCAATAACGTCTTTCTTCTTTGATTTCGACTTGAGAGGCCCAGGAAATTTTGTCACGTCCTCAGGTAATGGTAGGAGTGATTTACTGCTCTGGACGCAGATTTCACCTGGTCCGCTTTTCATTGTGGGAATAGCATGGCCAGGACCATATCGAGGAATCTGCTTTGGGAAGCTTGTCACCACCTGACCTGCCATGCCCCAGTGGAATATGGGATATCCCTTCCATCTCTCTAATGGATCTTGTGACGTCTCATTAGGAGGGGCCATAAACCCAAGATCCTGAGACATACCTCGTCTCCGACCCAGATTGGCGTTTATAGTCTGATTGTGAGACTCCGAGGGGGAGCCAGGGCTGTGCGCGAAAGCTGCCTTATGAATAGATATTGGATCAGTCCTGGGTCCTTTCACTGTTAGACTAGGCGATCTTCGAGTCAAATCGGGAGCAGTTTTGTCAGAAATTTCGACGAGGGACTGTTTACGATTTTGCGGAGCATAATTATTGGCGTCCTTGGCAGTGAACGATTGTGCAGAAAGACCAAGACCTGTCGTTGCTGTCCCATTATTGGCAATATGAGGCGAAGACACAGCGCTATGAGTAGAAGCGATTTGTTCTGTTGTTGGTGTCGATGCTTTCTGCGAAGGCTCTTCATGACCCGCTGTCGGGTATGTGCTCTGCTGACGAGACTGAAGCTCGGTATTGGCATCAAACAACGTCTTAGACACAATAGATGTAGAACGAGTATTATTTGTTGCGCTCTGTGGAGATGTTTGGTGGCTCGCGAGAGGACTTGATGTTCTAGGCGCATAAGGTTTTGAGTATGACGGTGGTGGTGGTCCCTTTGGTATAGAAGCGTATCTGCTTTGACCAGGGACGACTTGTGACTGTAACGGTGCATTGGAGGCATAGTCCACCGCAGAAACTGCAGAGGGAGGCGGAGCGTAACTCGCACCTGAAGCAGGTCTTTGTTGTACGACAGGGGAATATCTATTGCTCACCGGGGGTTGTGGGATTTGTCCTGAATGGTCAACGCTGGAGCTTGACACTGGAAATGGATCAAGTTTCGGAGGCGCTTGTAGCTGAGCAGTTAATTCAGCACTGGGCTGGACATTTTGAGGCTGTGATCTGGGAGGCGAAAAATTATTCGCTGGACTCTGCTGTTCCATAGGTGGAGGCGTGACCGCGGCTAGATTTGGCGTGTATCTGTCACTTTGACCAGAACCCCGAGTCCGAGGAACAGTAGGGAGGTCAGCAAAGAAGTCAGCAGTGCTAGATTTTGCAGCCAGTGAAGACTGTGGCACCACAGATTCGGTTGAGGAAAATTTGAGTGGAGGTTTTTCATTCGAATGACTTGATGGAGGTGGTGATAAACTTGCAATAGATTGCGGTGGAACATTTAACGGAAAGCCCATTGGAGAAGTTGATGGAATACTGCTACTTCTAGGTGGGGCCATTGGACGTTGAGCTCGATTGGGAACAATAGGTTGGACATTGGAACGCTTTTTGGGTCTCGAGATATCCATAGGTAGATCGTAAGGAGATGCGTAGCCACCTTTGGCTTTGTCTGCGAAGCTTTGAGATGATGTAGGTGAGGGCCTACTTTGATGTGTATTGAATGCTGTAGTTGCGGCACTTATAGACTGCGATTGTACGGCGGAGAAATTCATTTGCCCTGCAATTAGCCCTCGACTCTGATCTTGGACCGTTCCAGTTTGACTCAAATTCGTTGGTGCGTAGCGCTGAGCAGTTTGTCGCGAATTTGGGATTGGCTTTGCAGCATTTTCAGTTTGGTTAGAAGATGGGAAATCTGCAAGCTCAGAGTCATCCAAAAAACCTTCACCGTCATCAGGAAAGAAGGTGCTTTCCCCGACATCTTCAGATCCATCAAGAAAATCGTCTTCACCAAGAGCGGCTTTCCACATAGCATCTAGGTCTTCACTCTTTTTTGGCTCCGGGTTATCATCCTGTTGTCCATCAAGGGTATCCTCAACGCTGTGATGAGACGCCACTTCGTCCCCACCTCTGACGTCGTTCAAATTTTGATCGCTCTTGACCTTAGGAACGTCATTATCTCCGCTGGGAGGCGGTGCTAGATCTGAGGGCTGTTGTTCTGAACCAAGACTAAATTCATCCGTTGCACCCCAGTCAATGTCCGCTTCACGATTTCCATCTGGGACAGTCTCACCCAGTGTCGTGAGGGAGCTGTCAATCTCTGGTGGGGGTAGTGCGCCGTCCTGAGCTGCTGAAAAGGCGTTGTCGATCGAGGGGTCCGTATCAACGACAGGGGTCGGCTGATCGGTGTCTGCGAGTAGAGGAGCTGTTACACTTTCGTCAACAGCCTCCTCTGCAAGTGGTGGTCTGCTCTGATGCTCGTAATTTTCCGCAAGTCCAACATCGGTGCTCAATACAGATTGATTAGCGTCTGGCTCAAGGCTGGAAGGTTCTGTGGTAAGTTTTGAATTTTCGTTGGGGAATGTGTCAACTTCCGTCTCCGCATTCCGATGAGAAGTATCGAGCTGGGACGGGTGCGAAGGACTGTTTCCATTTACTAGTGAAGTATGCTCGGGCAGTGCAGTAATGCTGGTCTGCGAGAACTGGTCTTGCGCAGGTAGCGGCCTGCTATTAGGTTCCGAAGTGCCGTAACGCTGGAAAAAATCGTCGTCTGAATCAGCATCGTCATGGAAAGCGACGTGACCATTGGCCTTCTCAAAGTTATTTGTGCCATCTTCCCCATCCACAGTAGCTCCTTCCGCCTGCGGGGTGCGGGTATTCGACTCGTGGAGTTCAGAGTGGAAAGTAACAGCGCCGGTGTCTGGTAGGGAGTTCGGTCTCAGGGCGGGATGCCAGGCGGAATTAAAATCGGGGCCATCGTCAGCGGAGGCCATGTCGTAATGTCTATTATAAAATATATACTAGGATAGTAAGCACTCAGTCAGGACCGAAAGGCTGGAAGTGATTGTGATGCATCCCTTGTCAGGGCTTCGGAGTTAGCATACCAGAGAGAAAGGCAGATAACGCCATTACGAGTGGGAGCGAGAAAGATGGCAGATGGAGGGCTGAAGTTGCACTCCGGCCGGGCCCAGTAAAGAATTAGGATATGGAGTGAAACAGGGTGGATGGGAGATGGAGCTGGATGGTTGATACTGGTTGAAGCGACTCGGCTTATGTTGCAACAACCTCCGTCGTTTCCGGTCTAGTGCCGACTGCAGGCCATCGATCAGGTCGCCTCTGAAACCTCAAGGCAACTCCAAAGCACGATTTCTAACTATTATATCCTCGGCCAGGACTCCAACAGCCGTATAGCATTCACCAAACCGCATTTGTACGCCAATCGGCTTCCCAAATGAAGCATGCAGGACCAGCATCAATACCACCACCCAGAGCCTCCGGACCCGCTAGATGACAATTCGGAGCCCGAGTCTGACCTCGATATCGACCTTCAAGAACTTGACCCCTTTCAGAACAGAACTATCGCAAACCGACGGTCAGCGGAAGGGCGAGCTGGCTCACAAGAAGCTCGTTCCAGGATACCATTACGCAATCTTAGACTTGACGGCCTGCATGGATTAAGTGGCCGGAGAAGAGGCAATACCCAAGACACTTTTGGCCGTGGAGCAGTGGATGACGACAGAAGAGCACTGTTGGATGATGAGGACGGGAGCAAGACTGGGTCCGCAGCCAGCTTGGGACCAAATGGAGATGAGGCACCATTGTTACGGGCTGGACACAGAGATCAAAGACCTCAAAAGCAACGAGGCACTCTGGCAAGATTGGGCTCTGCTCTGCGCTTTCGGACTTTACTTGCCTCTTCTCCCCGCCTACCTACGCCCGACGATCCAACGGATGGAGAAACAGAAGGCGAGGTGGAGCATGGTCCTCAATCGAATCGAATAGTGGCCGTCGGCCAAGTACAATCCTCTCGATTTCCCTTGAACGCCATTTCAAACGCAAAATATACCCCTTGGAGCTTCCTTCCTGTTACCTTGTACAATGAATTTTCTTTCTTCTTCAATCTATACTTCCTTCTTGTGGCTTTATCACAGGTTATACCACCTTTGCGAATTGGATACCTCTCTACGTACATTGCTCCACTGGCCTTTGTTCTGACCATTACTTTGGCAAAAGAAGCGTTTGATGATATTGCTCGACGCCGCCGGGATGCGGAGGCTAATGCTGAAAGTTATACTGTGTTGAAATTCGACACGGGTAAAGCATCTTCAAGGATTCGAGACAAATCACCCAAGAGTCCCAAAAAGTTGCAGAGATCTCATAGACGGCAGCAGTTAAATGGTGAAGCGACTCAGCGTTTGCAAGAAAACAGAAACGATGGTCAAGACACGGATTTACAAGACGACACACCCTCTGCCTCATATCGGGAGATCGTAAAACCATCTCGGGATCTGAAGGTCGGCGATGTATTAAAACTGAGCAAAGATCAACGAGTTCCTGCCGATGTTGTCATTCTCGGAAGCTTTTTAAGTCGGAATGTTATTGCAGAGGAGCCAGCGAGTGACAATGTCGAGGATGCAAATGGGTTGAGCCCTCTCACTAATGATTTTTCAAGCTCGACAATCGAGCCAGGGGCAGATACAAACTCAAAGAACGTCTCAGACAATGATAGCGGAGGTGCAGAGGCTTTCATTCGGACCGACCAACTTGACGGCGAAACTGATTGGAAGCTCCGCTTACCATCTTCGCTCACCCAGACTCTGGACATTACTGAATATGTCAGACTTCAAGTCACGGCTGGGAAGCCAGATAAGAAGGTCAATGAGTTCGTGGGCAAAGTGGAACTTTTGCCTAAAAAGAGTCATAGCTACGATCCGCATATTGACAAATCGTCTATTGGAAATCTTGAGAACGATCAAGACTCGAGTGGAGAGCAGTCGAAAACAGCAGGTCTCAGCGTCGACAATACTGCTTGGGCAAATACCGTTCTTGCTTCCAGCTCTAATGTGTATGCTGTCGTTGTCTATACTGGATCTCAGACTCGACAAGCCTTATCAACATCACCATCGAGATCTAAAACAGGTCTCCTAGAGTATGAGATCAACTCGTTAACAAAGATACTCTGTTTTCTTACACTGGCTCTCTCCTTCGTTCTTGTCGCGGCCAAAGGCTTCGAGGAACAAGATGGCAGAAAATGGTACGTATCTGTCATGCGCTTTTTGATTCTTTTCTCCACCATTGTTCCAATCAGTCTGCGTGTGAACTTGGATCTAGGCAAGAGTGTATATGCATGGTACATCCAACATGATGCCGGAATCCCTGGAACCATTGTAAGGACTAGCACAATCCCAGAGGATCTTGGCAGAGTGGAGTACCTCTTGAGTGACAAGACTGGCACTCTCACTCAGAATGGTATGCGCCCGATACTTTTGCACACAAGAATAGTGCTGACTGCATACAGAAATGGAGCTGAAGAAAATCCACGTCGGCACTGTCTCCTATGCCAACGATGCCATGGACGAGGTTGCCTCGTATGTTCGTCAAGCCTTCGGTCAAATCGTATCTTCGGAGAGTTCAAAAACTGCTCTATTCACACCTTCAGCGGCCTTTACTTCTACTGCAAATTCAGGCACACGAACTCGGCGAGAAATTGGAGCTCGCGTACGTGACGTTGTTCTAGCATTAGCATTATGTCACAATGTTACGCCAACTGTCGAGGAAGATCATGGCGAACGAATAACAACGTATCAAGCATCATCTCCGGACGAAATCGCGATTGTGCGTTGGACCGAGAGCGTCGGTCTCAGGCTTCTTCACCGTGATCGCAAATCCATGATGCTGCAATTCGTAGACTCTGAACGAACTGTCGTTCGTGTGAAGATCCTCAACATATTTCCATTCACTTCAGATAGCAAGCGCATGGGGATAATCGTTCAGTTTTCGCAGGATCTAGACTCGTCACTCGATGAGCCAGGCGAGATTTGGTTCTTCCAGAAAGGCGCAGATACTGTCATGACATCGATCGTCGCTGCCAACGACTGGCTTGATGAAGAAACGGCGAATATGGCCCGCGAAGGCCTAAGAACATTGGTAGTTGGCCGCAAGAAACTATCGACTCAACAGTACCAAGAATTTTCGCAGCAATATGCGCAAGCTTCCTTGTCCTTGCATGCTCGTGATGCATCAATGGCAGCGGTCATCAGCGAGCATCTCGAGCGCGGTCTGGAGCTTTTGGGTGTGACCGGTGTCGAGGACAAACTGCAGCGCGATGTTAAGCCATCGCTCGAATTGCTACGCAATGCGGGCGTCAAGATATGGATGCTTACTGGTGACAAAGTGGAGACAGCGAGGTGTGTAGCTGTCAGTGCCAAATTGGTGTCTCGAGGTCAATACATTCACACCATTGCGAAGAGTAAGTGCCGCGTTTTCGCCTGCCCGACTTGAATTAACACACGTTCCAGTGAAACGAAAAGAAGCTGCCTTGGACTCGTTTGACTTGCTCCGAAACAAAACCGACGCATGCCTACTCATCGATGGAGAATCGCTCGCAATAATGTTGACTTATCACCGTGAAGCTTTCATCTCCACTGCTGTCCGTCTTCCTGCAGTCGTCGCCTGTCGCTGCTCTCCCACCCAAAAAGCCGACATTGCCAAACTCATCCGCGCCTACACTCGGAAACGCACGTGCTGCATTGGCGACGGCGGCAACGACGTGTCCATGATCCAAGCAGCAGATGTCGGCGTTGGCATTGTTGGCAAGGAAGGTCGTCAAGCGAGTCTTGCCGCCGATTTCTCCATCGAGCAGTTTTGCTATCTGACGAAGCTCCTGGTTTGGCATGGTCGAAATAGTTACAAGCGTAGTGCCAAGCTCGCGCAGTTCGTGATACATCGTGGACTTATTATCAGCGTCTGTCAGACACTTTACAGCATTGCAAGCCAGTTCGAGCCAATCGCATTGTACAGGGTAAAGATCTCACTTGTGTACTGATTCGTCCCTTGCTAACGTACGAATAGGATTGGCTTCTCGTTGGGTACGCCACTATCTATACAATGGCACCTGTCTTTTCTCTAGTTCTCGACCGCGACGTCGATCCCGATCTCGCAGCTCTGTATCCTGAATTGTACAAAGAGCTTGCGCTTAATAGATCCCTCAGCTATCGGACTTTCTTCATTTGGGTTGCTGTCTCCATCTACCAAGGCTGCATAATCCAGGGCTTGTCTCAGATTCTGGTCGGTCTTGACAATTTCCCGCGCATGGTCGCGGTTTCATACACGGTCCTTATCCTCAACGAGCTCATCATGGTGGCAGCCGAGGTCACGACCTGGCATCCCGTCATGATCTTTTCAATCGTTGGAACAGCTGCTGTATACTTCGGAACCATTCCGTTGCTGGGTGGCTACTTTGATCTTAAATACATCATTAGCGTGGCGTTTTGGTGGAGGGTTCTGGCCATTAGCGCGGTCAGTCTCATACCGCCGTACGCGGTAAAGTTGCTCCGGCGAAGGATCCGTCCCCCAAGTTATCGCAAAGTTCAGGCGCTTTGAAATTAAGTTCAGCGGTGCATTACTAGGGCGTCTACAAGTGGATTTTTTTGCGAAGCATCTGTGTCTGCCCGGTATGGCGTTGAAGAGTAAGGCTTGTCGCTTACAAAAGATATGTGTAAGAATGTACGGAGTAGTTACATGACAAACACGGGAATTCGCACGCTGCAGCCTCTGATCGCATGTGTATTGAATGGCAAGATTGCAGTAGCCTGTTCCAAAACTTTGAGGCTCAAATGGTTCCACCCACTGTCTCTAGTACCTAATCTTCCACTAGTTGCGTCTAGTCGAGTGCCTAAAGCCGAAGACTACTAGTTGGCGTCTTGAATAATGTCCAATCAGCTTAGTCGATGCCATACATTTATGTGAGACAGATAGATGCTACTGGCACCAGACCAAGACTTATAGCTATCCATGAGTAATGTGCGATTGATCGCATCTAAAGAGATCAGCGTGCAAGACAGCCATTTGTGCCCGGAAGGTGATTGAGCCAAAGATGTACTACGACACCAGCTGCAAAAGAGTATTCTACCCGGACCCTTGCTCTTTTTCCGATGCCTTCGATGTTATAGAAATAGTCTCTGTCAGCAACAAGGCTTTTGATGATGATAAGGTACGGATTCAAATGGTCTGAGAATGTACTTCTAAGTTGGTGAAACCAAAAGAGCTTAGTCTCGGTCAGCCACAACCATGTTGATGGTTCAAATTGCCACTACAAAGAACTACATCCTGGATTACGGAGCGACCACTCCATCTGCACCATACCAGATTGTATGCCATGGAGCACCAATCGCTCTCGCATTTTCGCCAATCTACGCGTAACATCTTCGTTTAGGCATCCTGGTCCTGACCAAAGTACCTCTGCAGCGGCAGCAACTCGAGGCCACAACATAAAGTCAAGGCATACAGAATCAACCATCTCCGTCCATAGGTGCACTTCCCCACCATGTATGAGGCTTTTGTCTGATTCATCAATCCCTTCGAACGGATCGTACGAGTAAACTGTGCGCCAGTTCTTGTACGGAGAGCACCAATCCAGAAATGGATGCTTTATAGGTGTTTCCGGATTATGCGGGCTCGGGTCTAGCCACGTACCCATACCACAGTCTAAATACCAATGCTGGCAGGGACCAAAGATAGCACGATGGCCTTTCTTCACGATTTCTGATAAAGAATCTTGGGATCTCCAGGATTGAAAGATCGCAGACTTGGGGAAAATGAGATCCCATTCTAGCAGAATATCTTCCCAAAGGACAGGTGTCAGAGTGTGCTCGTTGAGTTTTGACACGCAAAGATCGAAAAAACTTTGGAGTAGGGGTCGCAAGACTTCCTTGGAATCGGATTCAACCCCCTCTTCAAGGGTATAAATCTTCTTATTGAGTTCGTCCCCTCCAAGATGGAAATGACTCGAATGTTTTGTTATCCGTGGGAAGATGTCATCGAAGAGCTGAGAGACAAAGTCTCGCACGCCGTCTGACCTTAGTTTGAGTTGACCCGCCGGAGGCTCCATCGCATATTGATCCCAAGGCTCCTGCTTGTAGCCTACGACATGTTCGGGGAATGAATGATGGATGGATGCAGTGTGTCCTGGGAGGTCGATTTCAATATAAACCTCAATATCACGGTCTTCTCCAAATTGTTGAATATGTTGAATGTCCGCGACGGTCCATATCTGACTTCTATCATATGCTCCTTTCTCTGCTAGAGCTGGAATCGACGGAATCTCGAGAGGCCACGACTGTGAATCGGTTGCGTGCAAATGCAGCTTGTTCAGTTTGTTTAACCACATCCCTTCCAATACTCGTTGAACGTCGGAAGGATATATACAGTTCCTACTGATGTCAAGATTGAGCCCGCGATGTTCGAAAAAGGGTTCATCCCGTATAAGCAAAGGAGTAGATGAACAACAAAGTCCAGACCGCCTAGTCAATGGACGAGTGAAAAGCTGACAGAATGTCGACAGAGCTCGATTTATACCGGTACATGAGCCAACTTGTACCAGACATGTGCCGTCGCTCTTGAGATCAATCGTATAAGACTCTACGGATGCCACACCCAAGGGCACTTGGTCTGCTGATTCCTCAAAAACCACCTCTTGTATGATTATCATTTCTTCAGTCTTCGCTTTAACTGCGGAAGAAACGTCTTGTCCCTTTGTCTCGTCCGCAGGTTGGTGGACTGCCAACATTACTGATTTGACGCGACTAAAGACTGCTTCGACAGTGTTGGCTGAATCTTGTCGAAGCTTGCGATCGTACACGCTATCATCCCTTGTGGGCTGCCTCAGTCAAATCGCGCAAATAACTCGGCATGTGAATGAGACTTACGTTTCAAGCTGCGAATCTATCATGTCCGTTCTTGGGTCGTTCCTAGGCTGGCTTGCTCGCCGATATTTGCAGACAGTATCTGCTGTAAACCACACAATATCCTTCCCCACCTCAAGGTACTTCGGTCTTGGCCAGACATCCATTTGCACGGACAGTTCTGACTGCAATTCGAGCACCTCAACCTTTACAGAGTAGTAGGAAGTTGCGAGAACAAAAACACGCAATTGAATTGAAGAAATTGGAAAGCTTTAGTACTTCTTAAGCCTGCATTTCGATTGAACGAGATGTAGATTCCTTTTTTTTTGTGTGTGTACATGCGACGATAATAAGCTTGGGACGGCATCTATATACCCAAAGAGAAGGCTGAACAATCATTTCAGCTGTGTGCCGCAAAAACCAATTAACGTTTTGCAATGAACAAATGATTGTAGAGGAAAGATGGAGATGTTCATGCAACTTGTCATGATCGGAAGGTGACACAAAATCCAATACTTCGTGCCCAGTCTCGGCTCCAAATTTGCATATCTAGAAGGTGATACACCAGCCTTCAGTCCAAAGTTCGCCTCGGTAGTATCAGAAAGCAAACAATGCTGTACCCCCAGACCAAGGGTCTTAAGAGTTGTGTTTTTATGAACCTGGTTGCACGTGTATGCACATTTGTATGCAAGAAATGATTTGACTGTGTTTGTAACGTTTCAATTCTGCGGTAGCCAACAAATTAGGAGAAACTGGGCTTTTACTGAACCCTCAGGGCTAGAATCATCCATGCCCAAATCCAATTCCAAGCTAAACATCAAATTCCCTTCAAAAATTTCTAGGCTGTACGAGTCAGCCCCACCTTCTGCAACAGCCCACCTTCTGCAACGCCCCACCAGCATCAACGAAATTATTTCAAACGCCTCAATCTCCACCACCATGGCCCCAATCGATGAGGCAATTGCAGATTTGAAATTGTGAGGTGCGAAAGATATACGCGCGATTACAGAAAAGTACAAAATACACCCTTCTACGTTGTCGCGGTGTTTCAGAGGTCTCACAGCGGATGCCCACACCGTACAAGAAGAAGCCAACGCCAATTTCTCTCCCGCGCAAAAAAAGGCTATAATTAATTATATTAATAAATTTACGTATCAAGATTTATCTTCTATAATAGAAATGGTTCGAATATTCGTCGAAAATATGACTGGAATTTATCCGGAAAAGAATTGGATTAAAAAATGGATTTTTCGAAATCAACAGATTTTCTATTCAGAATATCTAGATATAATTGAATTTACGCGTATTCAGACAAAAAATCCCAGATATATAAAAAATTATTTCGAATTTATAAATTGTAAATATTTAATAATTTTCTAATTGATTTTTAATAAATAGAATAAAAAATTAATCAATATGGGATTCTTATCAAAAATATATATAATATGGACGAAAAAGGTTTTCTATTCGGAAAATTTCATAAATCTAAAAGGATATTCATACGCGAAATTTTCGAATAAGATAAATTATTTAGAATAAATGAAAATGACAATCGAAACTGGATTACAACAATCACTTATATAAAAATGAAAGATAAAATATTATCATCAGTATTATTTTATTATTTTATCATAAATAATCTACAGAATTCATAAATGAATAATTTCGATTCAAAAAAATATAATATCTTTTTTATAGATACGTCTTCGGATTGAATAAATGATGAAATTACATTATAATGGTTCAATAAAATATTCAATCGATATATCAAGACGGAAATAGATTTTGGCCGAAAACCTCGTCTTTTAATATCAGATGGCCATGGCAGCCATTTAATGATGGTATTCTTCAAGATTTGTTAAAAAAGGAATATCCATTTGGCGATATTTCCATCTTATTCAATATATTGATTATAATCTTTCAATATCAGCCTCTTCGGCCCGTTTATAAATTATTATTTATAAGATTTAAATAAATGAATTTCAAAATATCAAAATTTATTTAATTTTTCGAAACGAGATTTCCTTTCTATCTTCTGACAAATTTGGATATCTGTCTTTATTGAGAAGAACGTAATAAATGGCTGGCGGAAGGCAGATTTGATGCCTTTTAATTCCAGCGAAATATTAGATCAGATTACGCCTTCAGAATCTGAACGACAGATTCGTAAAATCTCTAGATTAATAGATCCAATAGTCACTTCTTACCGAAATATTCTTTGATTTATTCAAAATTATAAAAATGGCGAGATCTCGTCTGAAAATAAAATCCTCGCTGATACAATACTTCTTCTAACAACGAAATATGAATTATTTAAACACGAAATAATTAATTTTCATAAAATTATTTAATTAATTAAATTCTAATAGAAAAAATCGAAATTATTATTTAAAAAAACTGATATTCAACAAATTCAATTCTTCTTTCCGAATAAAATATAATAACGATTTAATGAAAAAGAGGCTGAATAAAAAGAAATTCGATAGAAAGAATTACAAAAATAATACGATAAAATTCAGAAAAATCTATTCAAAAAAATTAAAAAATTTATAACAGAAGAACGGCGTTAATAAATAATAATAATAAAGGAAATAACCGCTGAGAAATAACGTCAGAAATTTATTTTGAAACAGATGAAAAGTACCATATCAACCATTTCGGCAGGGCCATTCAATATATCCAAAACACCAAAAAAGACGAGACGAAAACCTTTGACATTTATATCTAAAATTTCAAATCCCAAGGTGATAATAACTAGAATTTCGGCTGTAAAGGTCTTAATGCGACCCTCTAAATCTGGACGCGTGCGCAACCTTCCACAACGCTTCAGACAATAGAATTTATAGCTAGAAATATTCGCCAAAATCAATTCTATAATTCTGCCAGCTCAAATATTAAAATAATTAGT